>SMDT01002574.1:312500-428022 GCA_005392925.1 Aquilaria sinensis | reverse complement strand
GAAAAACACATAACATACTTATGTGCTCCAACATTTGTTTTTTTTTTGTTACAATAAACTTAAAAGTAATATACAACTTCTAACAAATGGACCGTAAATGTTTTTTTTAACTATATAGGCCTTTATATTATAATTATGAGTATAAAAACAAAAGTCCAACTCTGTAAAACATTATTTCCATCAGTTTGATGAATATTTAAAAAAACATTATTTTTTATGACATATAGACTATAAGTAAATACAATCTCTCTCTCTCCCTATCTCGATCTTTATCTCTCTCTCTCTCTCTCTCTTTAAAAATTAGAAACATCTTATAATAAGAGTTATGAGGTATTAATATGCAAGGTATAGGGAAAGATCCAGTTTTTGAGACAAAAAAAAAAAACACAACATTAGAATATTATATGAGAGAATGATGAGAACTGGTTCAAATCATTCACTTTTCTTTATATTCCCTTGGCCCTTTAGTCACTAAGCTAGAGGATTGGGAATAAACAAATCTCATGTCGATAAACCTAACAACATGAGTTTGATAACTAGTAGGAAAGCTTGTCCGAAAATATTATTGTATTTTATTCCTTAACTATTTAAAAATGTATGGTTATTGATAGCCAAAAGGCTATCACCTCCCCCAGTATGAATTTCCCCGAAAGTTTGTCCGGGGAGCCTGATGTAGCTCGGAAAGAAGCATTGCCACAGACCTCGGCAGAAGCGAAATCGAGCATGACGAAGTAAGCACTTCGGCTGAAACGCCAGGTTATCTAAATGTGTCGCTGACTATCTCGGGGAACCGAACATATCGCCTTCGGGAGAAAAGATCCAGTTACTGAAAGAAGGAGAGATTCTCCCCGAAGGCGGAACTCCCGAGCTAGAGAACTCCCCGAGCCACCAACGTGATTCCCGAAGAAAAGGCGTCCGTACCAAAAGATGACCTCGCCCAAAGGACCTCGGGAGTACGGCATGAGCATTTAATGAGCATTTAAGGAGCCTCTGACAGGTCGCCCATACGCTGCCTGAAACGGCGGCCTGACGCGCCGAAGCCGTCCGGGTCTTGTCACGACTTGACTCGGTTCAAGGCTCAAGGAGCCTGCCACTGGCTACTTGTCCCCTACGTCCGAAGGTACAGAAAAGATCTGACCGAACACGTGTCATGATCTAAACGGGCCAGGCTTCCCTATAAATACACAGGAACACGTCCTGGCAAGGGATTGGACTCCTCTCTCCTGAAAAAACACAAACAGGCAAGACCGCAAAACTTCCTAAGTGTCCCCTTTTACCTTCTCAGGAGACTGACTTGGGCGTCGGAGGCCCCTCCCCGGAAAATCATCCCGGGGACCTCCTAACCCTTTTTTCGGAGTCTTTCAGGTACTTTCCCACCTGGGGAACCTCTCCGTCAGACGTTCTCCCTCCTCGGAAGCTCCCTCGGAATTCACCATGTCGCAAGACGAAGATGCTGAAGGGCATCATTTGGCGCCGTCTGTGGGAACCCACCCTCAGGTTGCCGTCGTTGAAACTCGGCGTTCTAAGGACAAGGGACTTCCGAGGTCCCCGTCCGCGCCTGAAGTTCAACCGGCTACTGAGCAAACTCTTCCAGGGACTTCCTTGCCTGAGGAAGAACGTCCTCTGGTCATCACCATGAGTTTTCTGCGCGACTTCCAGCGTTCTGTTGTGGCCGAAATGGCACAGCAGATAGACAGAAGGTGGCCACAACAAACTCAGGCCCAGAGGCCTCCTTCGCCAGCGCGCCCTCGAGAGAGAAGTTCTAAATCAGCTCATCGTACTTCGGGAAGTGGGGACCCTCGAGAGGAATCTTCAACAGAAAACACGCCCCTCGGGGCACGGCTTGCGGGACAGACGGAGTCCAAGCGACCCAAAACCCCGCGCCGAAGGAGCTCGTCACCTGAGGCGAGGTCCCCATCCCCTCAGCGCCGAACTCACTCCCCGAAGAGATGCCGACGATCCCCTTTCCCCGAAGAAGAGCCCAGCACCACACTCCTTATGGAGAAAATATTGGCCAGGTTGGAAAGGGTGGAAAAACAGGTAGCCCGCAGACCTGTCTGGGCCAGACTATCTGAAACTTTCTGTGGCGATGAGTCACCGTTCACCCGAACAATAGTCGAGGCAGCCATGCCCAGTGATTTCCGGGTACCTCGGCTAGAAACGTACGATGGCCGAACAGATCCACAGGCCCATCTGATGAAGTACAAACGGAGCATGGTGTTGCACGGGGCTGACGATGCCACTCTATGCAAATGTTTCGAGGTCACCCTTGCCGGCCCTGCTACAGCATGGTATAACTCTCTGGCCCCAGGAACCATCAGAGAGTTCCAGGAGCTGTCCACTGCCTTCACCCAACAGTTTATTGGAAGTCATCCTACGGCGAAGATGCCGGTGCAGATGTTCGACATAGCACAGAGGAACGGGGAAACCATCCGTGACTATGTCGAAAGATTTAACCGAGAGGCCCTAAGTGTTCCAGACTTTCGGCCAGAAATACGCATCCTCGCCATGATACGGGGCCTTCGGAGGGACTCACAGCTATTTTACGAGTTTTCCAAAGACCCCCCAGACACGCTCGGTGAATTTTTCTGAAGAGCCGAGCAGCATATGACAGCCGAAGAGCTAAGAATGGAGGGGCCAAAGAACGATCATTCCCGTCCCGAAGGATCAAGCCAGCAAGCCAAGTATCCGACAGAGCAAACAGGACGACCTCGGAGGTTCAGGGGAAGGAAGCCTCCTCCGAACTTTACACCCCTGAACACCACAAGGACCAACATCCTCATGACAATGGAGAAACAGGGGTCCCAGATTCAGCGACCGAAGGCGATGACCGCTGACAACAAAAAGAATATGAAGAAGTTCTGTCAGTTTCATCGCGACCACGGTCACGACACCGAAGACTGCTTCCAGTTGAAGAAGTACATCGAGTCGCTGATTAAGCAAGGCCAACTGCGGCGCTATCTGCGAATGCCTTCGCCGAAGGCAAGGAGAGAGGAGGAAGGAAAGGCTGATGAAGATGAGTATGACTCCGACAGAAGGAGGAACCGAAGTCCAAAAAGGCGCCTCCCACCTTCGGCGGGGGTAATACAAACCATCACCACTGGACTGCCATCCTCGGGGAGAAAGAGGAAAGCTAGGGAAATAGCAACAATGGAGTACCAAAGCCCATCGAAAAAACTCACCCGAAGAGATGGTTCCTCCGTCATTTTCCCTCATGACGACCCATTGTTGGTCATGGCAAGAATAGGGAATTGGGACGTCAAAAGGGTATTGCTGGACGATGGATCAAACGCCGACGTCCTATTCTCGCATCTGCTCCCAAGCTTGGGAATATCCAGCATCGACCTCAAGCCTGTTACTTCACCAACCTTTGGAATAGGACCCTCAGAGCTGCCCGTCCTCGGCTGGATCGACCTTCCCCTGATGATGAGAGGGAGTTCGATCAACGGAAAAGGAGAAATTTTTGCCTCCACAATGACGAGGTTCATTGTCATGGATGTCCCTTCGTCGTACAACGCCATCCTTGGAAGGCAAACACAAGGGAATTTGCACATTCGCCCAGATGTGAAGTACTTAACAATCACCTTCGCCACCAAGGACGGAGACGCCGAAATTTTCATCGACCAAGCCGAGGTCAGAAAGGTGTTTGTCAAAGCCCGAAAGGCCCCAGCAGCCAACTTCGCACAAACCTTAGCAGGAGGGACACTACCGACCGAAGAACCAAAAACGGGCGGGGCGGAAAAGTTCGCAGAAGTAGAAACGGAAGAAGTAGAACTTGTCCCCGGCCAAAATACCCGAATAGGGAAAAACTTGGCCGAAGGTGACAAGAAAAACCTTGTATCCTTTCTACTGATGAATAAAGGACTGTTCGCCTACTCGCCAAAGGATATGCCAGGGGTAGACCCAAAATACCCAATAGGGTAAACTACCCTCGCATAATACAACATAGCCTTAAAGTAAGTCCGGAAGCAAAACCTGTCCGGCAAAAGAAGCGAGGCATCTCGGTCCACAAAAGTAAATTCGTCAAAACCGAAGTACAGCGCTTGATGGACGCAAATGTAATTAGGGAGGTCAAGTACCCCGAATGGCTAAGCAATGTGGTCATTGCTACAAAAGAAGGAAGTAGTAAGCTCCGGATGTGCATCGACTTCAGAAACTTGAACGATGCCTGCCCAAAAGATTCCTATCCTCTCCCACCGATAGACCAGTTGGTCGACTCAACTGCCGAATATGGGCTCCTAAGCTTCCTCGACGCCTTCAGTGGGTATCATCAAATAAGGATGGATCCCGAAGATGAAGAAAAAACTGCGTTCATCACCGAAGGTGGAACATATTGTTACACTAGGATGCCCTTCGGGCTCAAAAATGCAGGAGCCACCTACCAAAGGCTGATGAGCAAAGTCTTTCATGACCAAATAGGGAGGAACATGGAAGTCTACGTTGATGACATGATAGTCAAAAGTAAGATGCCTAAGACCATGTCACAGACCTAGAGGAAACCTTCCAGCAACTCAGAATATTCGGATTTCGACTTAACCCCGAAAAATGCGTCTTCGGCGTGACCTCGGGAAAATTTCTGGGCTACATGGTATCAGAAAGGGGCATTGATGCTAACCCAGAAAAAATTAAGGCTCTGCTCGAATTCTGAACTCCTGTCACAGTGAAAGACGTGCAGAGACTCACTGGAAGGATAACCTCTCTTAGCAGGTTCATCTCCAGGTACGGAGATCGGTGTCGGGCATTCTTCAAAGTCCTTACTAAGGCA
Source organism: Aquilaria sinensis (assembly GCA_005392925.1). NCBI lineage: Eukaryota > Viridiplantae > Streptophyta > Magnoliopsida > Malvales > Thymelaeaceae > Aquilaria > Aquilaria sinensis. Next base: position 423,257 of record SMDT01002574.1, on the reverse strand, counting down.
GCAAAAAGAGAAAATGACCTCGGGGATGGTGACCATCCTTGGAATGAGGATTGCCAAAAAGCCTGGGAAGAACTTAAAATCTATTTGTCTCGACTGCCTACTCTGCGACAACCTCGCGAAGGAGAGCCCCTCATCCTGTACCTCGCTGTTTCAGAAAAAGCAGTGAGCTCGGTCCTTGTGAAAGAGGAAGGGCCGAGACAATGGCCAGTTTATTACGTAAGCAAATCCCTGCACGGCGCCGAGGTCAGGTACCCATTACTCCAAAAAGCCATATATGCCTTGGTGCTGGCAGGAAGAAGATTGCGGCCATACTTTCAGGCTCACCCCATCATCGTCCGAAGTAGTCTGCCTCTACGGGATGTTATGAAAAAAGTTGATCATTCGGGAAGGCTTTCCAAATGGTGTATAGAGCTTGGCGAACACGACATTGTTTATGAACCTCGGAAAGCCATAAAAGCTCAAGCACTGGCTGACTTCATCGCCGAAGTACCTACCACCGAAGATAGCCACCCGGATCCTGGCGAAGGTGAGCCAGAATGGACGCTGCATGTGGATGGAGCCTCAGGTTCCGAACACCAAGGAGCCGGGGTAATCATCAGAGGACCCGAAGGTCTAGAGGTGATAAAGGCCATCAAGTTCAACTTCAGCGCCACCAATAATGTGGCTGAGTATGAAGCTCTGATAGCAGGGTTGCGCCTGGCCAGAAAAATTGGAATAAGAAACTTGAAGGCTCACAGTGACTCCCAGCTGGTAGTTCGGCAAACGGCAGGGGACTACGGCGCGAAAGACCCAATTTTGGCAAAATACCACGAACTGGTGACGAAGCTCATTCGAGAGTTCGACACCATACGCATCGAAAATGTACCTCATCGGGAAAACACCGAAGCAGATTGCCTGGCAAAGGCAAAAACATACACCGAGGTACTAAACCACCCGAGCATTGAAGTACTGAGCATAGTAACTTCGGAAAAGGGCTGGAAAGATCCAATAAAGAGGTATCTTGCGGACAACGCGCTCCCCGAAGACCCCATCGAAGCCGCAAAAGTGCGAAGACGCTCTGGGCGATTCTTCCTAATAGGCGAAGAACTGTATCGGCAGGGATATGCAAATCCTTTACAGAGGTGTGTTGGCGAAGAGGATACTGAAATGATCCTCGAAGAAGTCCACGAAGGCGCTTGTGGTTCACATATTGGAACTGACGCCCTCGCCGCAGTGGTACTTCGCCAAGGATATTTTTGGCCTACCCTAAGAAAGGATGCCCGACAGTTCGTCCGAAAATGTGACAGCTGCCAAAAACACGCAAAAATCCAGAGGACACCCTCGGAAATGGTGACTTCGGCTGACTATCCCTGGCCCTTCGCAGTTTGGGGCATAGACCTCATTGGGCCGCTCCCAACAGCCCCCGGAGGCGTGAAATTCTGCGTGGTCGCAGTAGACTACTTCTCTAAATGGGTCGAGGCAGAACCATTAGCAACTATCTCAGCTAAAGAAGTGCAGAAGTTCGTATGGAAGAACATTGTATGCAGGTTTGGCATACCGAGGATACTGGTAGCCGACAATGGATCCCAGTTTATAGACAAAGGGTTCCAGGACTTTGTCAACAACCTCGGAATAAAGATGCACTTCGCCCCAGTAGCCCATCCTCAAAGCAATGGCCAAGTAGAGGTATCTAATAGGACCATAAAAGATGGTCTGAAAAAGAGGCTGGGGGAAGCAAAAGGGAAATGGCCAGGCGAACTCCAGAGTGTACTGTGGAGCTACCGAACAACACCCCGAAGAGCCACAGGGGAAACGCCTTTTTCACTCATCTTCGGTACAGAAGCCATCATCCCAATCGAGGTAGTGCAACCATCAATTCGAGTGCAAGTTTTTGATGAAAATGGGAATGACCTCGGCCTGAGAACCAAGCTCGACCTCGTCGGCGAACACAGAGAAATAGCCGAACTAAGAAGAAAAGCTTTTCAGCAAAGAGTGGCCGCGGCTATAAACTTGCGCGCCAGGCCAAAAGGAATAAAGAGAGGAGACCTCGTTCTCCGAAAGAATGAATTCGCACCTCGAAAGCCATCCCACGGAGTACTTCGCGCCAACTGGGAAGGCCCTTACCTGGTTCTTGCCGAAGTACGAAAAGGGGTCTACAAGCTCGGCGATTCCGAAGGCGTAGAATTAAAAAATACATGGCATTCGGACGCCTTGAGAAAATTCTATGCTTAGAATCTCGGCGAAGAAGACCGTGCTGTATAAAGAAAGAAAAATTTTCTCTAAAGCATACAAAGTTTCTTAGCCAAAAAGTCCTAAGCATGAGTGGTGCGAATTCTGCAAAGGTGGCCGGCTAAAGTAAGCGAAGGTATTATTTTCCGAAGTCTCTTGAGCAAATGTGTTCGAAACAACAGAGAAAATCTGGTGAAAGACTTAGCCAAAATTTTTGGGCATAAGTTGAACAAATCAGGATTTCGCGAAAGAGGTTACCATGATAAGCACAGACAAAGTTTTTCCGAAGTCTCTTGAGCGAATAAAGTTCGGGGCAAAGGGAAACAAAGAATCTCACGAAAAGATTTAGCCAAATTTTCAAGGTCTTTATTGAGATAAGTGTGCTTACAAAAAAGATAGCCAGAAGAAGAAGTACAAAAAAGAAGAAAAAGGGCCCTGGAACAAACTAAGGGTTCTCGGCGTCCCGGGAGTCTTCGGCCCCTGCGTCCTTTTGCATCACCTTCAGCGCTGGAATAGAAGGAGGTAGGTTCAGATGATCAATCTTAGACTAGGACCACCGAGGTCCCTCGGGAATATCCAGGGCCGCCAGGAAAGAGAGGTCCAGATCTGGGAACCTCTGAAGGACTTGGTGCCGAACAAGACAGAACCCGTCCTGAAAACCAACCTTGGTCATCTGGTCAGACTTGTCCTTCTCGACCTCAAGCTCCTCGAAGTCCTTCTTCAAATCTGAGATCTTCTTCTTCAGCTCCTTCACTTTCTTCTTTTCCAGCTCCTTCTTCATGGCATCGACCTCGGCTTGGAGCGCAGCCTTCTCAGCAAGCGCCTTCGCCAGGAGCCCTTCGGCCTCTGACTTCTCTTTCTGATGCGCCTCATTTGCCGAGATCAGCTCCGCCATTTGGGAGCCGAGGTCAGAAATTTTCTGGGAGGAGTCCCTCAAAAGTTCCTCTTTTTCTTTCTGGAACTCCTCCCGAAGGGTGGCAACTTCCTTCTCCGCAGCTTGAGCCAGCTGCAGGTTCTTGACAGCTAGTTCCGAGCACATGGCCTTAGTTTTTTCTATGGCTTCTAAGGCCTTAGCTCGGAACTCCGTCTGCCTCGCCACCCGAACTCGGAGAAAGCCGGCGTATCCCAGAAGCTGCAAAAGGATAAAGGCGAGGTCATTAAGACAAAGAGAAAACCAAACACTTAGAAAAAAATTCAAGGGAGGAAGATAGACGCAAAGTATACCTGGGCGGCGTGTTCGGAAAGCTTCGCGGCGAGAGAATCGTCGCCCGGGTGAGCCGCGGCAATGGCCTTGAAGGAGGCATCGGTGAGGACCCCTTTCGAGATCTCTGTAGCCATTTGCTGGCAGTCTCCGGAGTACAAATTCATGTCCTCCGTAAACGTCCAGAAAGGCTCCTTCGGGACTTTTCCCTTCGGGATGCGGGCGTCCCGAAGGGCTCTCCTCTTTGCATGCTCAGCTACCCAACCCGGAGTGAGCGACTCTTCTGCACGACAAAACAGAAAATTGGTCAGGGCAAGAAAACCTCAAAGATCATCAAAAAGAGGAGCACCACAGTTTGTTAGAAGAACAAACCTGCTTGCACCTCGACGACGTCGTCGTCGGAAGCTCGAGCCTCTTCGGCAGAAATCCCCTTGCCTTTTCTTCGGCGCCGCTCTTCGGCAGAAGGGGCCTCTACCACGGCGCCCAGAAGAGCCTGCGACGGGGTAGGACTTTGAGGAGGGACCTCAGCAGCAACCTCGGGCTGAGGGACAGTAGCAGCCTCGGGCTCCTCGCCCATCTCTTCAAAAATCTCCGGAAGAGGGGGGGTACATCCTTCTTCGCCCGTTTGGAAACAGACGGCCCAGCCCCGGACATTTTCCGTCTTCGGGAGGCAGCTTTCTTCGTCTGCTCACCCTTCGCGGGCTGACCGGTGAAAAGGGCTTTGTAGAAGGCAGCAGTGTCCTCGCCCATTTCTGAAAAGGAAGAAAGACATCAGTGTGAGTCCGGAACGAAGTTATAACAAGAAGATTAGAAAGTAACTTACTTTCACAAAAAGTTTCGAAAGAAACTTCCTCCCGAAGGAGTTGTACTAGCAAGGAGTCCTTCCCGGCGATGGCAGGAGCCGGCATCCCGAGGTCCGTCTTGTGCTCCTTTACCACCCCGAGCTCCCGAAGGACCTCCTCGGTCATCAACCTCCAATTGATGGGGAAGGGGTAAAGAGGGCGCGAAAGGACCTCGGGACCCCAGTCGGCGACGGCTCGGATACGTCCGTCGAAATCCGTGAATACGGAAACCAACTCGGGAGTCAACAGTATCCTCGGATCTACGATGTCGTCCTCCAACCGTCCCTGAGCCCACTTGGTCGGAACATGCGACCAGGCCTCCTCCATCTTCAGAAAGAAAAACTTTTTTTGCCACCCTCGCCAGCTGTCCTTAGTGGCGAAGGTGAACATATACTTTTTGCTCCCGGATCCCCGAGGTAGCATGAAGTAAAAGCCACCCTTCGGGACCACGTAGAGCTTGTAGTACTGCATAAAAATGACGAAGTGGGGTTCTATTTTGAAAACGCCACACATACAGAGGAAGGCGTTGAAATAGCAGTACGAGTTCGGAGGAAGTTGATTTACGGCAATGCCATGAAATTGGCAAAAGTCGCAAATCAACTTCGGAGGGGGGAACCGAAGTCCGGCTTTCAGTTGAGCTCGGAAAACGGTGATCTCGTTACTATGGTTTGAAAAGCTGTAGTGGTCAGGACGTGGCAACCTCGTAACAGCGTACGAAGGAAGGAAAAAAATTTTCTTCCACTTCGCTAATTTTGCAGGAGTGGTGCAACAAGGGTGAGAAAGAAGAGGCTGCCAACTTTCAGGAATCGGCATTTTTGGCTGAAAAACGAGTTCGGAAAAGGCAAAAATGAACTTCGGGCAAACTTTGAAAAACAAAGAGTTCTGGAAATCAAAACCCACCAAATCTTTTGCCGTAATCTGGGTGTGAAGACGCCGTCGTGAAAGATGACCGGAAAAAAGCTCAGGTGAAAGAACCGCCGTGAAAAGCAGAAGAAGAGCAGAAGGAAAACCAGAGCAAAAGCAAAAGCAAAAGAGACAAATGACGGAATGAGCATATATATAGGCCGAGGGGGGTAGGCGGACCGGCGTCATAAGTACTCTGCGAAGGCGAAACGCCGCCATAACTGCCCTTCTGCACCTAAAAAGGCGCGCCCGCGGTAACCGATGCAACCCCAGCCAACAAAAAGCCGACACGTGTCAGCCATCGCACCAAAAGAGGAACACGCCCTCTGACAGACGTCGCGCCGCTCCAGACTGACACGTCTGGTTACGAGACGCGACGTTTCACTAACCTACAAAAGTAAAGAAGTGGGTTACCTCGAGGACACCAAAAGACAGGCTATGGCCGAACAGTCCGTATCTTCGGACAAAAAGGTGTATCTTTGGCACAGGTTACACTCCCTAGAAACTCCCGAGAAGCATCCTCGGAAAGACAGCGAACCGAAGTCTCCACTTCGGCTTCTTCGAGGAAGGCCTAAAAAGCTGGAAAGCAGGTTACTTCGAAGACACCAACAGACAGGCTATGGAAGAAAAGCCTACGTCTTCGGACGGAAGGTCCGTCTTCGGAACAAGTACTGCACTCAAGGCCCAAAGAGGGGCCCTCAGGAAGCGAACAAACCGAAGTCTCCACTTCGGCTTTTTCGAGGGGGGGCCTGTGATAGCCAAAAGGCTATCGCCTCCCCCAGTATGAATTTCCCCGAAGGTTTGTCCGGGGAGCCTGACGTAGCTCGGAAAGAAGCATTGCCACAGACCTCGGCAGAAGCGAAATCGAGCATGACGAAGTAAGCACTTCGGCTGAAACGCCAGGTTATCTAAATGTGTCGCTGACTCTCTCGGGGAACCGAACATATCGCCTTCGGGAGAAAAGAACCAGCTACTGAAAGCAGGAGAGATTCTCCCCGAAGGCGGAACTCCCGAGCTAGAGAACTCCCCGAGCCACCAATGTGATTCCCGAAGAAAGGCGTCCGTACCAAAAGATGACCTCGCCCAAAGGACCTCGGGAGTACGGCATGAGCATTTAATGAGCATTTAAGGAGCCTCTGACAGGTCGCCCATACGCTGCCTGAAACGGTGGCCTGACGCGCCGAAGCCGTCCGGGTCTTGTCACGACTTGACTCGGTTCAAGGCTCAAGGAGCCTGCCACTGGCTACTTGTCCCCTACGTCCGAAGGTACAGAAAAGATCTGACCGAACACGTGTCATGATCTAAACGGGCCAGGCTTCCCTATAAATACACAGGAACACGTCCTGGCAAGGGATTGGACTCCTCTCTACTGAAAAAACACAAACAGGCAAGACCGCAAAACTTCCTAAGTGTCCCCTTTTACCTACTCAGGAAACTGACTTGGGCGTCGGAGGCGCCTCCCCGGAAAATCATCCCGCAGACCTCCTAACCCTTTTTTCGGAGTCTTTCAGGTACTTTCCCACCTGGGGAACCTCTCCGTCAGACGTTCTCCCTCCTCGGAAGCTCCCTCGGAATTCACCATGTCGCAAGACGAAGATGCTGAAGGGCATCAGTTATGATTGTAACAAAATATTATTAATGACTAAAGTATGTCAATTATATATATAGCATTTCTGTATTCCTCTAAGAGATTATATAGGGGCAAGGCTTTCAATATCATTACCTTGCCACTAGGTATATGACAATTTGTAACTCATTGGTATGCTTTATTTCATATTGAACAGCATATCTTTACCATTCTGATGAAAAATGATATATTAAAATATTAATTTAAGATGGAAAATATTGTATAATTATTTTCATAACAATTTCCCTAATACAATTAAACTATATATGAAAGAAGATATTTTTTAATATGAAAACATATAAAAAAAATGTAATATATAGAACAAAATAAAAATTATTCAGCAAAAAAACTAATTTACCAATTAAATTTTACTTTAAATAAAAAATAAATAATATTTCTATTTAAGTCAAAAAATGTGTTTCATTATGTTATATCATTTTATATATGTATCTATGCTACTGGAAAATAAAAAAAAAAGGAAATTCATCATAATCCATGTACCTAAGTTATACTATGGTAAATCATGGTAAATTGGAAAAAAAAAATGCACAAAAAAGCATTGCTATACAAAATACACAAAATACCATAGCATAATATGATTTAGAGCATAACAAATTGATAAATTGTAAAAATTTATGTATTACATGTCGCATAGTGCATTAAAACTATTAGAAATGGATAAGAGTGGGAATAACTTTTACAATTAGTGTCAGAATTTTAGATAAATTTTTAATAATTGGGGTAAAAATATTAAAATTAAAAATTAAAAATTATTATTAAATAACTTTTTTAAAACGCTTGTTGCTGACATTAATGTTGAACAAGACAATAATAGGAGTACAGGATTTTCCTGGGTCCCGTTGAGTAAGCGGGAAACCAAAATTCAATAACTTCAACGTGTTGCTATACCACTAATCACGCTGCGTCAAACAAAAGAAAAAGAGGTTTGGCCCGGGGGGAATCAATGATTATACTCCACGTAATTGCCTTCAACTTTTGGTGACCACTACTTTGTCTGGCAATTTTGCGTCGCACGTAGCTTCTAGGAGCCTAGAGGAGTTCCTTCAAAATAATGCTACAGGCCAAACTTTTTATTTAGACCGTCTAAAACTTTCTTTTTCCGTATGATCCTGATTTAATTACAATCGGTTTGAAATATTCAAAAAGAAAATTATGCGTCTAAAAAAATACAATTGGTGTGAATGTTTGTGTATGTATGACTTGTCTAAGATTTGATAAATATAGAAAAGGGGATTGTCAGTGTTTCCATTCATCATAATTGAGAAGGGAAATGATCTTTACTTGATTACTAATCATGTGTCTTTAATTTGGGCAATCAGGTCAAATTATGACTTTGATCGGACGGTGAATATTAGTTGATGGTCACGTCCTTAACATGTGTTTTAGGTTATTCTCTTCAGTGGTGTTCGTAATTATGAGTATTGAAAAAGATTGCTTTTCTGAGATGGGTAATAATGAATATTTCAGACAAAACTAATAAAACAAAACTATATAAATATAAATCCTATAAAATCTTATAAATTTTTGTACAGTGATAAAGTACAGGGGAAAATCGTCCTGGCCACAATAATTTGCAGGACCAAAAATGCGTACAGAGGAGAAGCAAAACCAGAGGAAAGGGTGGAATTGTAAATCGCTGCTGTCCAAGGGGCAGTTTAGACTTTAGAGTCCAAAAATACGAAAGGCAGGTAATAGAAAAAGAGTGCCGTTGGGGGCTCGATGACGTGGCGGGGCCCCGAATAATCAGGATAAGTAAATGGCATTATGGCAATTCAATCGCAAGACGCAATTTCCCAACAACACGCTTTGGGCTTTACTTCGATCGTCTCCGAGTCCATACCAGATACACACCAAACTCTTTTCTTCCTCAGAAAGCTCTCGAAATCGAGGGGAAAGTAGAAACAGCGAAGAAACGAAGCAATTCCAATTCGAAAGCTCAACATCATCGCAATCGCTGCCTTGGAAGCATAATTATACGCGACTGTTTCTTGGGCCGATTTGTCTTATTTGCGATTATGGAGTCGCCGGAGACGGGGAGAGCGGTGGCTTTAGAGTTTCCAGTGAGTGAAACGGCGCCGTACTCCCGGCTTCCGAGCAGGATAAGGAAGAGGCTTCTCGCTGAGTGCAAGACTCCGTCGACTGTGGAAGAAATTGAAGCCAAGCTTCGACACGCTGATCTTCGACGACAAGTCAGTACTCATTTCCGTTTTTCTTGTCTATTGCCGTGGGGTTCTGATTTTGAGTCCTCAATCAAGTCTTCTTTGTCTTTCTGCGTTTGTCTCTGTGGTTTTTGTGTTTGGTTGAGGGGAAATTCGTGGACCGGAATCAAAGGAGTATACTGTTAATTCTGACCAACTGATTATGTTTGATGCGTTTCTAAGGCGCTTAATTTTAGTAACGTATCTTATACTAGTAGTTCTGTTTGAGTTGGTGAGACTAGAAGAGATCAAACTGGCTTTGGACAATTAAGCGAAGTCGAAACGGTATTTTGGAAATGTAGTTTCCTTCGGATTGAGCAGAACAATTAAACAAACTGGAGAATTTTCTACTTGTTTGTTTGGGGGTACAGATTAAATTATCAGCTTTTTTTTTCCTCCTTTCTTTCTTGTCCTTCTCTAGACACTATAATCGACCTGTCCACCGGCACGCTTTCTTGAAAAGATCTTCAATTTCTGGCTATAATATGACATAAAGAAAGGAGAGTCTTCCCCGATTTCATATCTGTCTTCTTGATTGGTTCTTATGAAGTTATACAGAAATTCCTCTCCTTGATTAGTTATTTTCTATATATTTTTTTAGTCTTCCTCATCCAGGGTTGGTTGTATGTTAGGTGATGAATGAGTGGGTTCGGATGACTCAAATAGTCTTTTTGGAATCTCCTTTTTTTTTTTTTTTTCATTACCTCCTCCATCTGGGCCACTGTCCTTGAAAAGGCTCTCGCTGAATGTTTGTAAAGATTATTTTACACTGAAATATACTCCTTTTCATGTTGACTTTGATTAAAGTAGGTATTTGTTCCGTTTGTTTGTCTTGTTTGATTAGCAGTAGGCTCTTGAAATGAACGGCATCAATCTGCTATTGTTTATTTAGTCATTTAACTCATTGTTTGTCAATGTATTCATTTTTCCCGTCAAAACCATATCATATTATCCTCACGCAGTTTAATCAGATGAACTTAAAATGAACGACCATGTTTCTTTGGGCAGCAATTCTACGAAAACGTGGCTTCTAAGGCTAGGCCAAAGCCCAGAAGCCCTTCACGGTCCTCATCCCCTGAGGAAGAGCCAGGCCAGCGTCTTGAGGCAAAGCTTCAGGCTGCTGAGCAGAAGAGGTATATTTTCCTGGCAGTTTCTGTTGGCACGTAAATATGTTTTTCTATTTAACATATGCTCCTTGATTTGTGGGTATTTGATATTGCCTTTGTTGCACAAAACTCTTGTGCCAATAAAATGATTTGAGAAATTTGAATTATGCACTAGTTAAAAGTTGATCTTTTGAAATGTCACCTAATCGCAGCAGAATTAATTGCATATCATGCTTTGCTTAATTTGATTATTAGAGAGGGAAGGATTGGCTAATTGTATGTTTCATAAATGTTTGCTATTCTTTCCGATTGAGTCAAGGCTTCTATGTAAAATCTGAGACACTAATAGTGGAAATTCTTATAGGTTTCAAGTTAGTGCCGTCTTTGATATCGTTCCTGTGATGCTGTCTTCTAAAACTATATTTTTTTAGATTTCCGTTGCATTTGGAAGGCTGGGCTCATGTCATGTTGATTTTGAAGTGTCATCCGAGAGATCAACCTGAGTCTGAAGTGAAAATGCAATGATTTTAATCCATATAAGTATAGTCTCCAAACAAAGAAGCATGATTTGAGGAGAGCACATTTAACCTGGATAAATTGTGGTCTTTCAACTGAATTTGTTGCATTCTTCATTACAGATTGAGTATTTTGGCGAAATCTCAGATGCGTTTAGCTAGATTGGATAAGTTGCGGCAAGCAGCTAAAAATGGGGTTGAGATGCGTTTTGAGAAAGAGCGTGAAAAGCTTGGCACAAGAGTGGAATCACGAGTCCAGCAGGCGGAAGCAAATAGGATGCTTATCCTTAAGGCTTATAGCCAACGAAGAGCGACACTGAAGGAAAGATCATATCAATCTCTACTGCGAAGAATGGCTAGGGAAAGCAAGTACAAGGAATGTGTCCGATCTGCAATCCACCAAAAGCGTATGGCAGCTGAGAAGAAGCGTCAAGGATTGCTAGAGGCAGAGAAGAAGAGGGCACATGCTCGAGTTTTGCAAGTTCGACGAGTGGCAAAGTCTGTGTCCCACCAACGTGAGGTAGAAAGGAGTAGAATGAGGGACCAGTTGGAAGATAAATTACAGAGGGTAAGCCTGCTTATTTTTTCTATTTGCATGCTTTTAGCTCTTGTTAATACCAGCAATACCTGCTAGTGTTGTTTGTTGGTTGTTATTAAAATTGCTCTTGTTCATTGGCATAACCAAAAGGAGTGAATTTTTGGTTTTCTGGTATCTACTGTTTTAGTTATATAAATATATTTTGTGTTAACTAGGCAAAAAGACAACGTGCAGAATACTTGAAGCAGAGAGGGAGAACACGTAATTCTGTCCAGGGGAACTGGAATAAGATGCATATGCAGGCTGATCTGCTTTCCATAAAATTAGCAAGGTATGCGACCTACAAAACTTGTGGAGTTGGAAATTAGAGGTAGTTTCTCAATTATATCCCTGATGATTGATTGGGTGAGCATCTCTGTTCACTTCAAAGTTTATTTTTTTAATCGTGACTTCACAGTGATCTCTAAGGGACCATTTGATTTTTCTAGCTTCTAATACTTGGGCTGATTCATACTCTTTTAGGTGCTGGAAGCAGTTCGTCAAGCTGAGGCGAACCACATTAGAATTGGCAAAAGCTTTTGATGCCTTGAAAATTAATGTGGATACTGTTAAGTCCATGCCATTTGAACAACTTGCTCTTCTGATTGAATCAAGCACCACAATCCAAACTGTGAAGGCTTTACTTGATCGGATTGAGAACCGTCTCAAAGTTTCCAAGGCCATTGGTGCTATTGATAACAGCTACAACCTGGAAAATGTTGATCACCTCCTGAAAAGAGTTGCTACTCCGAGGAAAAGAGTTACTCCTAGGGCTTCTAAGATGAGCAAAAATGCAAAGAGAGCTAGAGAGGCAGTCAAAAGTTCAGCAACACTTTCAAGATATCCAGTTAGAATAGTCCTTTGTGCTTACATGATCTTGGGTCACCCAGATGCAGTTCTCAGCAGCCAGGGGGGGCACGAGGTTGCACTAGCCAGGTCTGCTGAAGCATTTATCAGAGAATTTCAGCTGCTTATGAAGATTATCCTGGGAGGACCAGTAGACAGTTCCGACAGAGATCAAGCTGCATTGCCCAAATGCTTGACATTCCGGTCTCAGCTCAATGCCTTTGACAAAGCATGGTGTTCCTACCTTAGTTGCTTTGTTGTATGGAAGGTTAATGATGCTCAGTCACTAGAGGAAGATCTGGTCCGAGCAGCTTGCCATCTTGAGCTCTCTATGATTCAGAAGTGCAAACTGACTCCCGAGGGGCAGCATAGTGCACTTACTCATGATCTGAAGGCTATCCAGAGACAGGTAACTTACTCTTGTTTGTTGTATTGATATGACCTTGAACAGTAACCACTCTGCAATGTTTTTATTCTTCTCATGATTCTTTTGATGGTTGATCAGCTATCTACAGTCATGACAAATATATTTCTCACGATGCAGGTTGCTGAAGATCAAAGACTATTGAGAGAAAAAGTGCAACACTTGAGTGGAGAAGCTGGGATTCAGAGAATGGAGGTTGCTCTGTCTGAAATGAGAGCTAGATACTTCGAAGCAGTGGAAAATGGAAGCACAGTGGGATCAGCCATCGCACATATTCCCTCTCCAAGCTCTCCTAGTTCTGCTTCCACCACTCCTATTCCTAGCACAGGTTCCAAAAATAATCTGCCTGAGAAGCCGAACAATGTAGTGCGAAAATTGTTCAGAGAAGATGATGAATTACCATCTAAAAACTCTTCCTTCTCTGTATCTAGTAGCAGTGTTTCAAATGACCAGTTGGTTTTGCCTGCTGATAGGCAGCAGATTATAGAAAATGAATTGATTGTCAATGAGTTTCTCCATAAACAACACCATGGATTCCTTGATAGCATCGGTGGAGAAAATCTTGATGGTGTCAAGGTTTGTGCATATAAGAATTATATTAATGGAATATCATTCTGCCTTAATCAACACAATCTTGTTTTTACTGTTTTGCTTCTCTGTGCTTTATATAAAGCAGTAGTCTCATCTGCTGTTATTTTCTAATGATCTGTGCTATTGTTTGTTTGCAGCTGAAGGTAAGAGAAACCATGGAAAAGGCTTTCTGGGATGATATCTTAGAATCAGCAAGAAAGGATGAACCTGACTATAACAGGGTTATTCAACTTATGAAAGAAGTGAGAGATGAAATTTGTGAGATTTCTCCTCTCAGCTGGAAACAAGAGATAGCTGAAGCTATTGATCTCGGGATTTTCTCCCAGGTATAAATTACATGGTCATGATGCAGCATGAAAAAAAAACTGTGGTATTAGAATGGAAACCTACTAAACTCTCTCACATCTGTGCATCATTTTCAAGGTGCTAAGATCAGGTCACCTGGACATCGGCTATCTTGGAAGGATTTTGAGTTTTGCTCTTACCACTCTTCAGAAGCTCTCCTCACCAGCAAGGGATGATGAAATGAAGGCTGCTCATCAGAAGTTATTAATAGAGTTGGCGGATATCTGTCAAGCCAAAGAATCAAGTCATTCTCCTGCTGTTGCAATGATCAGGGGTCTCAGGTTTGTCCTGGAGCAGATTCAGGTAAAATTTTATAGTTATATGTTTCTTATAGAGGGCTAACTTTGTATTAGCATCATTTTTATGGGCTTCAGCTAGGAGTGGCATTCCTCAAGTTGTTTATGCAGTAGACCTTTTTAGGCTGTGTCCAAGCATCCATGCAAACACACACACCTCTGTGGTTGTTAAATGCCAGACATTGATTTTTTTTGCTGACAGCACCTTTCTTTTCTTTTCAACCAACAGTTTTCCATATCCTCACAAATAATACATAGCCATTTCTTTTTATTTATGTTTGTTCCAACGGCCATTGGGCAGATGATTCGGATTAAAAAGTGGTTAGTTCATATTTCTGGTGCTTTAGGTTTGATTACCATTTGCACGGGCAGAAGAACTTCTCTTTCACCTCTTCATATGAACGTAACTGCAAGCCTTTTCTGGCAGGCTCTTAAGCAAGAGATAAGCAAGGCACGCATACAACTGATGGAACCTCTCCTGAAAGGACCTGCTGGTTTGGATTATCTTCAGAAGGCTTTTGCTAATCATCATGGATCACCCTCTGATGCATGTGTCTCTTTGCCATTGACCGTACAGTGGCTTTCATTTGTATCTGGTTGCAAGGATAGTGAGTGGCAGGAGCACACAGATTCTTTACGAGCTTTTGCAGTCGATCAGAGCTCTTCTCAGTCACCTGTCACTCTAAGAACTGGTGGAAGCTTGCATTCGAGGAATGGAAGTGAAATCATTTCTACTGCTCATGCATCTGCTCTGGGTAAAACAGGTTTGATGGTTGGGAATTTAATGTTTTATCTTGTAGAGTGCCAATTTTCTAAGGATTTGAGAGCATCCGGGATAATCTTAAACCTCCTGGATTTATCTACTACTCAACTAATTGCTTAACATGACCGTTTTGTTTGTGCTGATTTAGGTCAAGTGCAACCAGGAAGCAACGGGGAAGTTTTAGACCTTCTAATAAGGATTGGTTTGGTGAAGCTAGTGACTGGAGTATCAGGTCTAACATCGGAAGTTTTGCCTGAGACTTTCAGGCTTAACCTATCTAGATTGAGGAACGTCCAGGCAGAGATTCAAAAGATAATTGTTGTATGCACAAGGTGTGTGTGCTTCTCTCTCAAGTTTACAGTTCTAGTCGGTATCCAGGATACAGAATGGAAGAGGAATAATTTATCACCTGCAAATGTTGGCAGTTCCTTCTTAAGATGACTAATTTGACTGCTCTTTTGTATTGCAGTGTTCTTATATGCAGGCAAACCCTTCTGAGTGAGCCAGTTGCTATACCTGCAGCAGCCGACACTGTAATATCAAAATGCACTGACCAGTTGTTGAAAATCTTGGACTGTGTCGAGGATGTTGGTCTGGAAGGAATTGTTGAAGTAATGGCGGAGTGCTTAGGAGATGGTGAGAAGGATGCAGATGGGGAGAAGCTTCAAGCGAGGAAAATGGTGATGGCCAGGACACTAGCAAAGAGCCTGCAGGCTGGGAATGCGGTGTTTGAAAAAGTATCAGAAGCTCTTTACAAAGCGGTCAGAGGAGTTGTGCTCGGCGGAAGTGGACCACAAGGCAGGAGGCTAGCTGAAGGCACCTTGCGGCAGGTTGGAGCAAGTTTATTGACTCCAAGGGTGGTGGCTGCGGCTGAAGTTTTGGTGGTTGCAGCCACCGTTTCCATCAGCATTCATGGGCCATGGTATAAGAACCTGGTCGATGGAAAGCCATGAATCTGTTGACTAACAAGGAACAGTGAATAAATAAAACTTGTTCTGATTTGTACATAATTCGGTGTAAAATCTTAATTTAGCAGTAGAAATACTCTACGAAGACGGGTTTATGCAGCCAATTGTGTAGAAAGATGGTTGATGCCAATTATGTAGCAAGAATTATAGCATTACGTTCAGTTGAATAAGATGAATGTAAATTAAGTTGATTGATTCACATATTCCCCAACTTTATTCTCCTAGTGTGCCATGTTAGCCCAATTTTCTGTAGTAACTGGATTGACCTGAACAACCTGTATGCAATGTGATGGGATGTTGCCCAAGGTCCTGGAAATATCAAATATTGAATCAAATTTTCTTATGCTTATTGACATTGTCTTATCAGTGGATAGGCTGAGCTGAAGTCGTCTTTTGTTCCTTCAACTTTTGTATGGTTCTGAATATTAGACGACTTCTATTTCCCTCACCCTCCAAAGGTGGTAAACTACGCGAAAATGCAGATGCAGGTACAGACGATAATCTGGCCAGTGGTCGATGACTTTGGCGGAGGGAATGGTACGTAACAAATAGATCATCGATCATTTTTCAGATGTTTTTGGACTTGGTATGTTCTCTGTAAGATTGTGAATTTGTAAGGTGGCAGCAGATTACACGCTTTTTACGATCCTCCACAAGCCTTATTGATTCAATATTCGGAAGGTTCTTACAGAACCACTGAGGATGAGGCAGTGTCTCCAGAAGAAGCAAAGGCCGGAAGCAAAAAGTACAGGAGTAAAGAGGATCAACCTTCCTGTTGAGGTAGATATTTAGCAATTTCTAGGTGCTAGAAGTATTAGCTAACAATTTATTTGGAAAATTGTGGGTACTAGTTTCTCTTGTTGCTAATCGTTCAAGTTATTGGGTAATGCAACTGTTCAAAAGATACAAGCCTCCTCCGTCAGGTTAATTCAACTTATGATTTTGGAAAGTAAAGGCTGTTACTTAATCAAGTCACGCATCCAAGATCCGTGCATGACCCACCAGATGATCTTGGAAATTTTGAATGGGAATTTCCTTTAAACAATTTGACTACCACATTAGAACTAGATACTTTATAAAAAAATTCTTCTCATCCTAACAACAGGAAATATGGATTAAATTTAAGTTTGGTAGGAGAACAACACTGAAGGTGGAAAGGGTTGTGAGGATCGCAATTGAATCATATTAAATGAACAGTTAGAGCAGATAGGTATGAGTAACCAACTATAACAATGAATGAAGCAGTGACGGACCACAAAGGAGGAAGCAAGCACAGGAGCATGGGATGTTGATTGAGGAAGAGAGCTGGGAAAAGGGACCATAGAGCATGAGGTAAGCCAGCAAAGTAGCAAGACACAGTGCTCCAAGTCCAAAAAACAGCACCACCCCCCAACAGGAATAGCAAAGCAGTGAATATAACATACCAGTTGGCAGTTTGAGGAGCAGAACGACAGCACAAATAGACCGCAAATGTGACGACAACGCCAGTGACCCCGTCCCCAAGAAAACAAAAAAAAAATGCAAAAAGCAACTAACATAATTAAGGGGAAAAAGATTAAAGTAAAGAAGAGAAACCTTGCTCTCTTCAAATAAGAAGAGGCTAAAGGTTCAGCAGCATATATACCATTAGACAACGGAGACTGGCAAAGAGATCACATGGAACCGCTGATAAAATTAATGCTAATGACACTAACCAAAGCGTCAAAGTAAACAATCATGGAATTTTTTGTGCATCTGCTAAAGCCTAAAAGGGGGATCGGATGTATATATGCAGCAACGGCGATAATAATCAATGTTTCCATTTTTATTTTCTTCTTAGATATTGTACTCCGCATTTAGCTTCCTTTGAGCTTCTTAGATGACACTAATGTGCTGGCATTTGATACTCATTTGATGACATAAAGTGGCCGTAACCATATGTCATATCTCGCTTGATGGATGAATCTTGGACAAGACAAAAATTGTTCACATCTTACATGCTCTCTGACGAGGCCACAACTCAAAACTATAACACGTACCGTCATGCGTATAATTCTATTATTAAGTTGGGATCTTCATCCATACTCTCCAATCAGCAAAAATTTACCAGAACAATTCTGGCAGGTACCCGTCCAGACAGTCTCTGAATCAGTAAAAGATATTTCCCAAAGGCTACTCGCACTTCTCGTCAATGAAACTAATAATTTACAGAAGTTTATTCTGCAGCGATTCTTGAGTCGAAAAATGACATTATACAAGCTTGCAAAAGGAGAAACCGGGATCTTCCGTGAAGAGCTGGTCTCAGGTGACATGAACTTCTCCGCTAGCATGTGCTTCCTTCACTGTCTTCTCATACTCGTCTTCTTCTTCTTCCTCAGCCTCTTCTTCTGCATCACCATTCCCTTCTCTTCCCCAGCCAAAGCCTCCAACAGATCGAGATACACGAGCAGGAGCTTTGGCCTCTTCAACTATTTTCATGATTTCTTCAACACTCTGAAGAGAGAATGTTGGCTTCTCTTTCCTGTAGTACATTACTTGAGCAGCCTCAGTCAGTTCCCTAGGCAAGTTTTTCAGGAACCATGGATGACTCTTGATTTCTTTTATGGTGATCCTCTGAAAATAAAGTAGAAATATTTTAGGCTGTATTAATAGAAGAAACCAGGACCAGCCTTATTGAACCAAAAGAAATGGAATGCCAAATGCAAGAAATCTATAAGATGCATCTTCTCAGAAGTACAGAATTTCAATATAAGCAACCAGCAAATAAGGAACCAGGACAGAGGAGATGAATGGTCCCAACTGTTAAAATCAGCCAAAAGAGATGTCCTCTAAGGACACCTCAAGAATCATCAAGGGAATAGCGCCCACCTAGATAAATAAATAGATGCTGCTTATTCCAATGAGAAAAACAAAGAAACGCTATCATATAAATTTGACCATCAAGTTAACAGTGAAAAGCATGAAAAAATGGGTATAAGCATCAAAGGTCATTTATGTTTTTCTTTTTTCTGGTTGTTGGTAGGCTGTCATGCATACCCTAGAGGGACTGGCCACAAAGATACGAGCCATAAGCTGTCTGCACTCTTGAGTTATGTGAACGTAGTCGGGGATTTTGTATTGAACAGCCATTATTCTCTGCAGAAGAACAAAAGGGAGAGAAAGTTATAAATAACTAAAGATTGGAGTAAAATCAATGAATAGGCAAATATCTATCATTTACGTTGATAGTCTTTCTGAAATTCTTCGGATCCTCTTGGTCTTCAAACGGGTATGCTCCAACCAACATAACAAATAGAGTCACTCCACATGACCATACATCTGCCATCTGAAGAAACAAAGTTGAGATTAGACAGAACCTGGAGAATGAACCATAAGCCTCTTACTTGGGAGACCACCTAGAGGAAAGCCATATGCTATCTTGTATTTCTACACAAAATGTTTCACTGGTTGCAATCTTGAATACTTAAGATCAACTTCAGATACCTTGCCATCATATTCTCTTCGAGAAAGCACCTCTGGTGCAATATATGCTGGCGTTCCAACAGTTGATTTCGGTCTAGAGTGCAGTAGAGATGACTGTAGGAGAAAAAACCTCTTAAATTGGAAAATAGATACTAAAATAAGATTAAAAATGTTTATGGACAATCCTACTAGCCAAACCTTTGAATAACCAAAGTCACAGATTTTTAATCGTGGGGCTGGACTCCCATCTAACAAGGTGTTCTCTAGTTTCAAATCACGATGACATATTTGCTGCAAAATCCATACATGTGTGAAATTATAGAAATCGTGAATCTTATAAAATATCAAATAAATAACGTTTTACTTTTTTTACCATATTGTGACAGTAGCTGACTCCTGAAATAAGCTGCTGGAAGAAATATCTGGCCTGAAGCGCAAGATAGAATAAAACGTCAGAAATATAGAGAGTAGCTTGCGGTTGATAAATCATAATTTTCCTATAAAATCAAGCCAAGTGTTCCCATTCAAAAGAATGAGTCACCATATAACCTGCTATACAAAACAATCCAATGTTAGTGGATAAACAGCCACATAGCTCCGTGTAGCATACTGGGAAGGAATCAAGAATTATATATTATCAGACTCTGAGAAAAATTTAACAGAAAACTGAACAGGCTAAACAGTCTCAGCAGGTAAGCAAAGACAAAACAAAATATAATTAAGACATGCAATCATCTTATTTCACAGATTCAAGCAACTACAGTTTCTCTTTTCTGTTTTTTTTTCTTGTCTTTTTCTGGTTGATAATGGACAAGAGCAAGAATGGCAAATTTGAACTGTGGAACCTGTGGGAGAACGCAACAAGCTTAACCACTACGTCAAGCTAGGTTGTTTAAGCATAATAACTTCTTCAGAAAGTAAGCAGGGCAAAACGAGTGCCCAAAAAATGAGCTTACTTCATCTTCGCTAAATCTACCAGCGTTGCAGATTCGCTCAAAGAGCTCACCACCTGCTGCATACTCCATCACAATGGCAAGGTGGGTGGAAGTCAAAACAACCTGAACATTACATGTCATGACGCGCTAAGTGGGATTGAATTCAAAATTATTACCTAATAAATAAGAGAACGAGACAAATTTTTTCGCAGGGAGAATAAATCCATGGTTTTTTTTTTCAAGTGATTACCTCCTTAAATCGAATGATGTTAGGATGGCGAAGCGATCGGTGATTGATAATTTCTCTTGCCACATTCTCATCAATCTGCACCATGTAAGAAAAATTATAACCCAAATGTCACCAAGACTCCAATTAAGCTCGGCAATAACCTAAACAAATGAAACACTCTCTCCCCCATAAAAATTCGATCTTTGCCTTAAACTACTACAAAATTTCAGGGAATTTTTGGCTCCTGCAACTGCAATGCCGAGTACAAAACGCAACAATACAAACAAATTTAGAAAACAGACCAAATTCATTAAAAACAGAAAGCAATTCACATTCAAAGAGAAAAACAGGGAAACGGAAGAGACCTTGTTGCCCCGTTCGATGCATTTCATGGCGACAAGTTCCTTGGTCTCTTTGTTGCGCATCAACCTCGCCACCCCAAAATTCCCAGATCCTATGTCCTTCACCACCTCGTACTTCTCCATTCCCCCAACTCTTATCTCCTCTCCTTCTCTTCTCTTCCGCGTACAAATCAGAAAAATCGGACAGTTCTAACTCAATCCTCCGAAACCGACAGTTTATTTTGCAAAATCCCAACTTTGATTCATGGGCCTTCAGCTAAGCACACCGTGATTTGCACGTAAATCCAAATGGCCCCTACCCCTAAAAATCGAAGAACATGACCCTCAAAGAAATCGGGGAGATGGGTTTGGAGGGATTTTAAGGAAAGAAAGTAATAGATTACGGAATCTTGGATTTGAAGAAATTCCAGAAGAAAAGGGCCCAAAATACAGTTGCTTTTATGTGGAGAAAGATTCTTGCACCGTTATAAATAACCTTTCCTTTTTCTTCTCATTGGCCTCTATGTAAGTCTGTTAGAAAATAACCTCGACTATTGTTTGAGACAACACGCACCTTTTCTTTTCTGGTGAATAATATGCACATTGAAGTTCTTGGTGGTTTATCTTGGATTAAATACTGATACCAATTAGTTTGAAATTAAAATGCACTTGAAATACAATGATTAAACACAACGGTTGAGCCACGATAATTAATTAATCATAGTGGTTAACTAAATGGAAAACATGTTTGACAAAATGATAAACAAAAACTATGTAAGAGAAATATCTAAAAAGTACCATATTCATCCCAAGTTTTTTGAAATAATCAAAATTTGGCATGGAGGTTAAGAAGACAGAAACGTTTGACCGCAGTTTTCACTTTTGACCGTCATTTTTTTTTACATAAAACAAGAAAAGTAACAAAAATAAATATTGAAATGATAGTTTGAAAAATAATATGGTAAAATAATTTACTAAAATGAAAATGTCACAAAAATCTTGAACAACTCAAAATACTAAAAATTGAAAATAATTGCAGTACGCGAGATACATGATTTTGTTTTAGGGTTAATTACAATTTCTCCCATAAGGTTTCGGTGAAATTACACTTTATTCCTTCTATTTAAAAAATATACACTTTGCCCTACCTTTTTAATACAGTCCAACAACAACTTCTGAAATTTTAATTTAGACTATACAGTTGTCATCTTCAAGCAATTTCAATCTGTATAGTATATTTTTATAATTAATTGACATTTAAAAAATACTATTTTAAAAACTGAAAGAAATACAGAAAGAAAAAACTGATAATTTAAAATGTCCATTAACTGTAAAAAAAATACCATACAGATTGAAATTATTGAAAAATAACTACCATAGTATCTAAATTAAAATTTTTGAAGTTATTATTAGATTGTATTAAAAAGGTAGAGAGAAAAGTGTATATTTCTGAAATAAAAACAGCAAAGTGTAATTTCATCTAAACCTCAGAAAATAAATTGTAATTATGCATTTATTTTATTATGTGTATGGAGGGGGTACATGACTGTATCTTATTTTCAACTGCACAATGGAAGACGGGTCATTTATTCAACCATGATAAAATTTTCATAACCATACACAACTTTGTTACGTTTTCCACTATAAGAAATGCAGAACCGACCAACTAAATTAAAAATTAAACTGCCAAGTAATGGAGTTTTGCCAAATTCCAACCTCTTTATTGCTACACAAAAAGGATAAATTTGTCACTAAAATGTATTAGGAAGAGTGATTTTGCTAATGAGTATTTTTTTGCTAGCAAAGTTGTCATTAATCTTTTTAAAATGTGTAAATTTGTTGTCAATATTTTGTGTTGATAGCAAATTTGGCACTATTGTTAAAATTAATTACGTGGCAAACGTGAACAATGAAAAAAAAAATGTAAGTTTCAATTTCAAGTTTTCTTTATCTAACATCGTAACCTTTAAATTTATGAATCTATCATTTTCATTAGCATCTTCGCTCAAGCAACCTCCTGTAACCTTCACCACCTTTCGTCCTTTTTATCATGAGCATTACCTCTAGTCTTCCACACATTCCAGTAACAATTTTTAGAATAAATTATAATTAAACATAGTTCGATTGATGCATGTGAGACTAAATATAGAGGTGTTGCAGTTCTAGAATGAATGATAAATAACAACGATAGTGAATGGTTGTTTGGTGATAATAACTAATAAGAAAAGTGAAAATAAGAAGGCTTAGTGACGGGATTGTTTGGTCAAACATATAGTTTTGACTCATTTGAGTGTCGTGAAAAGTTTGGATAGTTAAGGGTTAAGAAAAAAACTTTCATGTATTTATTTAAGAGTTATGCCATAGAATATTATCTAAATAAATAGAATATTATTATCATTTAACGGTCAGCGGCCAAATTACTCACAATAAAAAGGTTAATAGCAAACTTACCTATAAAAAAGTTAAGTAAAAAATTACTTTATTTCATAAATCTTAATGACAAATCTGTCCTCTCACTATAAAAGATGAAGGTATTTGAGATAGCAAAAACTATAAGACGAGTGTAGGGATTTACCACTTACTACAATAAAAATCGTAGGATAAAATTGTAAGAAATGCTCGTGTCAGAAAAAGAAAACGCAGAACAAGTGTAAGACAATCTGACAAATTTTTGACACCATTAGTCCAATGGTTTTTAGATATTTGATACCTACAATTTTTGACAATTTTTGTCTGATAGTTTACTGACACAACTGTCCTACAATTTTGTGACAATAAATGTCCTATGGTTTTTTACATCCTTTGTCCTACAGTTTATTGGCATCATTTGTCCTACGCTTTTTTGACAACAAACATCTTATGATTTTGTGACATTTGATTTTTTTTTAAAAAAATAATACACATAGATATGTTTAGTATATTATATATTAATATTATATATACATATATAGATAGATGCAGTGAATATATATTAAACTAATAAAATGCTACAAAAAAAAGCCAATTACAATTCACAAATAAGCTAAAACATTTCCATTCTAATGAGATCAACTAATAATAGTGAACCGGATGCAGAGTCGGGCTAATCATTGCCATATCATCGGGTACCACCACCATCATCATGCAGAGTCGAGGATCCAGTCCGAAACTCAGCTGACGTAGTTGATACAAGTATGATACATTGCTAAATTAATCTGTTCATCATGGCATTCACTGTAGTTTCGGTGCCCAGCTGGCTAGGCTAGTTAGCCTGACACTGCTCACAAACTTCAACCTGAAGGTAGGTCAAATCCGCCTGTCTGTCTTGAACCTTAACAAACCATCCTAAAAAGGTATGGTAATTTTAACTAATCAGTCCATAGTTTAGCTAATACCAATATTTTAACTAATTTTCATATTTTAGCTAATTTTATACTTTAACTAAATTTCATAATTTAGCTAATTTTAATATTTTATACTTTCCACTAGTTTAAGTAATTTTCACATCTTAGCTAATTTTTATATTTCCACAATTTAACTAATTTCCATATTTTAGGTAATTTCATATTTTAACTAAATTTCATATTTTACCGAATCATAGCTAATTTTCATATTCTAGCGATTTTTCATATTTGACCTAAATTTCATATTTTAGCTAATTTAGCTAGAATATGAAAATTTTTATGTAAATTTCATATTTTATCTAAATTTCATATTTACCTGAATTTTCACATTTTAGCTTATTTTTATATTTCCACTAAGTTACCTAATTTTCATATTTTAGCTAATTTCATTTTTTACCTAAATTTCATATTTTAGCTAATTTCATACTTTAGCAAATTTTCACAAGTTAGCTAATGTAACTAATTTTCTAATTTTAACTAATAACACTAATTTTTACTAATATTCATATACATATACTTAATCAACCAAACAAAACCAAACTAGCAGCCAAAATTAAGCAAACAAAGAAATGAGAATGAGAGAACGATGGAGAAATGATGGATCTAGCTGCTGAAATTGAGAGAGAGCATGTCGGTGGCAAGCTACTAGGATGAGAGTTGGAGATCACTAGTGCGGCGAGCTAGGATGGGAGGGAGAAACCGATGGCACCGACAAGCTGGGATGAGAGAGAAACCATTGGTGACGAAGAACATCTGAGAAATGAAGATATTGAGACAGAATGAAGAATGGATTTCAGGGGAGAAGTTGAAATGGAGGATGAGGCTAACTTTCCGACGGTTTTCTTATGAAAAAAAAAAAAGAAGCAAAAGTGTAAGAAATATTCCTATGGTTCTATGACATTTTTCCTTCAAAAAATAAGATACAGAAAAAAACGTTGGACAAGTTCCTACAAATTTATAGTGAAAAAATTGTCAGATTAGTTTTGTTTCCCGCCCACTCGACTCTGTAAAATTTTTGCAATTACTACCTATTTAAACATTGTGTGTGTGTGTGTGTGTGTGTGTGTAATAATAAAATGTAAAAATTGATACACCTTAACACTACAAGGGAAAAACATATTAGCGACTGAAGAAATAGTCACTGTAAGTTGCTAATTACGGCTAACTAGTGACTGAAAGGTTCAGTAGCAAAATCATTAGTCACTAGTTTTTTAGACTTTATTATATTAGTGACCAAACATTATATGTAATGTGAAAATAATTAGTAATGTAAAAAATATGCAATTAAAATAAATATTAAATAAAAATATAATATTATTAATTTAAAAATAATAAAATAAAATAAAATGCGAAAGGATGATAAAAAAAAAGAATGAGAAGGAGAAATAGAAAGGATGAGAAAAAAAAAGAAGGAAGAAAGAGGATAAAAAAGGGAGAATGAGAAATGGGAAAGGAAAAAAGAAAAAAAATAAGGTTGAGATAAATAGAAAAGGAAAAAAGAGAAACAAAGAAAGAAAAAGTAAGAATGAGAGAAACATAGAGGATGAGAAAAATAGGGAAGGAAAAGGGAGAAATAAGAAGGATAAATGGGGAGAGAAGAAGGATGAGAGAAACAAAGAATGAAGAAGGATGATAGAAACAAAGAAGGAATAAGGAAAAATAGAGAAGGAAGAATGAAGGATGAGAAAAACCGAGAAATAAGAGGGAAAAATGGGGAAGGAAGGGCGATTGAAATAGCAACTAAAGCAAACTAGCGATTGATTTTCAAAAATATTATAAAATATGCAATTGACTAGCTATTGAAATTTAAAACTAATGGCTAACTAGTGACTGAAACTAGCAATTGAATATTTCAGTTGCTAGTCAGTCGCAATAATTTTCATGGCCCATAAGCTATCAACTAACTAGCGACTGAATTAAGTCGGAATAATTCAGTCACCTCATCGCTTCTTTCTTATAATGTAACAAATTCATTAAACTTATTAAACATTAGTGTGTGTGTGTGTGTGTGTGTGTGTGTGTGTGTGTGTGTGTGTGTGTGTGTGTGTGTGTGTGTGTGTGTGTGTGTGTGTACATACACACATACATATATGCACACATTTAAACACACATATATATATACACATATTCATCCTCAAAATCGTTACTAAATAACTTTGTAAATGAAGCTACATCTTTATGCTCAACCATTACCAAAGGCCGGTGTTATATAAATTAATGGTAAGGTTTACAAGGTTAAAGTTAAGGTTAAGGATAGTGTATTAGGAATTAGATTTTCAACTAGGGTTTACAGTTTGGGGTTATAAGATTTGAGCTAGTTTAGTTGTTTAGAGTACTTAAGGTATAGGGATTTTAGATGGTTTAAGGGGTTTAGGGATAGGGGTTTAAGTTTTAGGGTTTAGGATTAATAAAATTTGTGTTTAGTGTTATGGTTTGTGGTTTAGGGATTTTGGGTTAGGGTTTGAAGACATGTGTTTAGGGATTTTGGGTTATGGTTTGAGAACATATGTTTAGAGATTTAGGGTTTAGGCCAGTTTAAGATTTAAGTTAGAGGCAAGATTTAGGGTTACAAATTGTAGGAAAATTGTCACAATTTATATTCCAACGATTTTCAGACACAATCTTTGTTGTAAAAAACTAGTAGGAAAGTCTTTGTTTCCTATAATTTTGAGATATTTAATTTGCTGCTATTTTATTCATTAAAAAAACATAGGAAATAGTAGTGCAAGAAAATCTTTAGATTGTTTTTTTTTTTTTGCATGAAAACCGTAGAAAAAACTATTGCAGGAAAAGCGTAGGGCCAATATTTGCCTTTAAACTATCAGACACATTGGCCCAACCACTCCATCGGACGATTTTACTTCAATTTATTCATTTTACGATTTTTAGTGTAGGAAATAGTTGTAGGAAATAATCCTCACACTTTTAATGTTGTGTTTTTGCTGTTACAAAACAAATATTTGCCAATGGAGTTAAATACTGTGGCATACCACAGGTAAGCGGTATGCGGTATAAATGTTTTATTCACATTTTGTCATTTTATTATGTGGTATACTATGTTATTTTGTACACTGCTCACTTTTTGTATATATTTTGTCAAAAAACCGTGGTATACTACAAATATCGTGAGGTGCGTATCACGTTATTTTATTTTTTGCGGATGCATGTAAGATTTTTTTTTGTCATTTTACATCAGAATATCATAAATATATAAAATATTAAAATATAATTAATTCACATATCATAAAATAAATATTTACTTTTATTCTTTTGGTTACTTTTCCTAGTTAATAAAAGTTTAATGGTTATTTTAAGTTACTTAAGAACTCAATGTGGTATTAGAAAATGTATTGTTATTATTAAAGTATTATTTTTTTCTCTTATATCAATAAATTAGTTTCTTTCTTAGTATTATTTATTTTACTCTATATATATAACATTTTTTTATGTTTTTTGTATTAAAAAAATATCTTCTATCATATATATTTTATTTATATTTGACAAATTATGATGAGAAAAATTAGAATACATATAAAATGTGTAAAAAAAATTATTAAATTTATGTTATCTTAAAATAATATTATAATATTTATTTATTTTTGTAAAAATAGTAACGTTATGTGACACGGTATACTATGTGATATATCTTAAAAATTTGATATGTGATATACTCAGCGATATTAGCGTTAGCAATTAGCATTAAAATTTTTAAAAAACTTTCAAATGGTAGCTTTTAATTTTAATATTTTGATCTCAACTATTAAATAAATTATCTAAAACCCTAACACAAATGCTAAAAGTTATTCGCAGCCAGGCCAATAACAAGAGCGTCAGCGAACCGCGTTCAATAGCTTTTTAACGCATCTATGCACGCCAACTATTGAAATGCCTTTTTCCTTTCATCAATCTTTATTCTTTAGAATTCCTAATTGGTTGTATTTCTGCCTCCGGGCAAACTCTCCTTTCTTCTTCTTAACACTATGCCTTTTCACCAAAAAAAGAAAATAAATAAATGGTATGCGATATAAGAAGGGAAAAAATTAGAGAAAAGAGGAAAAAAATATAACAGGCATTATTAATATAATAAAATGAATCAGAAAAAGAAATTAGAGAAAAGAGGAAAAAAATATAACAGGCGTTATTAATAGCAGGAAAACAAAGCGGTTAATGTTCTTATGAGATAAACAGCTCACTAGACGCGAAAGTAAGCTAAAAGAAACGAACCTCTCCCATTTGTTCTGCCAAAATCTTATTTGAATGAAATTAAAGTACTAATGTCTAATTTCTTCAAAATAATTGAAAAAAATTTAAAGATTCTTTTGAGAACACTTGCACATTTTAAGAATCATAGAAAATGATATTCTTTTCCTTTTATTTTGAAAATTAATCTGGACCAAAGGATCTTCGGCCCAAGTGTTGTCGGGCTTTACGTGGTAGCCCAAAAGTAGTGGCATAATCACCCATCTTCGCCTTCGCTGATGTGCGGAGCAGGAAACAAGTCTCAAATCCATGTTTTATATCGTAGAAGGAGAAAGCTGGATCATGTAGAATTAGATAGATAGATAGATAGCTGCTTGGTTCGAGCACCTCAACCTGACTTCCCTCTTCAGAAAGCGACGCAAAACTCCGAATCCGAACAAGGGCCACCAACACTTCAAGGAAGAGGCACAGGCGTCGCCACAGTGTGATTGCAATTTAGAATCTGTGCCCCTCGGATCCGGCCGCCCACCCGTCCGTTGCTCGCCGGTGATCGCCATGTTGTCCACCGCCTCTGCCGCCCGATCTCTGTCCATCCTCGCCTTCGCATTAGTCTTTCTCTCCCCTGCTCTTGCCTCCGAGTCAGATCACAAGGTATTCCGTTTCGCTACTTCTGATTCTTAAACCTAATGCTACCTTTGACGGATCTTCTTGTTTGCTTGTCGGTCCTCGTTGATATTGCCCCAGATCTGTGTGCTTCTGAATTCTAATGCATTCGATTCAGTCTCTTAGCCTTGGTGCTGACTGGTGCAATTTTTGTTCGCTTTGTACTTGTGCATATGCTTCTCTTTTTTGCGTATCAGTTCCTGCTTGTGAACTGCACGCTCAGATCTCAGCTGGAGTTTTCTCATCCCCTTTTTTGAGCATCTGTTTGCATTGGTCCTGCAATTTATACGTACATAAGGGGTGGTGGCAGTGTTGCTGGCGTTAATGCTGGTGCAAACGGGAATTTTGAGTTGATAGAGTGCGGTAGTTGTTCACGTGACTCAGGAAAGGAACTATGAGTTTCGTCCTTTAAAGCTCCTTACACTTCTACTTCTTTTATCCCGCTAGCTTGAGTCTATTAAAGAGCTCCTCTTGTTTCTTTTCCAGATGCAATTTAAGAGGATTGCAGTCATGTTTATGGATCAGTCCTCTGATTTATTTTTGCAAAATTATTTAGATGGAACAAGGAATAGGGGACCTAATTCATTTTGATCTCACTGGTGAATACGCTTAAAAAATTCCACCCAGACCTACATGGGGTTCATTTGTTATGAAACTAAATTGAAATTTTATTACCATAATTTTCCCGTATCTAATAGACTGCAATGGATTCTTGTGCCTTTTATGTGTAGTAGTAATTGCAAAAGAAATGAGAAATGTGCAAAATGTGAATTGGAGAAAGTTGGGAACTGTTGGGCCGTTAGTATGTTCTTCTTACAATCTATGTTATATCGTTGTAAAGGTTGCTTATATTTGATCTGATGTGCTTTTTCGCTATTTGCATGTCGTTATCTGGTCTATACTATTCTTCTTCTTGCTGTTAAAAATGGAATTATTGTTCTTCCTGCAGTATCAACCGGACGATCCAGTCACCCTTTGGGTTAATAAAGTGGGCCCTTACAACAATCCTCAAGAAACATACAACTATTACAGCCTCCCATTTTGTCGTCCATCTGGCAATGCTGCTCACAAGTGGGGTGGGCTTGGTGAGGTGCTTGGCGGAAATGAACTTATTGATAGTCTCATTGACATTAAGTTTCAGAGTAAGGACCACCTGTACTCTTGATCTCCTCTCTTAAGCAGAATTCTTAAGTTTTTATTTGGTTTTTTGTGTTCCTGTTCCCAAATGTTTGACATTTCCACTTCCTTACTATTTCCCCCTTTTGTCTGTGTCTCATACGCAGAAATTGTGGAGAGAAGTACTATCTGTCAGCTGGAACTTGATGAGGCAAAGGTTAAGCACTTCAAAGATGCGATTGAGAACAGCTATTGGTTTGAATTCTTTGTTGGTATGTATGCTGTTTGTTTTCCAATGCAGTTTCTTGTAAATACTAGCAGCTTTTTTTTGGCCAAAATAATGATAATGTTCAACAAAAACTTAATGCTACTAGTAACTGCAAATTTGAATCTCTTGTTTACTTGGTTGTTTGAGAGACTAATCTTCCTTGCCTCCTTGCTGATGGTTCTGCTGTGCTGGCTTTTCTCAAAAACTCCAGATGATCTGCCTCTGTGGGGTATGTCAACTTTTGCCTTGTGTGTGTGTGTGTTTATCTGTTTTCTTAATCTCTTTATTTTATTAAGTCATATGGCTGTTTTCTTATGATTGTGATAATCTTTATAGAATTTGTTGGAGAGCTTCATCCTGATAAGAACAGTGATATTCGCAAGCATGTCATCTACACTCACAAGAATATCATAATTAAGTACAATAAGGATCAGGTTAATTTCATTTGACCTTAACTATTCTCTGGCTCCAGCATACTCTCTTTTTCATTGTGAAGGCCATGTTTGATAGACTATATTCGTATGCTATTGCAGATTATTCACGTAAATCTCACTCAAGAGAGCCCAAAGCCAGTTGAAGTAGGGAGAATACTGGATATGACATATTCTGTCAAATGGATTTCAACGAATGTCAGTTTTGCACGTCGTTTTGATGTTTATTTGGATTATCCTTTCTTTGAACACCAGGTAAATTTCAGCTCCATATCTTGTTCGACCTTCTTTTCTGTGGTTTTCTTGATCTTGTTGGTCGTACTCAGAAATGTGTGAGTGCGTGTATCTTCATACTCCCTCTATTTCATAAAAACTGACTTTTTTACTATTTACAGCAATTAATTTATAATTTGATTTCTTTCAAAATTTATTATAAAAATATGAATATTTTATATGAAAATGAAACTTTAACGATTATAGTTTCTAAATATCATTTTTAAGATTTTTTTAATATATATTAATATAAATATATTCAGTCAAACTTTAGTCAAAAAAGGTTAAAGGGTCAATTAATATGAAACGGAGGGAGTACATCTTTGAAGTTGGCTGCTGTTCTGGTAAAACCATGGTGTTTTTTAACCAAGTCTTGCTATGTGCAGATTCACTGGTTTTCTATCTTTAATTCATTCATGATGGTTATCTTCCTCACTGGTCTGGTCTCGATGATTCTAATGCGGACACTCAGAAATGACTATGCAAAGTATGCTCGGGAAGATGATGATTTGGAGACTTTGGTAATTATCAGTACAAAAATATTTTATGAACTCATGAATTTCTAATGTTGTGCTAAAGATTCCAACAACATGCAGGAAAGGGATGTGAGTGAAGAATCTGGTTGGAAACTTGTTCATGGAGATGTTTTTCGTCCTCCTCGTAGCTTGGTTGTCCTTTCTGCCGTTGTTGGCACAGGTGCTCAGCTGGCATTGCTTGTTCTCCTTGTCATCTTATTGGCAATTGTTGGAACACTCTATGTTGGGTATGTGAAAATTTTACCATCTTGGGATTATGTCTGTTACTGTTTCCTGGAGTCTGGTTTCAGACATTTAGTGTTGCATAAATATGAGTTTGAGACCTCCAGAATTGTCTATTCCATCAATAAACTTTTCTGTTGTTCATTAAGTAATGACCATAACGTTTATAGTTGCTACATGATTAAATAAATAGATGAACTAGATCTGACTGTTTATCTCAGAATGCCTCATATCTTTCTAATTATTGATATTATGGTGATTTTTATCTATGCACCCGTTTTATTCACTAGGAATGCTAGACATTTATCTTAAAATTCCTCATGTCTTTCTAATTATTGATAATATGGTGATTTTTTTATCTATGTACCCGTTTTAGTCACTAGGAATGCTAGACATTTTTACTTCAAATGATGTTTGCATTGGCATTGTTAGTTGCAGTCCAGGTCTCTTTATATTTCATCTTTATGGTATTCTGAGGCCTTTTTTTTCCCTTCCCAGGAGAGGAGCTATTGTCACAACATTTATTCTCTGCTATGCTTTCACATCATTCATTTCTGGTTATGTCAGTGGTGGGATGTACTCTCGCAACGGAGGTTTGTATCATTTGTAGCCCATTCAGTTTATTTGGCCTCTCTACAGCCATGCTTGTTCTTAAAGTCGTTCACTGTTGATTTTTCAGGAAAAAATTGGATAAAATCAATGATCCTTACGGCATCTTTGTTTCCATTCATGTGCTTTGGCATTGGCTTCATCTTGAATACAATTGCAATATTTTATGGATCTCTGGCAGCTATTCCTTTTGGCACTATGGTGGTTGTTTTCGTAATTTGGGCTTTCATTTCATTCCCTCTGGCACTTCTTGGTACCGTTGTTGGAAGAAACTGGAGTGGTGCACCAAATAATCCATGTCGTGTTAAGACCATTCCTCGTCCTATCCCTGAGAAGAAATGGTATCTGACACCGTCTGTCGTATCCATGATGGGAGGCCTCCTACCCTTTGGTAGCATATTCATTGAGATGTATTTTGTGTTCACATCTTTTTGGAACTACAAGGTAAGGTTCTTTATAGGTGATTAAAAGCAACTATGAGGGCCAATAATAAATTGGAGATACCTTTTTGGGTTATTTAATAAAAAAGGTTAAGATATCAGGCTTTTCAACACACGAGTTGAATGTTTCTAGCATAGAAATTTAGTATACAATATCGGTAAAAAAGGACACAAGACAGTTATGATTCTTTGTGCTTTGCAGGTCTATTATGTATATGGGTTCATGCTGCTGGTTTTCCTGATTCTCATTATTGTAACAGTTTGTGTGACAATTGTGGGAACCTACTTCCTTTTAAATGCTGAGAACTATCACTGGCAGTGGACATCCTTCTTCTCTGCAGCCTCAACAGCGGTGTATGTTTACTTGTATTCGATATACTACTACTATGTGAAGACCAAGATGTCAGGCTTCTTTCAAACAAGCTTCTATTTTGGATATACTTTGATGTTTTGTCTTGGTTTAGGAATCCTCTGTGGTGAGTTTTCCCCTCTCTTTTCTATTATTGTCAGTTGTTGTTATTATTATTATTTAATATTACTTCCACTACTATTACTACTACTACATGAAGCCTAAGTAGTTATTTGTGGCGTTTATATTTACATACCTCTTTGGAAGCATTGATTTTTCACATTTCCCATTGGGAATGATTCTCTTAATATTGATAAGGCCCGTCTATATATTTAGAAAAGAATAAGGCTTTTCTTTTCTCTGACTGTGATTGTCCGCTGGTTCAATTTGATGAAATAGAACGTACCTAAAGCTACTTTAAACAGAGTTAAGCATTTTTTGATTCGACAAGGGAAGCCTGCACCTTTTGTTAAAATTTTGTAAAGGACTGTTGAAATTCTATATACTTGGTTGGGAAGAGGCTCAGACAAAAACTTGTAAAGGTTATTGAGATCAAATAGCTGAAGCTGATCCAAATTTACATTCTACTATTTTTACCAGCACTTATGAGTGAATATCCCATGTTGTGGTTCGTATTGGATTCTCTGAGTCCAGTTCTATTAACTTGTTGGTTCAGACTGAAGCTACTGTGATCCTATTCATTTTGTTTTGGTCAAATCATTTATTGTGCAGGAGCTGTTGGTTATCTTGGTTCTAATTTATTTGTCAGAAGGATCTACAGAAACATCAAGTGTGACTAGGACATGGCCAGGCAAAGATAAACCAGTAAGTGCTTCTAGAGTGTTTTAGTTGTCAAGATAATAAATCTGAAGAGGAAGCATTTGCTTGTGTATCAAGGGCATGAGAAAGGGATACAATGGAATATTATGGCTCGATGATATTGGTGTATCCTTCATCCTGTTGACAGGGGAGGCCGTGAGAATTTTGTTTTTGCCTTTTCCCCCCCTTTTTTTCCCTCTGGCTGTAAGGGAAGCCTCGATTTAGAGAAATCCAGATACTGTCTTCATAATTTAGATGGTAGCAAAAAATACATATATCCTTGTGGCTTATAACTTTTTTTAACCCTCTGCGTATATATGTCCTGTGTAAGTACCGATGCTTTATTTTCGTATTGAACTTCTTATTTTCTTCCTCTTGCACCCCCAATGGGAGCCCCCCCGCAAGCGGCGCGGGCCCGTTTTGTGTGTTTTTTTAACATATATGAGGAGAGCAGTGAGGAAATAGAAGTTGGGCTTTGGATTTCAAGTAGCAGCTTTCAGATTGCATTGGGCGGAAATGGTAAATAAGCAGTCATAACGGTTTATTTTTAGTTTTTGCTTTTTCTTTTATTACAATCATTGTCTTGTAAAGATGATATTCTATTTAGCTAACAATTACTTGAATAGTAATATTTTTCTATAAGTAATTAACTGTATAAATTTTTTACTTGCCCATCTCAGACAAAAGAAAAGGAAATACTTCTCTGGAATAAAAATTTTTTAAGAAAAAAAATGCTTCTCTGAAATGAAAATTTAGTAAAAAATACGTACCTTTTTTGGTTGTATTGTACTTATGCATATGCTTTCCCCAGAAAAAAAAAAAAACTAGGCACTGTTATGTTCGATGCGGGCATTTCCGTTTACCCTGGCGCTCCGTACAGTCTGTTCATTAACGGCAGCTCTGATGGTGTCACTAAATAAAATGCTGGTGCACCGGTACTTTGGAGCCATAGCTCTCACAATTGAAGAAACGGCGTTATCACATTTTTACCTCTAGGCATGATGTAGGAATTTGCGACCATGTATCTAGGACTGTACGACCTTACTTTACTTTTGTAAATTTCCAGTCTGTTTTTCTGATTAGTTCAAAGTTTTGAAAATAATAAAAAGCTTTTCATATAGAAGTCATATAACTGTATTCTTATTCAAAAAGATTTAGAGAAAGATAAAATTCATGAAATTTAATTCCAAGTCTAACTTGAGTGCGATGGACAAAATATAGTGTAGGAGTAACTTCTTTTTAGATGAAATGCCTTTACCAATTTATGCTATGTCTCTCTTGTTGCAAATATTGTAGAAGAAAATCATCTTTGAATGGGGAATTAATTAATTTCCTTAAACAAGTAACAGATCAAACCTTCGTGCTTGTTGCGCTTTAGATTACTTCATTACCTCACCTACCATTTAACCACTTTAACATCTCACTTTGGTTGCAACGTAAAATTTAATCTTACCTGATTCAGCTTACTTACATGCCCAAATTGAACCAACAAAATTGACAGATACAATTTACGGCTTAAAGTTCTTTTTATCCCCTAAACTTTATCAACTCAGATATTTTCTTTCACAAACTTTGTAAAGTCAGACCTTTTATCACTCGTCTTGATTTAATGAATCACACACTAGTCACATGCATGTCTTCCATTACGGAAATGTACGTTTGATTTATATGAACAAAAAAAATAGGAATTGTAAAGGACTAAGTAATCCATTTGCCATCACCCCACCCTCCCATCTCCATCTCCAATCCAAATGATCATCCGCCCTTGTCAATGACCATACATGTCACCGTGTAAACCCCATTCAAAACCAAGGGCAGTGACTCTCTAAATAGTGCCACATCCTTGTCCCTCCTCCATAAAAATCCTAAAATCCCATACCTTAACACCACCACCATTGCTACTTGCCGATAGCTGCCACATCGTGGCTGCAAGCATTTGCAGGAATCGGCACTTTTTGTCGTTATTTCTAACCATTCACCTTCTAGTGATCGCAATGAGAAACATATTGTAAGCGACAACAACAATGATATGATTCATGAATCAGAAGGCAAAAAGTCCATAAGTGATGCATCAGATTCATGAGAAATTGTGCTTCAAGGTATTAAAATCCCTTGAAGTTATAGACAATTTATGCCTTGAAGAACAAACATGTTGTAAGTGACAATGACAATGATACCATCCATTATGCGAGCTTTGGGGTTGCTATTATCGGCTTATCTGATGCTCGACATGGTTTGGGATACAACTTTTGTTGCCTAGAACTAAATTTTTTCCCTCTTCAGACGCCATTTGTACACTAAGACATCATAGTTTCAAGCAAATACGGCAACTACACATAGGAAGAGCAAGATTCTCTTTTTAGGTTAAAAGTTTAAATAGGAAGCTTTTCCCTACAACACGGATAAGGTCATACTGTCTTCATGGTCGAGACACGACATGGGAGCCTTTGCCTTGCCGGACCATTGTACCTAACCAGAATTAAATATAATCATGTACATTATCGTAGTTGGTCTCTTGCTTCTCACCAAATTAACTAATGAAAACAAGTAGTTACAAGAGAAATTTTCTTTTCCCCCTTGAATTTGTCTTCATATCAATTATTAATGTTTTGTCATATTGGATTAAAGTAACCAAAGGTGCTTTAAGACTCAAATATCGCAATTTTGTCTTAGGAAACAGGAAAACTCATTTGGCTTTAGGTGGGAAAAGCGTTTACTTAATGCTTTATCTTTTTTGTTTTGTTTCTTCTAGTTCTCATATGAGTCAAACAAACATTTCCGTGATGGAAGACACGCATGTGACCTGCACATGATTCATTAAACCAAGGTGAGGGTGTAGAAGGTCCCACTTTATAAAATTTGAGGGACGAGTCGACCCAAGTCAAAGTGTAAGGAGTAAAAGGTTTGAGTTAATAAAGTTGAGGGGGTAAAAGGGACTTTAGGCCTATGATGTACGGCAGCCACTCACCAATCCAATCCACTAGTCACTTCCGGCACCAGTGTCCACAATTCACGAACAAGTGACATCGACTTCTTAATTTTTTAACGTGGTAAAAAAACGAAGATATAATTCAAAATGTTAAAGTTAGGGGCCTATCGTGTACATTTTACCAAAGCTGTGAATCGATCGTTAGTCTTTCAGGAGACCGTGGCCAAGCGCTCGGAAGTCGAAAACAACAATCGACACAATATGACCGGACAGGTGTTGTGCCTTCTCTCACCTATAAGAGCAAGAACCTGCTGAATTCACGTAATTTTTGTCCCTCTCTCTTAATATGTTCTTGATGTTCCTTATCGCCTTTTACCTCGGATTTCTGGGCGATTAAGTTATAGGCATTATAAACTACCCCAACTGTTTGTCGCAATGACTGAATGAGTTTGTGCTTGTGGGTTTTCTTCCTTGAATTCGTAGATATCTTTTTAGGTCTTTGTAATTGGTTATTAAACTCTTCTTCGATTCATGAAAATCGCTAGCTATGGATGTTTCGCTGCCATGGAGTAGCTTTTTGTGTGTATGTGAATGTGAATATGTGTATTAACCTTTATTGAGCTCATCTCCTTGGTTATCATGAGCAGATTAGAACCAGAAGGTCTGTTTGAGAACTTAAAATTCAACTGTGAGCATGCAAGAATTACGGGAGCTGTAATAGAAGCTGAACCCGGTATAGCAGATGACAGGCCATTGACAAATTCAGTTTGTCGTGGCAAAGACAGGGATGACTAGGAGATTCTCTCCTTGGTGCTGCTTCTGACTTTCGGTATTTTCAGTCTAATCATGGCCATCTCTGCTGGTAATATGCCCTCATGTTCTTACTCAACATGGCCATTTAGCCTTGTAGTGACCAGGCCCAATTACCACGAAGCTTTAGGAAAGGTAATGCTTCACAAATTCGCAAATGCCACTTGTAAATATACAAACCAACCAGAAATGTTTGCTACCAGCGTGAAAGAGAACGATAAACCCAAAATGAGGGAATCGTTACAAAGGTTCAAGTGGGTTGAAAATGGCCAAGATATGACAGAAGAACAAAAGGAGGCCATATCAAAGCTTCCATTTAGAATGACCAAGCGATGTAAGGCTTTGATGAGACAGATTATCTGCTTCATTCCTGAAAAGGGATGTTTGGAGGATTTGCTAGCTGCATGGGTGAGGATTATGAAGCCCAGGAGAGCTGATTGGCTTGCAGTTCTCAAAGAATTGAAACTAATGGAACATCCCCTTTATCTTGAGGTACTCTAACCTCCAATGTTTCTATTTGTAAGTTCAAGAGTGAATAAGTTTGTTTCTTTACATATGGTGTCAATGGGGGTCCAAGTGAGGAGAAAGCGGGCATAATTTGATATGTGCATATCTTAAGTGAATTTATCAAGTATATGATAAAGTTCTGTTTTGTGGCTAAAGAATCTTGCTGCAATATGTTTCGGCTTTCTAAGTTGATATATTCTTGCAGTTCTCTTTTTCTCTTTAGTTATATATGTAATATATAAGGAAAACAAATAAAACCTAGTTCAAGTCCTGTGATCGGTTCACTAAGCAGAGCTGATGGATCTAGGTGCCTTTAAGTACTGGGCTAGTTATTAAATTAAGGGATATAGATGTCAAAATGTTATTGTCAAGCAATGCAGAAGCCTTGTGAATATTTGTTGTAACACATGTTATATCAGGCATGGGGGATATCATGGCGATTGGACATGATATAATAGGTCCAGAATGGAGGATATATTTATCAGGGCATAAGCAGTTATAAATAAAGGAGGAAACTCTTTATGCTTAAATATAGTTGGCTATCTTCTGCTGGCAATGCATCCTCGTGAATTAGACCTGGGGATGTCCGTAATATTAAAACAGGCTATTTATGCTTCCAATGCTTAGGATCCCCATCTAATTGTGTTTTTCGGCATTGTTTTCTGATTATGCCTTATAGGTGGCAAAACTAGCCCTACTTGAAGAATCTTTTGAAACAAACATCCGTGACTACACAAAAATAATCCATAATTACGGGAAGCAAAATCGGCTTCAGGAGGCTGAAAATGCTCTTGCTTCCCTAAAGGAAAGAGGGTTCATATGTGACCAGGTTACTTTAACTACAATGGTACACATATATAGTAAAGCTGGGAGTCTTAAATTGGCTGAAGACACTTTTGAAGAGATTAAGCTGCTTGGTGAGCCAATGGACAAAAGATCGTACGGCTCAATGATTATGGCCTATGTCAGAGCTGGAATGCTGGAAAAAGCAGAGAGTTTACTGAGAGAAATGGATGCTCAAGAAATTTATGCTGGAAGTGAAGTCTACAAGGCATTACTGAGAACATACTCCATGCTTGGTGATACCAAAGGAGCTCAGAAAGTTTTTGATACAATCCAACTTGCCGGCATTTCTCCTGATGCTAGATTGTGTGGACTCCTTATAAATGCCTATGTTGTGGCTGGTCAGAGTGAAAAGGCGCGCATCTCCTTTGAGAATATGAGGAAAGCTGGTCTCGTTCCAAGTGATAAGTGCATATCTCTTATGTTGTGTGCGTTTGAAATGGAGAACAAGCTGAATAAGGCCTTAGATTTTCTGATGGATTTAGAGAGAGACGGAATCATGGTTGGAAAAGAAGCTTCTGCTGTACTGGCCAAGTGGTTTAGACGACTTGGGGTTGTGGAAGAAGTGGAGCAGGTCCTCAGAGATTATGCTGCAAGCGAAGCATTTCTCTGAAGAAAGATTTTTTAGGCCTTCGTTTTACTTGCATTGGAAAATGGCTTGATATTTTCAGTTATGCTTCGTTTGGAACCGTTATTTTGAACGAAAATACAATTAACTTCACTTAATATTAAGTCGTAGTGTAAAGAGTTAATTTCAAAAGGAACTGCTTAGAGCGTGGTAGTCGATTGCTCCAAAACTAGGTGACAAAGTGGAGAGCGGGAGATGGAGGTGAAACTTTAAAACTCAAGTAGCAAAAGTGGAAGGGAGAGATGACGTCCAAATTGAAGGGTTATGTCATCGAGTTCCAAACTGCTTGACAATATCTAGGCAGTTAAGAGGGAAGGGGTAACGTTGTACGTTGCACTTCCCATGATGGCTTGCTTGTTTTAACTGAAAAGTTAGTGGTACAATAGACATCCTCAAGCAAGGTAAGTGGCTCGAAGAAATTTTATTTCCTCTTATTCACGCATCACGGTCCACTGAGGAAACGCAGGCCTGTAACTCTTGTGTAAGTTGCGTTCCTACTGGAATTTCTCTAGAACGGTCCGGCCGCCGACGCCGCTAAAATCCCGAAAACCCTATCCATGGCGATGCAGCTACCGCGCCTCCGTCGAACACTAACCTCTCTCTCCTCTCCTAATCGCATTTGGTCCGCTTCGAAGCCTACAGTCTCATCAAGTACGGCGCTAGTCAATTCAGCCCAAACACCGCCATCTTTTTCACTGTCATCTTTCGCCACCGCTCCTCAATCTCGAATGTTTGGGTCGTCGACTAATCGGTACAAATTGTACCAGGAAGGAGACGAGATAACGCCGGAGACCGTACTCTTCGAGGGCTGCGATTTCAACCACTGGCTTATCACCGTCGACTTTCCCAAGGACAAAAAACCTCCCCCTGACATGATGGTTCGTACGTACGAGAATATTTGTGCTCAAGGACTCGGTGTCAGGTCCATTTCTCTTCCACTTCTGTTGCAGTTTTGCTCATTTATGGTACTCCCTATTTTGCTCTGGTTTTCTTTCCTATAATTCTACTGTTTCTGAGGGAACTAGTTGAGCCTGTATATCAGTTAGTTCAATTTTTGGTTTGTACATAGTAATGGTGACATTCTGCCAAGTAGCAACCATGAAGAACGGAGATAAAGAATATAAAAGAACACTGTTGGCATAAAAATACAAGGTATAGCTGCTCTGGTTGTTTCGCTAATCGTTAATTCTCTATTGTCGGTCATCATGAATAAGAGCCTATTTCTGCAACCAGCTGTTTGTACGTATCAAAATGTTCTTTTGCCTTTGGCTAATGTTAGTTCTCATTTCCAACTTACTCTTGAAATTGTGGGTAAGATTTAAGAATATAGCAGGACCAGGTTATACTGAAATTTTCTCCTCTTTATTACGTGAATATGTAAATTGGCAAAAATCTTCAGGATATGCTCAAGTGGAATCGCTGCAGTTTTGTTTTGGCCTCTTCTACATACCGCTGAAAGATTGCTTGGTTCTTTAGATAGGCTTGAATTTTGCAACATAATGGCTTTAAGATTTTTAAGAATTTCTTCTGGTCCTCTGTTTTTCAGCATTGAA
Source organism: Aquilaria sinensis (assembly GCA_005392925.1). NCBI lineage: Eukaryota > Viridiplantae > Streptophyta > Magnoliopsida > Malvales > Thymelaeaceae > Aquilaria > Aquilaria sinensis. The sequence goes on along the minus strand of SMDT01002574.1, from coordinate 382,301 downwards.
GAGGCCAAGAAAAGAATATATGCCTGCAGTACAAGTACATACGAAGGTTTTCAAGCTATAATGACTGAAGAGGAGTCGGAGAAGTTTAAGGGTGCTACTAGTATTTAGCAATTGATGCGATTTGAATTCTTTTCTGGGTGTGAAATTTTGGTGTTTTGCTTGAAGTGATGCTGACAGATTTTACTTCCATAACAGATGTACCTGGAGTTGTTTGGGTGTTGCCAGATTCTTACATCGATCCAGTGAACAAGGAGTACGGAGGTATGTTACTGGTTTATGGATTAGTTTTTCTGCATGTTCCTGCCTTTTACTCGCTGTGGATCGTTTGCTGCATTTTTTAGGAGACAAATATGAGAATGGAGTGATTACACATAGACCAGCACCTGTTCAATTTGGTAGGGCTCGAGGACGACCTCGTGATCAGAGCAGAAATTATGATCGACAAAGGTATGATCAGCAAGGGAGTACAGCCCCAAACTGGCGAGGGAATCCTTCAAGCAGCCAGCGGGGATCTATGCAAGGGGATGGAATTCATGGAGCAAACTATGTGCCACCTCAAAGTAATCGCCAACAAAGTTTTGGTGCACAACAACCATCAAACCGAGATTATGCTCCCGGAGGAAGGGGCTCTAGGAGCGGTCCAAAAATGTATCAAGGAAATTACAGCCAAACAGGACAGAAAAATTACAATCACCATGAGCAAAGGCAGTTCCAACAATGGGACCAAAGGAATCATGCACCTCTGGGCCAGAGTAACAGTAAGATTCATGAGCAGGGAGCTATGCCTCTTTATGGGCAAGTATTAGGTCCTGACCATGGACAGGGTTCTGGTTTGGGAGCTAATTCTGACAACCAACAGCGAAATCCGGGACATGGAGATGGTCAAAAGTTTTCATGAGCAGAGCAGCGTGCACCAGCGGGTCTGGTGGTTAGTGAAATGAAGTCCGTTCTTTTTATCCAGCTGTTTGTCAACTTTTTTCGGTTTCATGCAGGGAAGTTACTGAAACTTGAAATCCAAGAAATGCAAAAAATTTGCTCGTTCACCTACAGAGCAGTATTCCAATAGCTGATCAGGGTGAACTGGGCTTATGGCATTCGCCGATTAATACCAGGGCTTGGGCTCAATTTCTGCTGTGAGCGTGGAGTGTGGACAAGTCGGCAGCAAATGCAAATTTCTTCCTGATTCTGTCGTAGAAACTTGTCGATTTCCTCAGCTCCCACAATTTGCCAGGCATCAACGTTATGTTGATCTCCGAGTTTATGGCCTTTATTTAAAAAAAAAATAAGTGTGCTCTGTTATGGGAGAGGTTCAATTGTGCCTAAACAATTTTGTGGTAATATTTGTACAAACCGAGGTTGGTGGTGGTACTGAGAGGATAGAGTATGGGTAATTGTATTCATCACTTTGGATCTGAGTTTACTCCGTATATTCTAGTTGCTGTGTTTTTTTTTTTTGTCTCCTGTTTCCCTCTGCTTCCACTTGTTTAACACAAGAACACGTATGTCCATCATAAAATTCCGAAGGCATTAATAAAATATTGGAAATGGATAAAACATCTGTCAGCTGTGCATAAAAGCTTACAGATTATTCAGCCGTGGAGACATTTGAACATCGAGTATAACGAAGAACACACATATTATCATGTAGCTGACTTTAATTAATTCATATTCAAATTTACTAGAATCTTTTAGTTGATAAAAATGGACGTAAATCACAAATTTTCTAGTATGAAAGTGGTATTGCCAGGATAGAGAATCATAACCACCAGAGCAATCCTCAAGATCTCAAGAAATGAGACACATCCACGTCTACCTGCATGCCTTGTTGCTTGGGATGACATTAACAAACGCCCACAGGCTCCGATGGAGTACGGACACACATGCACACACACAGATATTTATGGCTTTGGCAAATCCAAAAGCCTTTTCTACAACCCGTCTTTCTTTTTTTGTTTTTTTTTTAATAAGGGAAAATATTTTCCCCAATATTTTCAAATTTTACTTTTTAGAATGAAAAAATAAGAACAAGAAATTTGAACTTTACCAATTGGTAATTTGGTTATGCTCTCTCTTGTTACGTGCTAGTGCTACACACGTGTCAGGCATCCTTAAAAATGAGGACATCATGAAACAGGAATAGGTATTTTAGATCACCTACCAGGCATGCAAATAAGACAAGAACCTAGCAGAACCATATGGCAAGCAGCTACAAAAACCTGCCGTGGAATGTAACTTGTATTTAACACAAGAGAGAGTTAATTAAATTCTTACCATCCCAGACACAGACAAAGACCGCATAGCGCAGTGGATTAGCGCGTCTGACTTCGGATCAGAAGGTCGTGGGTTCGACTCCCACTGTGGTCGGGCTTCATTTCCTGTTTTTTTTTTTTGGCGTAAACCCACATTTGGCCCCCAAACTTTGTTCACCAGGACACTTAACCCCTTAAACTATAACTCGGGATAACTCAGCCCCCAAACTTTACTAACTGGCACACTTAGCCCCCTCAGATCGCCACGTGCTGTCACGTGCGTTCACGCTTAGCCCCCTCACTGTGATGAAAATGTTAGTTATCATTTTACAGGGACTTAAATGACAAAAATATTGAAGCTTGCGGCTGAATGTGGCATTTTCCTCTCTCCAATTTGTTAAATGACATTTTACAGGGAATTTTGCGTATGTGATATATATGTTAATATATATGATACATTATTATTATTATTATTATTATTATATGTAAAAAATTGTTTTAAAAATATTACTTTACATTATAAAATTTTAAAATTTATTGTATGAATAGCACCTATTTTTCAACAACTTTGCGTTACAATATCATTATGATACATTATGATATGTGTGTGTGTGTGTGTGTATTATTATTATTATTATTATTATTATTTATTATAAAATATTTTTAAAATATTATTTTACTTTCTAAAATTATGAAATTTATTAGTTTACTGAGAATTTCCAATGGCCTCGCATTTGAAATTTCTAACGGCCTTGGTATTGGAAATTGAAATTCTCAAGTTTCCAACAGCTCACTGTTGCCTCATATTTTATGCCAAATATTTATAGTTTCTTGCTAATCAATCATATTTTATTTCAATTGAAATCGGAAATAAAATTCTGTTTGGTGTAAGTCACACTATTACTGGTATACCCTGTTTTTCACCTTTTTCGCACTTTATATATATATAAAATCCTCAAATTGCCTTGAGATGAGATGCAAATTGGAACAAATGAAAGGATCAAATCGTAATTCTGGAGACCGTACAAGGAATATATATTAAACATACCAAATATTCGTAAATTCTATTCTTTTGGGAATTAATTTCGGTTGGGGACGTCACGGCCACGGGGTGCCAAAATTTTCAGGCATCAGATATGAGGCAACAGTGAGCTGTTGGAAACTTGAGAATTTCAATTTCCAATACCAAGGCCGTTGAAAATTTCAAATGCGAGGCCATTGGAAATTCTCAGTAAACCAATAAATTTCATAATTTTAGAAAGTAAAATAGTATTTTAAAAATATTTTATAATAAATAATAATAATAATAATAATACACACACACACACACACACACATATCATAATGTATCATAATGATATTGTAACGCAAAGTTGTTAAAAAATAGGTGTTATTCATACAATAAATTTTAAAATTTTATAATGTAAAGTAATATTTTTAAAATATTTTTTACATATAATAATAATAATAATAATAATAATGTATCATATATATTAACATATATATCACATACACAAAAGTCCCTGTAAAATGTCATTTAATAAATTGGAGAGAGGAAAATGCCACATTCAGCCGCAAGCTTCAATATTTTTGTCATTTAAGTCCCTGTAAAATGATAACTAACATTTTCGTCACAGTGAGGGGGCTAAGTGTGCCAGTTAGTGAAGTTTGGGGGCTGCGTTATTCCGAGTTATAGTTTAAGGGGTTAAGTGTCCTGGTGAACAACGTTCGGGGGTCAAATGTGGGTTTACGCCTTTTTTTTTTAACCTCTTTTGTCCCGTTGGGGCCCTGCGACGGGCTTCACGAAATTAGGCCTTCATCTGCCGCTCTGCCCAGTTTCAACTGCTCTATGCTCTTCTATGAGTTGTTCCACTTCGTAATCAGGTAAAGAAATTGGACGGTATATATTGACTTGCGTGTTCTAGCAAGCCAGATTTGTACAAAAACAAGTTTCTGCTCCATTGTAGCTCGACATGGCTTCTGTCGGCCAGCCTCCGTCACTCAAGAGAAGAGATCCGCCATTCACAAAAGAAGGGGATAAGCTAATTATAACCCCATTAGGGGCTGGCAACGAAGTGGGTCGCTCTTGCGTGTACATGTCTTACAAGGGCAAAACGATACTGGTAAAAGAAAGAAAAATCTTGATTGTTGATACTGCTTTTATAATTTTGGATTTTGTTCTTAATCCAGTTCTTGTTCCATCAGTTTGACTGTGGAATTCACCCTGCTTACTCGGGAATGGCTGCTTTGCCCTACTTTGATGACATTGATCCTTCCACCATAGACGTTCTCCTCGTTACCCAGTATGATTTTTTTTTTTAATTTGCTTTTTTTTCGTTCTCTGCGTTTCTATGATATCCTATGAGAATTTTGATTTTGTTCTCTTTAGTCTCTGGTTTCGTTACATTCATTTGACCACCTTTGGTTTAGTGGAAGTTGATCTTAAGTTGGCAGAGTTTAGGTACTTGCGTTTTCATGTTTGTGCTTGCCTTGAATCGTCGCTTTCTACCTGTTTATCCCTTCCTAGCTCTCCCACGCAGTTTCTTCCTTTAACCTTAAAAGTTTATTATTATTTTTTTCTCTTTGTTGCTTCTGCTGCAGCTTTCACTTGGACCATGCTGCGTCCTTGCCATACTTTCTGGAGAAGGTTTGTCTGGCTGTGGATTTTCTCAGTAATTTATGACTTACTTGCGCCATTCTTGTTGAGAGTTGAACTGATTACAATTGCAATTTATCCCAGACGACATTCAAGGGAAGGGTGTTTATGACTCATGCAACAAAAGCCATCTACAAATTGCTTTTGACGGATTATGTCAAAGTGAGCAAGGTTTCAGTTGAAGACATGCTATTTGATGAGCAAGATATCAATAGATCAATGGATAGAATTGAGGTAGCGTCTTCTCAGCATTAGCTCAGTCTTGTTTTAGTCTGTTTTTGTTATTTTCTGCTTAATCGTGTTCCTTGTTCTGTTTGCCATTTATGTTTTGTTGAAGTATTTATTATTAAGCATGACTTGGGAGAATTATGTTATGAATGCATGATTCTGCCAACCCCTCAAAGCTTGGTGATCTTTGTTGCCTTTTCTGTTAGCTTCATTAATATGTTGGGTGTTCTGATTTGCGAACTATTGAATCTCCTTATTCTCTATATTGAGCATATGTGTTCCTAGACCAAGATGCATCAAATTCTGTCCTTGTTACAATCTTGTCAAAATTACAATATATGCTCTTTACTGCAGGTTATTGACTTCCACCAAACCGTGGAAGTAAAGGGTATTAAATTTTGGTGCTATACTGCTGGTCATGTACTTGGTGCTGCTATGTTCATGGTTGACATTGCTGGTGTTCGAGTCCTCTACACAGGAGACTATTCTCGTGAAGAGGATCGACATCTTCGTGCTGCTGAGCTCCCACAATTTTCTCCAGATATATGCATAATTGAATCTACGTATGGTGTCCAGCTGCATCAACCACGGCATATCCGTGAAAAGCGTTTTACAGATGTCATCCATTCTTCCATTTCACAAGGCGGGCGTGTCCTGATTCCAGCATTTGCCCTTGGCCGTGCCCAGGAACTTCTTCTGATCCTTGATGAGTACTGGTCTACTCATCCTGAGCTACATAACATCCCTATATACTATGCCTCTCCTCTTGCGAAGAAGTGTATGACTGTTTATCAGACATACATACTATCCATGAATGAGAGGATTCGCACTCAGTTTGCTCACTCAAACCCCTTCAAATTCAAGCACATTTTGCCACTAAATAGCATCGATGATTTTAACGATGTAGGTCCATCTGTGGTAATGGCTAGCCCGAATGGGCTTCAAAGTGGGTTATCGCGGCAGCTCTTTGACATGTGGTGCTCTGATAAGAAAAATGCTTGTGTTATTCCCGGTTATGTTGTTGAAGGCACATTGGCAAAGGCAATAATTAATGAACCAAAGGAAGTGACACTCATGAATGGTCTAACTGCTCCTCTGAACATGCAGGTTCATTACATTTCCTTTTCTGCTCATGCCGACTATGCACAGACAAGTACATTTCTGAAAGAGCTAATGCCTCCAAACATAGTACTTGTTCATGGAGAAGCAACTGAAATGGGGAGATTGAAGCAGAAGCTCATCACTGAATTTATTGATGGAAATACTAAAATCATGACCCCTAAGAATTGTCAATCTGTTGAGATGTGCTTCAATTCAGAAAAAATGGCCAAAACCATTGGCAGGTTGGCTGAGAGAACTCCAGAAGATGGTGAAACTGTCAGTGGGATTCTGGTTAAGAAAGGATTTACCTATCAGATAATGGCGCCTGATGACCTCCGTGTGTTTTCACAGCTGTTCACTGAAAATATAAGTCAGAGAATGACAATTCCTTATTCTAGTGCCTTTGGTGTGATAAAGTATCGTCTTGAGCAGATATATGACAGTGTGGAGTCTTCCACGGATGAAGAAACTGGAGTTCCAACACTGCAAGTTCATGATCGGGTAGTGATAAAGCAGGATTCCGATAAGCATATATCATTGCATTGGACAGCAGATCCAATAAGTGACATGGTGTCAGATTCTGTTGTGGCTTTGGTTCTAAATATTAGCAAGGAGATACCTAAGGTAGTTGATGAACCCGAGGACATGAAATCAAAGGAAGAAATCGAAAAGAAGGCCGAAAAAGTTATTCACGCACTCCTTGTTTCACTTTTTGGTGATGTGAAACCAGGAGAAGATGGGAAGCTAAGGATAAGTGTGGATGGAAATGTGGCTTTGCTCAACAAGCAAACTGGAGATGTAGAGAGCGAGAGTGAAGGTCTAAAAGAACGCGTAAGGGTTGCTTTCCAGCGAATTCAAAGCTCTATAAAGCCAATCCCTCTCTCTGCGTTCTAGTCTGCTGCTCCAACGGTCGCAGACTTGTCTCCCTTTTTGTTTTTTAGTAGTAAAATCATAGCCCTGGTGTAGTGTTCGTGGTGATGAAGCAAATAGACATAGAGCCAGTTTTGAGTTATGTATGGGGTAGAAATTGCAGGGGCTTTGCTTGTAGCTACCAGACTATACCCTAAACTGACCTTCTCATCACCATCTATTGTCACTTGTGTTCAACTTTGCCCGAGAATTGAGTTTTCTACGTCTACAGTTGATCAATGGACCAGGACATTTGGTTTATGATGCAGTCTAGGGTACTTGTTTAACTTAAACATTTATTAAAAATCGAGAAAATAAATATTTACTGAAATGCTTCTTTCACTATTAATATACAAGGTTAATAAAAAATTTGTCTCAAGTGTCTCTTTCGCTCTTGATTTGCACTGCACGAATCTCATAATTGCTTAAAAGAAAATAATGTCGTAGGTATGCTAGAGGGTGCAAAATGTAAAATCAGCATTTTTGCTACTCTTTTTACACTAGTTATAGCGAATTTATGAAATCATAATTTAAATTGACTAATAAATAGTTATAGCAATTTTAAGTTTGATTTTTTTTCCTTTTAATCTATTGACATTTAAAAATGTTGTTTTGCATTTATAAAGAGAAAAAAATAATAGTTTAAAATGCCAATTAATTACAAAAAGTATTAGAAAGATTGAAGTTATTAGTATACTGTTATAGGATAATATAAATTAAGATTTCAAAAGTTATGGTCAAGACAATGTCAAAAAAAAAACAAGAGAAACAATGCAAAAATTTCAAACTTAGGAGGTATAACTGGCAACATCTTCAGAAGTTCAAGAGAGTAACTACAAAACATCCTAAGCAAAAGCAAGATCCTTCCATGGTCGTGAATTCGTCTTCCAACCTCATTTAACTTCTCAATTCGAATTCTAAATATCAATTGGGGGATTTCAATTTATAACATGTTTTGGCCATTTTGCCTTATTTTTTTCCCCTGCTATAAAGAAAGACACATTAGATGTACAATACGCTTTTATTAGCCGTCTACCATAAGAGTTTGCTGAGGGTGTAAATATGTAACATCACCTATAGTTCATGACCAATCATGCAGCATTGACTATAAAGAACCTGTTGTGCAACGTGCACTAGTTGAGACTTTAGAGTGTAGAATTGCAACATCTATTATATAGCTGAAGACTAATTGTGAAATATTTAGTAGTTTAGGGAAGCAATTGCGATACAAAACATAGTTTAAGGACTACTAATGATGTTTACTCCAATCAATCCCAAGCCCAAACATGCTCTACTTGGAGTGGCTTTAGAGTCCAGACGACAATGAGTAAATGAGAATAAATCAGCCGGGGACTGGGGTAAATTTGCTCGAACTGTAATTCTATACTAACATATTTTTTTTTATATAAGTTTGTCACATACGTTAATAGATGTGAGTAAATTAGCAAATGATTTTTGGTGCACAGATTTTAGTTTGTAGTGGCGAATGTGCTCTTAAAAAGAAAGTCCGATGGTAAATTGACAGACAAAAAATTATTGGTGGTAAAATTGTCAGGTAAGTCTAATGTGTATGGTGCACTATACCTTTTATGTTTATATATATTTATATTCCATTACTATCCTTAACAACATAAATAAGTGTAAACACATCGAATATTGTATACCAAAATTGAAGATATATACAAATTAAGTACTGAATATATACAAACTTGATACACACATAAATTAATGGCTCTATACAAATAATATATGATATATATGCAAGTGAGGTCACTTATATGTTATAGATATATTAAATAATATACACGGTTCAACCTCTCATAAAAAATAAGTGTAAACGCATCATATCTTGCTTCTTGCACCAGAAAAAAAAAAGAGATATGTACAAATAGGACAATAGATGTGTACGAAAATCAATTTATAAAGAAGTGATCAATATGTACATATATATACAAATAAGATAAGAGCATGAAATTAAATACCATGGTGTACCGTATGATATACCACTTACTACGGATAAGCGGTAAGCGGTATAAATATTTTTGCACTTTTGTTATATTAAATACCATGGTGTACCGTATGATATACCACTTACTACGGATAAGCGGTAAGCGGTATAAATATTTTTACACTTTTGTTATTTTATTATACAGTATTTTGTGGTATTTCACATGCCGATAACTATTTGTGCATATTTTGTCCAAAAACTGTGGTATATCACAAATACCACGAGATACGTACCTCGGTATTTTATTTTTTACAGATATGTATGAGATATTATTTTGGTCATTTTACATTGAAATATCATAAATATATAAAATATCAAAATATAATTAACACACATATCATAAAATAAATATTTACTTTTACTATTTTAATTACTTTTCTTAGTTAACATAAAAATTTAATGGTTACTTTGAGTCACCTATGAACTTAATTGTAAGTTTTCTAAACTTTAGTAAAGTGAACGGCGTGCAAACAATATGCCCACACCCACGCTTTCGCCCTAGCCCCCTAAGCACGAATCTTGGCTATGTCCTGGATCTTCACCCTTCTGTTTTCCATAACCGCCCCATGCTGATCATCCCTTTGCCTCCAAACGCCACCACAACACTCCCAGGAACAACTATCGCTACCATTCTCTGGTTGATCAAGGAGGACAAAAGATCATCTGCTTGTTGGCCTCCAACTCCTCCATGTTCTAGCCTCGATCCTTCCACCTCCAATGCCACCAAGCCCAGATAGCTGATCGCCATAATTCCTTAGAGTGAATATTCGGTTATTTCGGTTTTGGAACCAATTTGAACATAATAATCTGATCGGTTTTCATTTTTTACAAAAATGTATCAAAATTGTCTGAACTAAATGTCAAAACCAATTTGAACCGTTTAAACTGAATTTTAGCTTATTTGGTTTGGTTTGGTTTGGTTTATTCGGTTTTTCTTTTTAAGACTTATGTACAAAGTAAATGAAAAAATAAGATGAATATTAAAATTTTTATCTCTCATACCTAAAATTAAAGACAGATAAATAATATGTAGTCCAAATTAGTAGAAAATAACATTATATATATATATGATCAATATGGATAATGGTAAAAATTAGTATGAAGTAATTATATATTTATAATGTCATTATGAATAATAGTAAAATATTTATTATTATTTGGTCTATTCAATTTATTTGATTTAAAGTGTATGATATAATAACCTAACAAAAATTTTAATTTTAAAACTGACTGAACTAGATTAAAAAAAATAATATTATTTGATGTAATCGATCTTTTCAATTTATTATATTTTATCCGAATATGCTAACCCTTAACAATTTCCCATTGGGCGTGCGAATCAAAGAGAGGCGCGATGGATGGTGTGGCTGGCTGCTGGCATGGTCTGGTGCGGGAAAGATGCGTACGAGATTATTACATTTAACTAAGGATATAATGATAATTTTAGGGGTATGGCGCATGTACGGTGGGTGTATCTCAAACAGTCCCGGGGAGTAATAAGGGCATCTCTGTGCGTTACCACAACAGGCAAACGTCCCCGATTCAGAGTCACTCTCCCGGAGCCTGACGATGTCAAAGCGCTAATTTCACTGGATTTGTTTATGGAAGAAGAAGACGGAGAAGAATCAGAGTTCGGAGAAGCGATCGACGTGTCCGATCCCGCTCTTGATGCAAGAAAGCCAATCGAATTTGTATTTGTATACCTTCCATACACACTTGGATTAAACATACGAAGAATCGGGACACGGAATTGTCGGCGTCGGGAGAGTCTCGATGGGGAAAAGTACCTTCACGCTCCGCAGATCCTCCAGCCGGAGGCATCCGAAGCCCACCACTGGCCAGGGTCCGTCTCCTCCTCCCCTGCCTCCGGCCGGGGAGGGGCAAGCACAGAGTTTAGTGGGAGCAGCATCGGCGGTGGTGGCTAAGGGGAAGAAGAAAGCGGCGGGGGCGAGGCTCTGGATGAGGTTTGATCGCACAGGGAAGTCGGAGCTTGTAGAATGTGACAAGACGATGATAATCAGACGTGCTGCAATTCCCGCTAGGGACTTGAGGATCCTTGGCCCTCTCTTCTCTCACTCCTCAAGTATTCTAGGTATATACAATGAATTCTTGTTTTATCTGCCTCATGTTTGTTCTCCCCGAGCTATCATGGTGTCTGCAATCATTTCTTGGTAGAATTGAGCCAAGTGAATGGACAGGTTGTGGGGCAGAAACTTTGTTGCCAAGTTTCATTAGTTAGATTCCACGAGTTTTTGTGGTGTTTGGTTTCTTGGTTTGATTCTCTCGAAATTCCTGGTTAGGAAGCTTCAATATGTTGTTTCATTTTGATGGTGACAAGGAATAGCTTTAATTCTGTGACCAAATGTTGTTCTTCCTATTGGAATTGGCTTGAAGCTGTATGAGACTTGGCAACCAGGTGTTTGTAAACAATTTATGCACATGCTCACGGTTCTCAAAGGCTGCACAATTTGCATCTATTCCATTTCTTCTCATGGTTTTAACATGAAAGCATCTGTTTGCAACTGAAGTGCTTGATATCTTTCACAAGGCAACTCTAAGGAATAGCGTATGTCTTTTTTACCATTTAGCATCACAAATGCTATGATGGTTTCATGCATGTGATAAGTTCATTCTGTTTTCATTCAGGTAAGATGAAATTGGAATTTGTTGTTTATTGAATGTTTTGCAGCCAGGGAAAAGGCCATGGTTGTCAATTTAGAGTTTATAAAAGCTATAGTTACTGCTGAAGAAGTGTTGTTACTGGATCCTTTGCGTCAGGAAGTTCTTCCATTCGTGGATCAACTCAGACAACAGCTACCAAATAAGAGTGCTTTTAAGATCCAGGGAGCTGGTCCGACTGATGCACTAGATGGTGAAATGAATGTTCCAGGACGTGGAAACTGGTTACCTGTTCCAGAAGGTGGTGAGAGTTTGCAACGTGAGCTTCCCTTTGAGTTTCAGGTTCTTGAGATAGCATTAGAGGTTGTATGCACCTATTTGGACTCCAGCGTAGCAGACCTTGAAAGAGATGCTTATCCTGTGTTGGATGAGCTGGCCAGAAGTGTTAACACCAAGAATCTTGAGCATGTCCGGAGTTTGAAAAGCAATCTGACCCGTCTGCTTGCTCGCGTGCAAAAGGTATTTCATATTACTGATAGGAGTGAATGGAGGACAAATTTTGGCATCATTTGGCCTGATTCCTGCAGTTATATTTCTAGATATTGTTGAGATGGTTTTGAAATCTCCTGACCGCTATTGTTGATTCTGATTGTTTGAATAAGATTGGGGACTGATATTCATTTAAAGTTGCATTATGAGAATATATTATATTGTATCCCAATTACAACTTATGTTGCAGTGCATTTGATACTTCATCATCAGAGTTATCTGATACCATTCAAACAAGACCTTTAAAATGTCAGGTGAGGGATGAGATTGAGCATTTACTGGATGATAATGAAGATATGGCCCATTTGTATCTGACGAGGAAGTGGATCCAGAATCAACAATCTGAGGTTTTGTTGGGAGCTGCAGTTTCAAACAGCATTAGCTCTCCTTCGTGGCATCTTCATCGAATTAGTTCCAACAGAAGTGGAAGTTTAGTGAGCAACTTTTTGGATGATGATGTTGAAGACTTGGAGATGTTGCTAGAGGCTTACTTTATGCAGTTGGATGGAACACGAAACAAGATATTATCTGTGAGTGCATGCCCTTTTCTTCTATAATGTTTGACTTGGGGTAGAATCACATTAAAAATTTTCTTTCACCTTCTCGTGGTTGTCAGAAATTTTCTTTCTTCTTAGCTATTGGCGATTATTGCTTTGCAGCGTAAAACCTGCAAGAGGTTATTCTATTGGTCCTCTTTGCTCATAAAATCTGCTAATTTCAGCGTTCATTAATGAGGATTTTTTCCCTTTATTCTTTCTACTTTGATTTGATGTTGGGAGGTTCTAGCCAATCCAGTTGACCTAAAAATGAGCGTATTATTGCAACGGACAAAAGAAAGGAATAACTTCTATTATCAATTCTATCAAGCTGAGGATAGCATAAGCCAACAAATGCTAATGACCTACTGACTTCATCAGCTTGAAGTGATCTAATTTTTTTTCTTTTCCACTTTGGGTTTACAGGTACGTGAGTATATCGATGATACAGAAGACTACGTGAATATCCAGCTAGACAACCAAAGAAATGAACTCATTCAACTTCAGCTGACATTGACTATTGCATCATTTGCCATAGCCGTTGAAACCTTGATAGCTGGCCTATTTGGTATGAACATTCCTTGTGTACTGTATAAGAAGGAAGGCATATTTGAAATATTTGTTGGAAGTGTTACTGCAGGTTGTATATTGCTTTTCATACTCGTTTTAGGATATGGCAGACAGAAGAAGCTGCTCGGCTCATGAGCATCCGAATAGTTCACATATACTTTGTGTGTGTGTGTGTGTGTGTGTGTGTGTGGAAATTACAAGAAAATCTTATTATTTCTAGTTGTGGCCTTCTCTGCTACTATAAAAGCAGATCCTGGACATGAACGAGAAGTGTGTGACTGTTTATCAGACATGCTACTATTCATGAACGAGAGGATTCACACTCAGTTTACTTACTCAAACCCCTTCAAATTCAAGCACATTTTGCCACTAAACATCATTGATGATTTTAACGATGTGGATCCATCTGTGGTAATGGATAGCCCGAGTGGGCTTCAAAGTGGGTTATTGCGGCAGCTGTTTGACTTGTGGTTCTCTGATAAGAAAAATGCTTGTGTTATTCCCGGTCATGTTGTTGAAGGCACATTGTCAAAGGCAAGAATTGATGAACCACAGGAAGTGACACTCATGAATGGTCTAACTGCTCCTCTGAACATGCAGGTTCATTACATTTCCTTTTCTGCTCATGCCGACTATGGGCAGACAAGTACGTTTCTAAAAGAGCTAATGCCTCCAAACATCGTACTTGTTCATTGAGAAGCAACTGAGATGGGGAGATTGAAGCAGAAGCTCATCACTGAATTTATTGATGGAAATGCTAAAATCATGACCCCTAAGAATTGAAAATCTGTTAAGATGTGCTTCAATTCTGGGAAAATGGCCAAAACCATTGGTAGATTGGGTGAGAAAACTCCAGAAGATGGTGAAACTGTCAGTGGGATTCTGGTTAAGAAAGGATTTGCTTATCAGATAATGGTGCCCGATGACCTCCGGGTGTTTTCGAAGCTGTTCACTGAAAATATAAGTCAGAGAATGACAATTCCTTATTCTAGTGCCTTTGGTGTGATAAAGTATCGTCTTGAGCAGACATATGACAGTGTGGAGTCTTCCACGGATGAAGAAACTGGAGTTCCAACACTGCAAGTTCATGATCGGGTAGTGATAAATCAGGATTCCGATAAGCATATATCATTGCATTGGACAGCAGATCCAATAAGTGACATGGTGTCAGATTCTGTTGTGGCTTTGGTTCTAAATATTAGCAAGGAGATACCTAAGATAGTTGATGAACCCGAGGACAGGAAATCAAAGGAAGAAATCGAGAAAAAGGACAAAAAAGTTGTTCACGCACTCTTCGTTTCTCTTGTTTGGTGATGTGACACCAGGAGAAAATGGGAAGCCAAGGATCAGTGTGGATGGAAATGTGGCTCTGCTCAACAAGCAAACTGGAGATGTGGAGAGCGAGAATGAAGATCTAAAGGAACGCGTAAGGGTTGCTTTCCAGAAAATTCAATGCTCTGTAAAGCCAATCCCTCTCTCTGCGTTCTAGCCTGCTGCTCCAACAGTCGTGGACTTGTTTCCCTTTTTGCTTTTTAGTAGCAAAATCATAGCCCCGGTATGGTGTTCGTGGTGATGGACATAGAGCCAGTTTTGAGTTATGAATGGGGTAGAAATTACAGGGGTTTGCTTGTAGCTACCAGACTATACCCTAAACTGACCACCTCTTCACCATCTACTGTCATTCTTGTCTTCAACTTTGCTCGAGAATTGAGTGTTCGACGTCTACAGATGAACCATGGACCACGGCATTTGCTTTATGATGTTGTCTAGGGTACTTGTTTAACTTATTTTTTGATTAAAAAATGAGAAAATAAATATTTACTGAAATGCTTCTTTCATTATTAATTTACAAGTTTAATCAAAATTTTGTCTCTTGTGTCTCCCTTTAGCCTTTGATTTGCACTGCATGAATTTCATAATTGCTTGAAAGAAAAGAACGTGGTACAGATGCTAGAAGGTGCAAAACGTAAAACCAGGAATCCTCAACCTAACGTAAAGAAAAAGGGTAATTATAGTTATCCCTTAAAACTTAAGTTGATATTATGGTTACAATTATGACGTTTGAAAATATGAATTTTTTCTAGACTTTTTACATACTATCTAATAAAAACTTCTAAATTATATTTTAAAGGCCAAAATGCATATATTCGTAGTGCTGCGATGACCGCTTCATACTCTGTTTCATTATTCGTGACCTTAAAATTAAGCTTGAAAGCATAGTCTGTCCTTACCCCATCCGGGTTTACTAGGACTATTCCAATGCCACACCCTCTAAAATTGGATGAGTCATCCGTATGTGCTATCCATTCTCCTATCACCTCTGTGGTCTGAGCACTCAGAGATAAAGTCTGTCAATGCTTGTGATTTGATATTTAGTTAGGGGACATATTTTATGTCAAACTTGGTAAGCTCCATAGTCTATTTTGTAAGTCTTCCTGATAATTTTGGCTTTCCCATGATTTGCCGCAATGGATATGAAGTAGGCACAATTATGAGATGAGAGTGAAGGTATGGTCGAAGCCTTCTTGTTGCAGTGATGAGCATCAATATTATTTTCTCTACTTCGGGATATCCGGGCTCTGCCCCTTAAAAGACTTGATTAACAAAGTATACTGGGTTTTGGGTTCCCTATTCTTCCTGGACGAGGGCTGCCGCCCCTATTTCTTAAGTAACTGATAAGTAACATATAAGGGGTTCGCCTATTTGTGGGCTCTTAAGGACAGGCAAGGAACCTAATTCACCCTTAATTTGGTTAAAGGCTTTTTGACATTCCTCATCCCACAATGAAGGTGAATTCTCTTTCTTTCTTAGTGTGCGGAAGAATGGGAGGCACTTCTTGGCTGAACCTGCCAAGAACATTCCAAGGGCCGTGATTCTTCTTGCTAATGTCTATATACCTCTGATGTTCTTGGTTGGAGCCATGTCAAGTACTGCTTTTACCTTTTCTGGGTTGGCCTCTATGCCTCAATGAGTGACCATGTAGCCTAGGAATTTTCCTGAGCTTACCCCAAAAGCACACTTGGCTGGGTTAAGTTTTATCTTATATTTTCACAAGGCATTAAAGGTTTCCTTTAGGTCTACAATATGATCTTGTTTTTTAGGAAAGCGATTAACTTTTCTTCTTCTTCTTTGTCGAGGGTAGTTCCTACCTTGGTCTTTTTGCTAGGGTTTGCATCGTTGAGGATTATCTCTTTCATTGGCTCTACGGGTGTTCATCTTTTTTCTTTCTCTTGGGTTCGCATATCTAGGTTATTAAGATGGTGCAACCAAGTGATTGCCGAGATTGTCTCTGCTATGCTGGGGGAGATAATTGTCATTCCATCTTTGGTTGGGAGGGTTATCTCCAATGTTTTGGGCCTGATACGGATGTCAAATTCTTGCATAGCGTAGAATCCAATCAAACCATTGTAGGTTGCAGGCGCATCGATGATCTTGAACTTGACCATCTTTGTAATTTCCTTCTTCTTTCCGTCCTCAAATGTTACTGGAAGCACAACCTCCCTTATTACTGGTAGAGGCTCGTTTCTTGATCTCTTGATTTGATGATGGTGAGGCTTGATCCTTGCTTTTTCGAACATCATTCTTTCGACAATAGACTAGTAGAGAATGCTAGGAGGTGCTCCCGTATCTAGTAGAAGCTTTTCACTCTGTGCCTGGCTATTACTGCATTGACAATAAGTTCTGAGGTTCTATGAGCGATTGAGGATCCTAGAGCAATATGTTCCTTTCCCCTTTCAGAGGTAACCTCATTAGCAATATGATGGATTATTGCTTTCGTTGGCTTGTTGTTATAGTGGTTTTTCTTTCCTCTGCCCTGGTTATCTTTATCCCATTCATCATCTTTCTTCTTAAATTTAGAGTTTTCCTTACAAGCATCATTGCTGCAATTTCCATAGCGTCTGATGTACTTGTTGAGCTTCCTTTTTTTAATCAAATTTTCAATTTGCTCCTTGAGCAATCTACAATTGTCGGTCTCATGCCCAACAGTCTTGTGAAATTCATAATAATGGTTTGCTCTGGGGCCTATCTGCTCGCCTTTTTTGGCTTCTAGCCACTTAAGATTCTTTTTATCTTGGATAACATGAAGAATAACTGATCTTGGGGTTGTGAGTGGTGTGAACTTTACCTTTTCCTGGCTTTCACTTGTGTACTCCCGCCGAGAGGGGTCAGGCCATGATCTTCCGTCATGCCTTTGCTTTTTAACAGGCCCTTGGTAGTCTACCTGCCCAGACTCCTTTTTGTGTTGTTCTACGCTAAGTGCCACAATGTCCTCCGCATTTATGAACTATAAGGCTCTTTGCAAGAACTATTGCCTCTTTTTTGTGGGCTTTTTTGCCAATTTTTTGGCGAATTCTGAATCTGGCTGAAGTCCCCCAGCCATTAAGAGTATAAACTCATTTTCGGCCAAGTTAGGCACCTTCAATGCTTCCTTGCTGAAACGGTCTACGTAACTTTTCAAGGATTCCCCTTTGTTTTGCCTTACAGCAAAAAGGTAGGTTGGCATCCGCGTGCAGGCTTTCCTCCCAAGAAAGTAGTCCGTGAATGCCTTGTTGTGGTCGCCCCACGAACCTATAGATTCTGTTTCAAGACCGGAGTACCATGTTCGAGCATCCCCTATAAGTGTTGTTGGAAAGACTCAACACATAGCCGCATCTAAGAAACCAGCCAGAGTCATAATATTTTCGTAATGACTCAGGTGGTCCGTCAGGTCCCCAGTCTCATTATATGATTCAAAGTGAGGGACTTTCATTTTCTCCGGTATTGACTCATTCATGAGTTCAACAGTAAATGGGTGTCTTCTTTGCTTCCTTGGACTTGTCCAATTTAGACTTTGTATTTGCCGTTGCCCTACCACTTTCATTTTCGGGTGCTCGGCTTGGTGATATGGATGCTGAGGTGTTGCCTTCTGCTCCTTTTGTGTCATCAATAAAGAAGGCTTTACCTGCCATTTTGTCTGGAGACTCAGGCTGAGTATCCGGATGCTGCGTCTCTTTTCTAGGAGTAATAAGGTGCAAGTGTGTACTCATGGATAAACCACGGTAGGCGCCAAATGATGATGCATCTTCCTCAGTAAGCGATCTGAAGGTTTGAAAGCTTAGTTCGTTGCACGAATACACTTTGGCAAGAGAAGCGTGGAGACCTGCAAAAGATACTCCGACGCTCAAGTCAATAATGATTCTAGTGTGGTGCAAATATCAAGGAAAGTGATCTCATACCTAAAATGTGATCATGAATGCCTTTATATAGGCTTTTGAGATAATATGCCTTGAGATTTAGAACCATTAGATGGAGTAGTTATCTCTTGAACCGTTAGATCTAAGACATCTGTCCTTTGTGATCAGATTGGACTTAAAACTCTTAATGAGTCCAATTTCTTTAAGATGATATTTATGCCCAATGGGGACCCACTCTTCTGATATGGGTACCATAAAGCCGAATATGCTACTATCGGTTAGAAAAATAATGGAAAATGATAAAAATAACATGTTTTGAAATTTTTGGGTTATTATGCATATTTCACAAAATATTTGGACCTTTGAGATTTTTGCCAAAAAAAAAGTCTGATCTTCTCACTAGCATTTTTGAGAGAGAAAAAGAGTTTAACTATAAAAAAATCTTTAAAATTTGTTAAAACTTCACCCTAAAATTTCAAAATTTGTTATTTTTAACGTTTTCTGTTGACTTTTTAACATTTTCCGTTAATGGCCAGTGACATATCCACTCTTAACTTGAAACTTCAATAGTATATCTGGCCCTTTTTAAAACATTAGCGGGAGATTGAAAAAAAAAAAACTATAATAGCATATTCGCTCCCAAGCCAAAACTTTAGTGGCATATTTGATATTTTTGCCTATTTTCTTCTACCACCAGCCGCCTCCACGAATCGCGGCGATCGCTGTCATCTCCACCCTTCCGTCCGCCACAACCGCCCCATGCCGATCATCCCACTTGCCGCCAGACGCCACCTCAACACTCCCAGAAGCAACTATTGCCGCCGTTCTCTGGTCGATCAAGGAGGGCAGGAGATCACCTGCTCGCGACCTCCAACTCGGCGATGTTCTAGTCTCGATCCCGCCACCTTTAGTCATCGCCGGAGTCCCCGCCGCACCACCTGGGAACTGCCCACACAATACGCCACCAATCCCAGACAGCTGATCGCCGCAATTCCCCTTCCGGCGTGCGAATCGAAGAGAGGCCCCATGGACGGTGTGGCTGGCGTGATCTGGTGGGGGAAGAGAAAGACGCGTACGAGATTATTACATTTGACTGAGTATAGAATGTTAATTTTGGGGGTAGGGCGCATGTAAGGTAGGGTGTATCTCAGACAGTTCCGGGGAGTAAGTAAGGGCTGATTTCACTGGATTTGTTTATGGAAGGAGAAGACAGGGAAGGATCAGAGTTCGGAGAAGCGATGAACGTGTCCGATCCCGCTCTTGACGCGAGAGAGCCAATCGAATTTGTATTTGTATAGCTTCCATACACACTTGGATTAAACATACGAAGAATCGGAACACAGAATTGTCGGGAAAGTCTCGATGGGGAAAAGTCCCTTCACGTTCCGCAGATCCTCCAGCCGAAGGCGTCCGAAGCCCACCACTGGCCCGGGTCAGTCTCTTTCTCCCCGGCCGGAGGGGCAAGCACAGAGTTTAGTGGGAACAGCATCGGCGGTGGTGGCTAAGGGGAAGAAGAAAGCGGCGGGGGGTAGGCTGTGGATGAGGTTTGATCGCACAGGGAAGTCGGAGCTTGTAGAATGTGACAAGACGATGATAATCAGACGTGCTGCAATTCCCGCTAGGGACTTGAGGATCCTTGGCCCTCTCTTCTCTCACTCCTCAAGTATTCTAAGTATATACAGTGAATTCTTGTTTTATCTTCCTCATGTTTTTTCTCCAAGAGTTATTATGGTGTCTGCAATCGTTTCTCGGTAGATTTGAGCCAAGTGAATGGACAGGTTGTGGGGCAGAAACTTTTGTTGCCAAGTTTAATTTGTTCGATTCCACGAATTTTTATGGTGTTTGGTTTCTTGGTTTGAGTCTCGAGAAATTCCTGGTTAGGAAGCTTCAATATGTTTGGTTTCTCTAAATTCATTGTCCTAACCACTTGATAAAGTGACAAAAGAATATGGATGGAGGTCCTACTTTCACCAATTTTCCATAAAAAGTCACTTAATGTTGGTTTGAGTATCTCACATATTTTAAAAAAATCAAACATTTTCTCCTTTCCCTTAATACATAATACCAAATAACTTTGTACCTTATAAAGCTGTTTTTGAGTAGTTTCATTATGATAGTGACAATGAATAGCTTTAATTCTGTGACCAAATTTTGTTCTTCCTATTGGAATTGGCTTGAAGCTGTATGAGACTTGACAACCAGTTGTTTGTGAACAATTTATGCATATGCTCACGTTTCTCAAAGGCTGCACAATATGCATCTATTCCATTTCCTCTCATGGTTTTAACATGAAAGCATCTTCTGTTTGGAGCTGAAGTGCTTGATATCTTTTCACAAGGCCACTATAAGAGTTGGAGTTTCTGCTATTCTAGCAAATATGGTAGCATATGTCCTTTTTTACTATTTAGCATCTCAAACGCTATGATGGTTTCTTGTATGTGATAAGATCATTCTGTTTTCATTTACCTAAGATGAAATTGGAATTGATTGTTTATTGAATTTTTTGCAGCCAGGGAAAAGGCCACGGTTGTCAATTTAGAGTTTATAAAAGCTATAGTTACCGCTGAAGAAGTGTTGTTACTGGATCCTCTGAATCAGGAAGTTCTTCCATTCGTGGATCAACTCAGACAACAACTACCAAATAAGAGTGCTTTAAAGATCCAGGGAGCTGGTCCGACTGATGCACTAGATGGTGAAATGCATGTCCCAGGACGTGGAAACTGGTTACCTGTTCCAGAAGGTGGTGAGAGTTTGCAACGTGAGCTTCCCTTTGAGTTTCGGGTTCTTGAGATAGCATTAGAGGTTGTATGCACCTATTTGGACTCCAGCGTCGCATACCTTGAAAGAGATGCTTATCCTGTGTTGGATGAGCTGGCCAGAAGTGTTAACACCAAGAATCTTGAGCATGTCCGGAGTTTGAAAAGCAATCTGACCCGTCTGCTTGCTCGCGTACAAAAGGTACTGATAGGAGTGAGTGGAGGACAAATTTTGGCATCGTTTGGTCATGGAGGAAATGCATCTTCTCTTTGTTTCACAATTTGGAGAGACACACGTATATTTTTTATTCCCCGTTCTACTTACATTACCCTGGAGTTGGAATCCATAAGCTTTTACTCTTTTTTTTTTTTTTTTGCTTCCTGATTCCTGCAGTTATATTTCTAGATATTGTTGAGATGGTTTTGAAATCTCCTGAGCGCTGTTGTTGGTTATGATTGTGATGAAGATTGGGGACTGGTATTCATTTAAAGTTGCATTGTGAGAATATATTATATTATATCCCAATTGCAACTTCTGTTGCGTTGCATTTGAGAGCTGTCTGATATCATTCAAACAAAACCTTTAAAATGTCAGGTGAGGGATGAGATTGAGCATTTACTGGATGATAATGAAGATATGGCGCATTTGTATCTGACGAGGAAGTGGATCCAGAATCGACAATCTGAGGTTTTGTCGGAGGCTGCAGCTCCAAACAGTATTAGCTCTCCTTCACGGCATCTTCATCGAATTAGTTCCAACAGAAGTGGAAGTTTAGTGAGCAGCTTTTTGGATGATAATGTTGAAGACTTGGAGATGTTGCTAGAGGCTTACTTTATGCAGTTGGATGGAACACGAAACAAGATATTATCTGTGAGTGCATGCCCTTTTCTTTTATAATGAAGAATCACATTAAAAATCTTTTTTTGGCCTTCTCGTGTTTGTCAGAATTTTTTTTTTTTTGGTTCTTCTATACTGGCATTTACTGCTTTGCAGACGGTCCTTTTTGTTTCAGCGTTCATTAATGAGGATGTTTTTTTGCCCTTTATTCTTTCTACCTGGTTGGACGTTGGGAGGTTTGATGGGGATTAAGGTTCAAGAAATGAGCCTATTATTGCAAGCAACGGATAAAAGAAAGGAATAACTTGTATTATCAATTCTATTGAGTTCAAGATAGCAAAAGCCACGTACCAAATGTTAATTACTTACTCATGACTTCATCAGCTTGAAGGTTTCTTTTCTACTTCTGGGGTTTACAGGTGCGTGAGTATATCGATGATACAGAAGACTACGTGAATATCCAGCTTGGCAGCCGAAGAAATGAACTCATTCAACTTCAGCTGACATTAACTATTGCATCATTTGCCATAACCGTTGAAATCTTGATTGTTGGCATATTTAGTGTCAACATTCCTTGTGTGTTGTATCAAAAGGATGGCATATTTGGAACATTTGTTGGAAGTCTTACTGCTGGTTGTATATTGCTTTTCTTCCTCATTTTAGGATATGGCAGACGGAAGAAGTTGCTTGGCTGATGAGCAATTCGGACAGTGTGTTTATAAGACTTCCCTGATCCTGAAGAGGCCTCAGGGATTCAGAATTCTTGTTTTGGCCTCGAACTCGAATGAATGAATTTGCGTTTTGTTGACCTATGCTATGACCACCTGGTGGCCTTACTTGATCCAGAATTCTTGTGTAGATTTTGTGGTCTTCTAGATCTTGCTGTATGTCTCTTGTTGACCTTTTTAACTGCTTTTTATTCTGTCGATGGAAGATATGAGCTGACAAATGAAATCGTTTCCAGCAAACCTCTCTCATAGCCATAGGCCAGGACATTTCACACACTCTCTCTCTCTCCCAACATACAGATAAAGTCATTTCCTGATTCCAGAGACAGCAAAAAAGGAAAAGGCAATCGAGAGAGAGTTTGACAAAATTGATTTATATAGCTGAGAGTTGTTAGAATTTGGCTTATGCTTGAAAACGATAGGTGGATCCGCTAACAGTAGCAGGGGCTGGTGCACCGTCTTATTTACTCTGGGGGTACAACTGTAATTGTAATTGAGCCAATCATCGCTGGAAACAAGTTGCAAGTTGCACCCTGATTTACGTGTAATTAATTTTGCTACAGCTCACAATCACAAGAGAGAAACCCCCAACAATTTCCTTGCCATTCTTGATCCCATTGGAATAGGCGCAGCCAAGGGCCCCCTCCCCCCTTATTGTACCCCGCGGTCGCTCACAAATTCGCTGTCGACAAAGATATTTTAGTTGTCCCTTCTCTTCATTAAATAATATGGCACCGGCACGTAAAAACAATGTCCGAATATAATTAGGAGCGTGGCACTCCTCTCCCCTCCCCAACCCCAACATGAGTACCAGTCAAGTGGCATTAACAATGTCGTTTACTATTTTGTTAAGAACAGAGGATTTTCATATCCACATTGCATCAATCTCTTCCCTTAATAACCACTAATTCATTTTCTGAATTCATCAAAAAATAATTATACTTACAAGACAAAAGATGATTTTATTCAGGGATTTATATATTGTACCCAAGTAAAACTATAATTGACATTCAATTATTTAGAATGGAGTGTTATATATTCTAAAAAAACAATAGCTGCAATATATATATATTCCTGATATAATTGGTGGCAGGGGTGGTCCAGTTTTCTCAATTCTAGTTCTCGGGTCTTCTGGGTTTATATCATATACTTGTAACAGCTATAAAAATCAAAGAAAATCCATCGAAAATAATAGTTGAAGAGTATAAAATAACTAGATCTATCAATATTCACTATGTTAAAAAATATTTAGCATAATTGACCACTACATCCAAGTTTAAATGCACATTTAATTAGTAAATTTAGACTAGTAGCACATTAAGTTACAAAATTGATTAAGGAAACAATCATCTTATGTTTAAAGTTACAAAAACACCCACATAATATAATTTTAAATAAATGAGTGCATGTGTAAATATGCAATATTATAAATCTTATACTCCCTCGGTCATAAAATTCTTTGCACTATTTACTTTTCAACAATTAATCTATAATTTTTTATTTTTAAAATTTTAGTGTGTAATGAAAAATCTTTATATATGAATGATAAATCAAAATCTATAGTTTCTAATTTTTTTTAAAATATTTTTCTAACAAACAATAATATGATTAAATTCAAGTCAAACTATTCAAAAAGTCAAATGTAGCAAAGATAGTAGGACAAAGAGAGTAACATGTTTATAAACATACTCTCAGTTCCGTTGCACATGAAACTGTAATCAATTTGAGAATTGATGAGTTTGTCAACAATAAACCAACTCATGTCCAATCATCAATGCTTAGCTACCCAAATGAACCCATTGAAGGTGGTTTATGTTATATTTCAATTCCACCCAAACTATGCTCACCCTTATTGGTAAGATTAAAAAAAAACATATTGAAGATCAAAATTAATTACCATGATATTATGCAAAAACATTTAGGAAAAAAAAACAGAAGAAAGCTACAAGATTTATAAAAAGCTATTGAAATACCCTTCATATTGGATTATAGATATTACACCAAATGGCATGTGGAGCGATGAAGTTACATTCCTTCCTCCACTAATTTATCATATAATGTCAATTAATACTAGTTTGAATGTTTTTAAGGTCTCCAAAAGCAGATATTTCCTTTTCCCCTATATTATAGTGTATGCCTTGCCGTATATATTTATAAAGGTGCTTCTTTGTATTAAAAAAAAAACACACAACTTTAGCCTTATCTCACATTCACCTAGTGTACTTCCACTCATTAATAGAAAAACATTAATGATAAATACAATCCTAGACAATTGTGTATCAGAATTGGACATACAATGAAAGAGAAATGAATATATTTCAGATATAGACAAATGTATATTAGAAATAAACAAATGTATCTTAGAATTAGACAAGTGATCTCTGAAATATAAGTACAACTAAATTAAAACAAATATTCTATATCAAATTTAGATAAAATTATCTCATTTTTTAAATAATAAATATCATAACTAGACAAATGTATTTTAGAACTAAACAAATATATATAAAAATAGTCATATCATTAAAGTGAAATAACTATATCTCAAATTTGGACAATAAATAAATTTAATTCTAGATGAATATACACCAAAACTAAACAAATGCATCCCAAAATTGAAAAAAAAAAGTATTTCAGAATAAAACGAGTTACCCAAATTTATAAAGTTAGAGTTTGATAGATATAAACCTGGAGGACAACCCCACAACTTTTTTTATACTGCATGTGAAAAATAAATCTGTACATAAAGTAATAACTGGGGTGGGGCAGACAATCGATAGCATGTTACTTACTTTTTACACACTTTCGTGCAGTTTCCCTACTTTGGAGGCTTCTGTAATAGAGAATCTATAGTCCAATCGTGGAAAAGGCGTGGGATGAGGCAAGGATGGATCTGATGGATCATGCCCCAAAGTACAGGGACCTAAATGAAAGTAGTGTGATAATGAAGTCAGGAGATATATTTTTCACTTTTTGCTCTGGCAAAAATTTTCAAAAAAACCACCACTGTTTGTACTTAAGCTCAAGTTGGCCACTATCATTTTTCAGCTCAAATATACCATTTATGTTTCTAAATGGGCCAAATTTGGCACTCTTTATTAAATCATGAGAATATTTATGTGTGGAATGTCTATATTTCATAAAAAAAGATCCGTATGATAATATTTTGAGCCTGTTGAATATGTTTTATTACTTGGAGAAAAACTATATGGCTCGTTAAATGTAGTATGATTTTGGTAAAAATTGAATAATGATTTAGAAATTAACATAAAAAATTAAAGAAATGCATTCTAGAAGTGATTTTTTACTATCACATATTAGAAATAACAGCTTAGTGTTGAATTGACCACTGACTCTAGTAGAGAGTGGTCAATTTGGACAATTTAAAAATACCAAGTGGTGTATTTATTTGAAAAACTAATTGCGGTCAATTTGGAAGAATTCACAAAAATTGATGGTTGCTTTGTGTGTTGCCTTTTGGTTTTTATAAGCTTCGCATTTTTATGTATTTTCAATCCTTCCAGCCCCTTAATTGATTCCACCCAAGTTCAACGCAGGGAGGAAGAGGGAGAGAGGAGAGAGGGAGAGAGGGCTTCGGTAAGAAATCGAAGAAAAAAAAAAAAAAAGAGGGAAACAAGCCGAATCGTAGTGTAGATAAAGTTTTATTTTCGATTTGGAGATCTTGATTCCTGAATCGAGAAAAGGTAACCTTCAATTTGAGTTGGGAAGCAGAGTCGTCTCTTTCCATCTTGTTGTTTCTTCCGCTTCCAGGTCGAATCTATTCCTGATTTAATCGGGAGTTAACTAATTATTCTTTTATAACATTGTAACATTTCGGTTTCTGTAAGTAAATCAGCGTGTTTTTTAAGTTATGTCTTTTCCCATTTCATGAGCTGGACGCTTGTGCTTAAGTTGTATCTTCTGGTTCGGTTCTGTTCCTTCGCTTTGTTATTGCTGAAGAGTGCTGAAGAAATAAATAACTTTAGGAATTTCCTCGACAAGCAACCTACCTGATCTTTTGTTGATGGATTGTTATGTCATAGAGTTTCTTTAGCTGTCTATTTTTATACGCATAGCGAAAATTTAGAATTCTGGGAGAAATGGAAGTGCTAGGCTGGTGCAAGGGACATTGTTATATTAATGGCAATCTTCAATATGAAGAAAATGCTTTGTGTTTTCTGGCTGTATACTATTTAACACCGTTCTTGTTTCATTGTTCGATGGGGTGCCTATGTTTGTTGTGTTTAGTCATGGCTTGATCTGTAACATCTGCTTTCATCTTCTTGTTTCTTCAGTGACTGTTTTTGATTGGCATGGAAAATTCTAAGGGCTCAACAAATATGAGAAACTTGATGTACTGTGGAAAAAATGCTTTGCTTCCGCCAAGAATTCCATTTCCTACTGTTTCCCCAGTATTTACCGATTATGCCCCAGGCAATATCATTGGGCCAAAATCTGTACAGAAGTCTAGGGAAGGGAATACACACCACCAACGCACTTCTTCTGAGAGTCTTGTAATAGAGGACCAACCTTCTTGGCTTGATGATCTGCTCAATGAACCAGAGACCCCCGTGCGCAGAGGAGGTCATCGACGTTCATCAAGCGACTCTTTTGCATATGTAGATGTAGCTAATGCTTCTAATATAGGGCATGCGGCACATGATGACTACCAGTACAAAAATATGACATTAACACCTTGGTCGTCTCAAGATTTTGATCATCATAATCACAGAGATGCTCTACTTTCTTCCTTTTATGCCGATGGAAACCTGGTAAAGCAGAAGAATAGGGCATGGAACTCATCTTTGAATGCCTTGACCCATCCAAACAGAATTCCTTCTAGAGAAAACACTGTTCACCGAGGTTCAGGATTGTCAGGTGTGCCTCAGGAAGCAGAAAATGTTTTGTCAACAGCAAGTGAAAATCAAGAATCTGGCGAGACTGCACATCAGGATTCAAAATCTTCTACAGATAAAAAGGACTCTTCTCATGCAAAGTCTTCTCCATCTGAGAATGATACTAAACGTGCCAAACAGTAGGTTCTTTCTCACTATGCCAAGCCATTACTATTTGAATATTCTTGCCAAATCCATCACCAGTTGCCTTATCAAGCATCATTTTGTTAAATAGCTGTGCTTGTATTTTTAATTGTCATTATGTTAATCAGTTTATGTTCAAACTGGCTTGATAAAATCAAGAATGTTTGAACTATGTCCTGTGTAGTGACCTTGAAACAATTGTAGGATTAAATATTAAATAGAAAAAGCATAATTATTGTCAATGTTCATGCTGAGAGGTAGGAGGCGTGATAAGAAACATTCATTGATGCACATTTCAGGCAATTTGCTCAGCGCTCAAGGGTTCGCAAACTTCAATACATTGCTGAGCTTGAAAGAAATGTGCAAGCTTTACAGGCAAGTGGTCACAAAAATTGAAACTGCCTCGTGTATATTTGTTTTCATGTGGTCATTTTGAATCTTGTTTGCATGTTTTTGTGAATCAACAGGCGGAGGGAGCTGAAGTTTCAGCTGAGCTTGAATTCCTCAACCAGCAGAATCTTATTCTTAGCATGGAGAACAAAGCTCTGAAGCAGCGATTGGAGACTTTGACTAACGAGCAGCTTATCAAATATTGTAAGTTAAGGGATGTGTGGTTTTCTTTTCTGCATCAGCTATTACATGAACTTCATCACTACTAGTTAATAGGAGTGACATTCATATGATCTGGATTCAGGGGCATCATGTATAGCTGGTATCATTCAATAAGTTATAGAATTCCAGCTAATGTTGAAGATCGTTTCTACTTTCGATTTGTACCTTTGCTGGATATAAATATTTCACTGGTCTTTAGTTTTCAGTTATCCATTATATCTAAACAGTAATGATGAATGGAATATTGTTTTTTTTTTCTTTAACATTTTCAGTTATCCATTTTCAATAAATTATTTGCTTTCTCTCACAAAATGTAAGATGCCTTCTATTCAGTCAAAGCAAAATTCACATGACACACACATACGGCAACAACACAACACTTGCATGCAATTTTAGATTATGTTGCACTGGTGAGATTTAGTTACAGCAAACATTGTCTCCAGTGGAACAGGAAGTATTAGAGAAAGAAAGAGGAAGGCTACGTGCATTATATCAACAGCATCAGAATCAACAACAACAACAATCATCATCTAGCCATCGGCGCTCAGGTAGTAGAGATCTCGATTCCCAATTTGCAAACCTCTCTTTGAAACATAAGGGCGCTGTTTCTGGTCGTGATAATGTAAATGGACCACTCCATACGTAGAAAGTTTGATTAGCTAGAGCTGTGTCATGCTAATAATTTCTCACCTAGAATTGCCATGTTGGCCGTGTTCCTTGGATGAAGCGAGCTCAATTATTGGATCTTTTCCCTCGCCTGGCCTGTTTGTCTGTTCTGCTATTTGCTTTGTCCCCTTTGACAAATTTATAAATCTTCAGTTGCACCTGGTGGTCGATGCTGAAAAATTGTATTTTGGGCAGACGATTCACCTGAGGTGGTGAATTTAAGAACAAGTTGGGCATTTTCTGTCCCTGCAGTATGTTCAGGATAATTCTTCATTGTGCTTAGCTCCCCCGCCAGAGGAGTTTAGGACCTTAGTTTCGATGTGGATTAAATGTAATGCGTTTTGACAGGATATTTATTGATTTCTGTTCCAAATGAGATTTTCTTGTCATGCCTATTGTTTTACTGTTTTCCTCTTTCTGGATCCATTTGAACTGTTGCTGCGTCTATCTGTTTGGGCTGCGTTGACCGTAATTTTTTTATTTTATTTTGGAATATAAATTAGGGAAAGTTACAAAAACCCCCCTGTGGTTTGGTCAAACCTACAGTTTGCCCCCTCTATTTTGAGAAACCTACACTTTGCCCCCTATGTTTTTTATACTGCCTGATAACAACTTCTGAAACTGTATTTAAACTCTACGATAATCATCTTCCAGTAATTTCAATCTGTCCAGTATTTTTTTTATAGTTAATAGAAATTTTAAACTATTAGTTTTTCCTTTCTGTAAATGTACTTTCCCACATGTAATTATATATCAGTATTTTTTAAAGGTCGGTTTGCTGTGAAAAAAATATCAAAAATCTTGAAATTACTAGAGCATTATTACCATATAGTTTAAATACAGTTTCAGAAGTTGTTATTGGGCAGCATAAAAAATATAGGGGGCAAAGTGTAGGTTTCTCAAAATAGAAGGGGCAAACTGTAGGTTTGACCAAACCACAGGGGGGTTTTTGTAACTTTCCCTATAAATTAAAGTGCAATTCGTTATAGTTCTATGCTAAATATGTCATGAATATTTTCCTAAAGTTACCTGAATCAAATTTTTGTTAACCTTCTTAAGCTTTTGTCATGTTTCTGATTATAAAAGAAAGAAAAAAGAAAAAAAGAACAAAGAGAAAACTGATAACCTTCTATCAAATGACAGCATCAGTGGTTAATGTTAGATATTTATAATCATTTGATAATAGCTTTTAAAGCTGGAGGTTTGGATAAAATCTTGACCGTTCATGGATTCATTCTCTTAAACTCTGATGCTAACCATAAGCATTATTTGCAAATGAAGCTTTTGTTTGACTCTCGAATGATAAGATTTGTGATTTTTTTCTTTTCTAAACCGACAGTTAACTTGTCCAATCACTGCAACGGTGATGTAGATAAAAATAGGATTATAACTGGAGTGAATTTGTACTGCCTAGTCTAAATTATCAAAATAGGAAAGGTTACGAAACAGCAAAATTTTTGTACACGAGGTTCATCATTTCAGAATACCACTAGCAGTGACAAGAGTGGGGCGAGCAAAGCAAAAGGATGGGGAGCATGGCCAGCATTGGGCAGCCTGGGGTACTCATCCGGTGGGGGCATGACGCACTCATCACCGTCGAATGAGATTCTTCTCGGAAAAGCCCACCCTTCTCTGAAAGTAAACAACCCGGGATCCTTTCTTAGCAACATCTCGCTTTGAACATTGCCGCTCTTGCCTTCTTGCAGCAACATATCATTGTAATACTGAATCCCCCAAAACATCCCAGAATCATCTACAGCAAGAAGCGATTCAATGGTCGGGATCAGAAATGTTCTCTGCGTAAGTCATAATGGAACTTACTTTGATCTCAGACAAGGCGAGAAAGGAGGTTCAGTATAAAAACTTACTGATGTAACCATACTGGTTAAGTGGCTTGTAGTTGAAGCTAAACACTTGCGTCAAACTTTGCAAGTTAGGGTGCAGAACAACCAAGTTCCACTGTGAGTAGTTCCTGAGGACATTGAGATTTGTCACAGTCATCTTAACTCGCCAATATTGTTTGTAACTCTGCTTCACATGCCAGTGCACTCGTATGGGGCACATGTGCGACGAGCACCTCACAAGAGGCTCTGGCTCCTGGGTTGGGTCCTGCTTTTGTTGCAGCAAAGAGGGCGTTTCACCATACCTGAACATTGAAGAGAAGGTAGATTCACTCCTCATTATGTTATTGGAGCAATCTTACATTTAGTAAAGAGGGTACAAAACGATAACCAAGAGGTTTGGTTTGGCTTTACTTTACACATTTGGCTGGAGGCAATCCCTGGCAACCGCAGCTGCACTTGCGGCAAGGTACAATAGTGCTATTGTAAAATGCTGACAAGGAGACGCAACATTTTGGAGAAGCAGATGCTACAAACTGAGAATAGATACAATTCACATCCCAAGTCCCTGCAAAAGTGCAAATAGAATCACAAACCGGACACTCTCAGGAATACATTTGAGTCGGAGACCACAATTACTCGGATGCATTTTGGTTTGCAATGCAAATGCCGCCAGGTAAACATATTCAAAGTGTTGGCAGTTTAAGCAACTGATGTGGGTGCATAGATTTTAACAAAACCAGAACTTACTGAGAGCTTGAGTCCATCTACGTCCTCCATCTGAGGAATACTTGCTTGGAGGAACCTCCAGCGGATCAGAACAAGTATAGCCAGGAACACCGAGGCTGAAGTTCTGGGGCATCACGAAGTCCAATGTAGCCCCAACATTCATCTGGAAAGAAGCACCAAGCCTGGAAAGGTCTTGGGTGATGGAGGAGAGAACGCCTCCCTTGCAGCAATTGCTGGTCTGAAGATTGTAAGGGGCACCGGGAAGAAGGTCAACAATCACCGGAATCTTTTCACAGCAGTGAGGGAGTGGCTGAACTCCTTTCAGCCTGGAGCAGTTGCCTTGCTGTGTTGCTTCTGCTCCCCACATCTGCCATATCACCTCCTCGCCTGTCCAGTTCCAAGACAGTTTCCAACCCGGCTGCTCTATGTGCCGGTAGAGTTGGTAGTTGAATATTGATACTTTCACCTGCAAAAATTGATCAACAAGAATGTATCATCACCATGAGAAACTCCTCCTATTGCCATCATTTATGTGTTGAACCCATATTGCTTGCATGAGATTAATACGCGTGGAGAGAGCTACAAACAATATTATGCAATGTAAGTTCACCAGGCAATCCATTACATGGCTCGTGTCGTGAAAACTCCAGTTGATTATTCATTACAAATGGTCAAATCATCTATACAGCTTGCCTTTTGTCTGCTTCTGAAGAAATCTTGTACAGCAAAACAGACTCTCAAGTCTGACCTTATTACTGAATAGGCAAAACTGAACGAATATCTTAAAGTTAATATTACCGCGATTTAATAATTTGTGCCGTACGATGCTGAACCCATTAATTTGTTACTTGGATAAGAAGCTAATGCCCAGTAGCGGATTCAAAATTTTTACAAAAAGAGTCTCTGTGTGTTTGTGTGCATATAAATATATTAAAATTTAATATTAAATAATGATGAAACATTTTTTTGGAAGAAAATTTGAAAAACTCTCTAATTTTAAGATTTTTTTCTATCATCAGTCAAATGACTATAAAAATATATAAATTATGAAAAAGGATGGGAGAGATATTCATGTTACATAGAATGTAATAGATAGAAATCTCATCGTGACCCTTATATACACTTCCACTTAATTTATTAATTTTATCTCGTGTTCAACAAGCTTTATAAATTTTCTTATATTTGAATTAAAAAAAATAAAAAAAAATTCAAGGGCTAAATAGGAAAATGCGGGAAAGTTAAAGCGCCAAAATAGAATTTTTGTCATTATCCTAATTATTAGCAAAGAGAAGAAAATGATCCATTTTCTTAACTTTCTTGAGGTAAGAGGAGCATGTTATAATTTATTTCAATCGATATCATTAAAATTATGGGTATTCATTAAAAAATTTAAAGAGATTCAATTATTTAATTATATATCTTTTATCAACATTTTTCTAGAAAAAATGAGTTTATAGACCTCCATCTTATCTATATAAATTTGTCACTGCTAATGCCTTAGGGTGCCTTAGAGCGAAAGTGGGAGATTATTATTTTCTTTTTTAAAGTTTAAGTAAGTAAAAATGTTAAAAGTAAGGGTAAAAATATCAATTAAAAATAAAAACATCCAGTCAAAATGAAAGGATTATGTTTAAGTGTTAGGATGAAGAAGCACCACAATGAAATAAATCTGCCGGTAATTGGCTCCAACAAACCAATGACTGGTCGCCGTGGAAGAGTACGGGAAGCTGTCACGTGGTTGGCAGTTGGTGGACCCCAGCTGGCCAGCCAAACAACAAAAAGACAATAATAGAATTCGGACCTGGCAAGCACAAGGCTACACCACATTCTTGTGCTTTTTGTTTTTTGTTCTTTTTTTTTTTTTTAAACATGTGTCTACTTGTATTTCTGGGGGAAGCGAGACAGACATTTCATCACGTCTCAAATTGGAAATCGAAAGTGACGATACTAACAAACCTTTCCCTCAGCCGCAACTGCAACTATCTCTACACTTCTGTTTGATGATAGCCACTACTTAATAGTTCATGCCTCTTGCTACTACATATATATTACTCCATTGCATTAAAATTTAGTACTAGTACTAGTTACGTCTTGAATTGAAAAGATAAGATAAAATTAATAAACATCGAACTGGAAAAAAAAATAAAAAAAGAACTCACATCACTTCTGCCACCACCAAATTGCACCAGATCCCATTTAATAGTTACGTTGCCCTGAGGATCCAGTGGATCATACCCATCTGCGCACATATTTATGTGAAGGGTTATCTCAAAAAAAAAAACTCCGAGGGAAAACCGAGAGAGAGAAATTAGTCGACATCAGTTCGGATTAAATTCAAAGAAATTTAGGAATAAACAAATGCGGGGAGATACTTACAGGAAAGAGGAATTGAACCCAAGGGAGAAGAGAAAATCAGAACAAAGAAGAAGATCAACCAACTCATCGAGTCTTGATTTTTGGTAGACAGGAGAGAGGCCAATGAATAAGATCAGAGAGTTAATTTCCTCTTCTTCTTTTTCTTCTTGTGCGCGCTTTTAATCACTTGAAAAAAATGAAAAATATAGAGCGAAAAAGAAACAAAAGCAGAGGCAGCAAAGAAATGAAAAGATATAAACTAGTGTCCGGGCAGCCTCAGCCTCAACCTCTAAATGAAGGAATAAGATAAGAAGCAGTAAAGTAATGTAATTGGGGTTAGGGAATGGATTAAGGAAATAAATGGGGATAATAAATTATGTGAGAGGTTTTAATTCAATTCAATTCAATTCATTGGGTATGTAACCATGTATTGCTAAATTTGGGGGCACGGAAACAACAGAAGCTCTTCTCTGTGGATTAATCTCATTCTCTCGCAGTCGCTTCGCTTGGAATTAGATTTGGAATTCAAACTCGTACGCGTTTTATACTCCGGCTCACTTGCTTGCCGTTTCCCTCACTTCACTTTTACTTTTCCTCCCTCTCCACTCCACTCCACTTACACCTCCCCCAAATCCTCTACCCTCTACTCCTATTTTTTGTTTTTTTGTTTTCCCTTTTCAAAGCAGAACTATTTCTTGTTAGCGAAAGCAAAGTTATTAGTTTTGTTCAATAATTTTCTTCATCTCATATTAGATCCTCAATCCAATTTTAGAAAATGCAATTAACGTTTGATAAATAGGCAATAATCCTAGCAATTTATTTCGGGA
Organism: Aquilaria sinensis; assembly: GCA_005392925.1. Taxonomy (NCBI): domain Eukaryota; kingdom Viridiplantae; phylum Streptophyta; class Magnoliopsida; order Malvales; family Thymelaeaceae; genus Aquilaria; species Aquilaria sinensis. The sequence goes on along the minus strand of SMDT01002574.1, from coordinate 347,311 downwards.
ATTAATTATCTTGCTCGACCACCAAATTTTCGGAAGCAAAATCCCACTTTCATAATTGAAGCAGTAAAGTAGTGTAATTCTTTTGTTTCGCTTGAGGCCGTACGGCGGAGCCCATACAGCTAATATAAGCTCACCAAACAAATCGCATCAATAATAGCTGCATCAAAGCCAATTTACCATATAAAAATAAAACATACATACTAGGATGATATCACATCCTTTTTCTTGAAAATTTATGAGCATCCTCACCTACTTGGTTATTTCCTTTGGTAGGAAACAAAAATATTGCTTATGGGACCATAATTAACATTGATCACCACCTATTTATAAATATTCTAAAAATCATCATACACAGAAGAAGCAGAGAGCGCTCACCATGTGAATCTTATTGTCGATGATAGAATTTCTACCAAAAAACACTACACATTTTTGTACTTCAAAAGGGTGCAAAAGGGGCATACAAATTAGCCTTCCTGTCTAAGAGCTCCCACAGATGCTGTCGACATTTGCTTTCTTTCCCTGTAAAATGAAACCTATCCGATGATACCTAATTTGTCACCTTACCCGCATTGGATAGCATCTAAACAATACCAAAACAATGATGATGAGGTGCATGTGTTATTGTTCCATCTTCCATTGACAACTAGGCTGCGAACTTTAATTTTTAAGACACAAGTTGGGGCTTACAGAACTGCTATTAGAACTGAAAAGCAATAACAACTTATTTGATAAGTTTTGGATGAGAAGGGGGTATAAAAAATGAATTTCAGGAAGTGTGGGTTTCAATTTTGACAGAAAAGTAGTAAGTAGTAAGAGTGATTAGTATTCGGTTTCAAACTGAAAAAATGAAATATTTTGAAAATTTAATTCGATTAATTTGGTAATTCAGTTCAATTTCAGTTGAAACGGAATAACAAAAATTTCAGTTTCAGTTTTGTATTTTAGTACCGAATTAACCCAAATTTTTTTTATACTAGATTTTTTTTTTTATGAACAAGAAAAGCTACAAACTAACCCAAATTAGCTTGGATTCTTGTTTTCTTTCTTTCCATAGACAATAAATCCTCTATACTGAATGAAATTTGGAAAGAAAAAACATTATCCCTCTCTCATTTCCTCTCTTATAGAATTTCACTTATATTTTTTTTTCCTGATTAATTCTGTTTGAACCAAACCGAACTGAAATTCCGTTCAGTTTGAATTTGGTTTTATAGCCTAATTCGATTTTTTTATCATCTAAAACCGAAAACTGAATAAATTGACTAATTCGGTTCAGTTTAAACAAAAAATAATAATAAATAATCACCCCTAAACGTATATTGTAGTAAATTGTGTCAAATTTGAAATGGCAGCCCCTGCCTGAAATGTATCTCATGAGGCAAAAATCAGAAGTTCTGTAGACAACATTACACTTTGACGGCAAAAAAAATAGAAAACCTTTCATGAAACCAAGATTGTCATCACATCAGATTCCTGTGTCTGTTCCCTGACTCATGCATGCCTGCGTCTTTTGACATTGTCCTCAGCAAATAACTGCCAGTTATTATGGTCAAGAGTGCTCAAGTCTTCAAGATCAGCGATGGCCAACAAGTATTGGGTGAGTTTTACAAGCTCTTGGTCAGTGTCTCTGTTTGCATGAGCCTTTCTGAATGGTTTAATAGTTAAACCATTCTGAGGGTTCATCACAAAATTTCTTCTCAGATCATCAAACATTATGGTGTTCTTCGCACTATAAAACTGCAAATATGAGAAATTCTGGGGTAAGCATATCATATTTCATACCAAGACCGTCTGTTGCAAGGGCGACTTTAGCTTGGTGCCACTTTAACAATGAAATTGTGGAATCAGCATTACCATGTTTCCTAATTCCTTCAAACTTTTTTTCCCTTCATTATTCATATTGAAGAATAAGATCAAAGATCAATAAGGCGTCTCTCCTTTTTCAATAAACCAAGTACCAAGATAATTCCCTACGAAAAAGACTAGCTCTGCATTTACTTTTTATATGCTATAATCATAAAGAATAAACTTAAGTGGTCCAGAGTCCTGACAATCAATAGAAACAAAGCAAACTGATACTAATTGCCAAACATTAGGAAATGAATTTCAGCTACCTCAGGGAATTGGGCCCAAATCAAGCCAAGTGGTTTGCAATCAAAGATTCCACGAGAATCAGACTGAACCGTGATCATTGCTAAATGATCAAGAAGGGCTGTGATTTTGTAGTTGGGATTATTCAGTACTCCAAGCTGCTCCATCTTTAATTCAACCCATTTCATGCTGGACAACGAATTGTTGTAAAAAGGAAAAAAAAAAAAACTAAACTAAGATTGCAATTATTATGGTCAACTGCTATATAGAGCATCCACAGGACTGTCCACTGTCCAAATAAAGAGGCACTTCTATCGGTATGTTCGCGAAAAAGAAATACTGCTCAACGAAAATCTCACCTTGTCGCGGACCATATCATAATATCATATTCTGCATAAGCCGCTGTGAGAAACTCATGAACATCTGTGAATATATAACTTCAAAATTTTAAAACATGCAGATCGTAGGTAGGGCTGGCAGATATTTTTTACTAAATGGTAACGGCAGGCTACTTACATGGACGCATGAGCTGAAGGGGATTTTCTGCTGTGGAACGATGATCAAACAATGTATAGTCGATATCAAGAACAAGCAACTTCTTCCCTTCACGGCAAGGATTTTTCAGCTCAATCTAGAATTCAACACATGAACAACGAAAATCATCACCAAAGCAGACAATCAAGCGCCGATACATGACCAAATGAGCAGCAAGAAACCATGACCTGGAATGCGGTTCTGACCTTGTACTGAGCAATACGTCTATTAAGCTTCTGCTTATTGACCACTTTGTCTTTAATGTCAACAACCTCACTCTGGCCAAGTTCAAAGTCATCAATAATCTCAGGAGCGTCCACTGGATCCACGATTATCTCATCTTCAACAGTCCTAATATTTAGAAATGGGTCCGAGTCAATTATGCAAGAGCAGAAAAGTTGCAAGCATTGAAGCGTCTAAAACATCTCATCAACAAAGAAATGAACTGCGAGGGAAATTGTCAGAATCAGAAGCTGGAAACAGAACATGATCGAAAAAGGTTTCGAATTTGATTCACACCAGGCCAACAAGTAACCCACTCCACATAGAAATATGACTAAGCAGCAAACAAAAGGATGAAAAGAAAAGAACGCGAGAGGAGAGAGAAAGAGAAGCAATACCCGATCATGGTCATCTTGACCGAGGGTTTGAGAGGGAGGTGAGAGAGGAAGACGGAGTCGTCGGATAGTTTGTTGCCGATTTTGGGGTAGAGAAGCTTCTGTCGCTTGGGCAGAACGTTGGTGAGCTGGCAAATCCGACGCTTCAACTCGGCCACCGAGTCGTCGGCGCAGACTCGGACTGTATACTCCTTTCCGCTCCACTTAACGGTCAGAGTGAGCTCCTCCTCGGTCGCCGGAGAAGAGGCGGAAGCAGCCATTCTTTGGTCCGACACCGACACAGTCGACTCAACTCGATTCTGTTCTTTCTCGCCCCGAGTTATTTTGTTTGTCCAGCAAGTGCACAGTCCTCTAGATAAAAGTTCTATTGGGTCAAATTACAAGCTGTGAATTGAGCATGTTTCAATTTCACACTAGAAGGACTGATAACAGGTCCAGCCAGGGCCTGGGTTCGGCCCAAAGTTTAGGCGCTTAGCTGCATTTAGGCTTTTACAATTCACTTTCTCGCCAGAGATGTATAATGACAGGTCTGGCCTGGCTTCGGCCCAAATCTAATCCAAGACCAGGTCAGCCCACCCGATTGCAATCAACATTCTTTGTTTGGCCAAGATTGTACTCGATTCTAATGCTCTTTAATGCGCGTCAGGCAACCGGCAAGTGTGCGACGTTTGTGACAATCGAGGGCAATGTGGCTTCTCACTATTGGTCTTCATTGGAAATGATGCGACAGTTCTCTCCTACTGCCCAAAGTTTCACCCAAACTTCCTACTATTCTCCTGCCGGCTCTGCCCCTGTGCTTGTCCGGTGCTTCCATACAAAGCAACTTTATCGTCATCATCGTCAGCGCTTCAATCATAAGGAAAATCTGTTCATTTTTTTTACTTTTTGTTTTGCCTTTTCTGCAGTGGGGCCAGTCCAACGCGTACAAAATATTTACCCTTTGTCTCACTTAAGATCGTGTACGGAATGTCCTGTCCTCAACCCCTCTTTTTGGACCAGGGCATATTACGTTTTCGCTTTAACTGCACCCGTTGAGCTCTCCAACATTCATACTTGGCTGCTCAATCTAGGAATTCTTTGATATTCATCGTGGTATCTCCGTGCAAGTCCCAAGCCAATCTAGAAGCTCTCAACAAACCTAGGTTATTGCAATTATATATTTTTTAAGGTAAAGATCTCTGTATTTTGATAGCCTCTGCACTTAAGTATTTTAAAATAGTCACTTAAGAACTTATCTTTTCCCTATCATATTTTTAGAAGGTTAGTTGTCATCTCAAGGGTTAATTGGCCCCCAAAGAAGTGGCTTAGGAAGTTTACAAGAGATCTCAGAAGAGGTAGAATTTTTGACCCCTAATTGTCCCAAACCACGCTATTCCCGCATCCATCAAGATTGAGTTGAAGGCCCTGCTTATCATGACATCTATGGCCCGTTCCAACCTTATTGAGGCAATATACCATTGTAGGTGATTAAAAGGGTATGTTAATTTGTTGTATGAACCAAAGTTGGGCACCTAAAGCCCTTAGGGGTCAGTGCATTATTGACATTGTCCATGAATGGCTGGATTCACATATAGTTTATGTCCATCATGGGCGCTTGGTTCTTAAGAAGAGGATTAGTTGCCTTCAATCATTCATCCGATTGTGCTCGAGATGCTCGGGGATGACCCTTCGCTGGGAGTCTTTTTGTACCCTCAAGGGCCAGGTGACTCTTGGCTCCATTGTCTTAAGCCTTACAGAGGGCCCCCCGATCTCCTGCTAAACAGTGGCCCTCAATTGCTTGAATAGTGCATGCTTAAAGGCCTAGATTTGGTCATCGTCTAAGATGGCAGAACCTTTACCTTTTTTGGATCTTAAGGATGTAGTAGGGGCTCGTTGCCCATGGTACTTTGTTCGATTTCTTGGCCCCTATTCTTGGGAATCCTACTTTCCATCAATGTTATTTTCATCATCGGAGTATCCTAGTTACGTGGGGACCTCCTTGTAGTCACCATGTCATTCACACATACAATACCAAATTGATAACCAATTGGTCAAACTACCCACCAACTAAAATCATTGGTCTTCAAGCTGCTAGGTCATGTCCACGTGAACTAAAAACCTATGCACAAAAACACTATCAAGACCTCGGATGGTATTTCTAAAGGGGAATCCTTAGAGGTCAAGTTAGCTTTTTGGAAATGTTTGAAGTAGTTATCAAAAGTAAGGTTCCAAAACATACCTCGTAAATGCCCCAGGGGTCCTTTTTATGGAATCAGATGTGATTCATTTATGTTAAGGAGTACTATTAATGTGAGATTCTTTTTTCATATAGGACTTTTATTTCCTCAATTACCTTATAGGATAGGCATTACCTTCCTAGGTTGAATTTCATCTGAAGCAAGCCCTAATGGGCGTCTTTCCTGGACCAGACCCTAAATATTGGACTCCAAGCCCGGTATGATATCAGATAGAGAAAATCTTAACTTTCAAATGATATTATTTCATGACAAAAATAATAAAATTGAGAATAATAACCTTTTAAGTGTAAAAACAAAAGTGTTGGGACTAGTAGAAATGTGAAATGCTTGGGGGTAAAAGAAAACAAAAAAAGCTGAAACCCAAACCCAATCTTACATTTTCAGATTCAAGTTTAGGTTGTAAGGTAAAAAAAAAAAAAGATTTGGGGCTAACTCAACCTAACCCTATTTCAATGTCTCTAAAGTTAACCCAACATAACTCGAATTAACCCGCTTTTATACCCTACTAAGCCCAGCCCCATTGCCAGTCTACCCACAACCAAACCTGACCCAGTATCTTAATACATAGTAGGCTAGTCTAGCCCAGCCTAATCTTATCCTAATCCAACCTAGTTTCTTTATTCTTTTAAGTAACCTTAGTAAAAAATGAAATAGAAAAAAAAAAAAAAAAAAAAAAAAAAAGAACGGCAATCACATGATTAAATATAGAAGAGAAAAAAAGCGAAAGATAATAGAAAAGACGACAACCAACGACAGAGGAGTGTGAACATCATGGCTTGACCTTTAAGTCATTCATGACATTAGCCCACCTGGCTAGCCCTCATTAAATTGGAACCTATATGTAAGTGATGAAATTAAGTAACTCATGAAGTTTTGACTAATTTGCAACAAATTTTATAAAGTTTATGTCAACAATGGAATTGGGTCCACAAGGGTGAATACCATGCAATATGTTTTCCTGTGCATGTTAATTGAAAGCATATAATTTAGGCAATATATTTAGGGTGAATTTCTCGTGGATGCAACAACTGTCGCATTTAAGGAACAAGTGAAATATGGGTTGAGCATTCTTGTACAATATGGTCTTTTTTATTAAAGCCTTTATTTCATGTTCAAATGTTACTTTTTGAGATATCATACCTATTGAATTCTTCAAGTTGGTAATTGTCTCACATGTTTCAAATTTGCGAGTTTTCGATGGGAGGTGGGTTCTTGATTATGATTGTAATTGTCTCTATTTCCAAATAGCTTTTAGTTCTCATAAATATGAATCTGTTGCATCTATCAAGTTGCTTGATATCATGGCTATTCAGCTTACTACCATGATTGCCTAAGAAATATTTGTTGTATATATATATATTTTTTTGTAATTGAAAGGAAAAAAAATAGACTAAAAGGGAGGAACAAAATGTAGGTAATGAGGTGCCAAGTAGCGAGCTTCCTTAATGGCAGAACAGTGAACTTTTATAATCAAGAGGTGTTGAACGTTGTGAGTCAGGTCATAGATATACAAGATCCTTTCCTTTGCCTCAAGATGCACTAGATAGTAAACCGTAATTTGCAAAAGTTCCTGTATGCAATACGTTAGAATTATGTAATTATGAATGTCATTAGCCACAACGAACCTTAAGGATAGCCTATAGCTTTTATGTGTTGGAAAGTGAAGTAGCATTGATTGGTATGGTAATAGGGTCAATTCGGGTTATATCTCAAATAGGGTAAAATTGGCTTAGGCCCAGTCTGGGTTATATCTTAAATAGGATCAACTCAGGGCAGGGCAATTCATGTTGGTGACATGTTATAAAAATGGGGCTTCAACCCAAACTCGATTCTGTAACTAAACTTCATCCCTAGAAATACAAACCAGTTTGAAAATGTTGTCAATATGTTCAGGCATAGTGTTAAATACCATGGTATACAGCGGTATACCGTTTACCATGGGTACACGGTACAAATGTTTTCATATTTTGTCGTTTTATCACATGTACTGCTCAATTTTTATATGCATTTTGTTAAAAAAAAACTGCAGTACACCGTGAATACCGTGTGGTATATACCGCAGTATTTTATTTTTCACGGCTATTTTTTTTATTTTACATCAAAATATCATAAATATATAAAATATTAAAATATAAATAATACACATATCATAAAATAAACATTTTATTATTTTTTTGGTTACTTTTCTTAATTAATATAAAATCTTAATGGATGATAGCAGCTTAAAGGTCCATGTGGTGTTGAATAATAGTCCCCAATTGAATTTCTGGTGCATACTGCAAATTAATTTTGTTAGTATTATTTTTTTGTGCTCTATATATAACATTTTTATATATTTTTTTTACTAAAAAAATATCTTCTATCATATATATTTTATTTATATTTGACAAATTAAGATGAGAAAAATTAAAATACATATAAAATATGTAAAAATAAATTATTAAACAGATTATGTCATCTTACAATAATATTTTAACATTTATTTTTTTTAGAAAATGATAACAGTATTTGGTGCGGTATACCATACGGTATACCTTAAAAATTTAGAGTGAATTATACCTAGCGGTAACGGCATTTAACACCTTGTATTTAAGCAACTAACATAATTTACCGCATCTCTTTCGGTTCTCATTTGGATTTTTTTTCATAATCATCAGTGGTGGAGACACCCCTCGGGGCCCCCTAATGTTTTTTATAAATTATATATATTATGCATGTATATATGTAAAAATAAAGATAAAACACAATATTATTTTTACTATGGCCCCCCTTAATTTTTTAGTATTTTTAAAATGATATCTAGCCTATTCTAACTTAAAATCCTGGCTCTGTCCTGATAATCATAGTACTTTATGAATCTATTTCTTACTACTTGTGAACCAAATGAAAACTTACTTAAAGTTTAACGTTCAAATTTTGTATTTTATCTCTTTATGAAATTGACAACATAAAGGCGTTGCTGGTGAGACAATGCTGAGCGGGCAAATATATGAGTTAAGCAAAGTTTAGAACTATTCTCATCGAAAAAAACAAAATATGGAACAACACTCTAACTCTTGCTCTTAGGATTTCTGGCGCCATTTTGTTTGGGCATAGCATCAGTTATTAACTTTTCATATTCCCCGCAAATCAGAAAAAGCTGAAAAAGACACCCTGCTTTTTGAGATATAGCTAATTGGCTGGAAATTCAATTCTCGTAACTATTGCTAGCCAGCTACGTTCTACTTTCTAGTATCTGATCTCAGAGGCGCAAAACGCCAAAGACCAAAACCCGACTCGATCGAAAACACTTGGCCGTCGCTACATATTGCTCCCCTATCGCACGACAAAAGGAATCTCCGACCGATTCGGATCAGTTCCATATCGGAAATTAGTACATATTACTACTAGTATTTTGGATGGGGACCCTAATCCAAATTAATAATTTCTCAGGAACCAAATTACACATGCTCAAACTCGCGAGCTTAAACTCGCGATCACTCGCATGATTTTGGCGATCCAACTTCCGTACCCACTAGTTATAGTGTCGCCTTAACGATTGATTTTCCTGGGTCCTTCCTGTCGCGATGTATAATCAACCCACCACTATATATATGTATATATATGTACTAGCTCAGAAACAACTTAATTATAAAACATTACATGCACTTGCATATATATTATTTACTCACTACTGAATTTAGTAGTTAGTTATAGTTATATAGCATGAGACTGTTCACAAAGCCATTATCTGCCACAGACCTGGAGGTGAGATTCTCTGTCCCGATGGAGAGCTTGGCTTCCTTCGGCATTCCAGAAGGGGAGTCCGCATTGGATTTCAAAGCTGCGGACCCGGAGGGCCACTCCTGGGAGTTTCGCCTCAAGACAAGAGAGAAGGACACGCACCCCAAGCCTGTCATTTCCGCCGGGTGGCTCGCCTTTGTCCGCCACAAGCGTCTCCGACTCGGTGATGTGGTTGAGCTCCACAAGCATTCAACTCATGCCGATCCCCATGGTACTTTCTCCATTAGGGCGCTGAGGAAGTTCAACCTGCTTGGTCAAGACATCTGGCTTGATGTTGAGCAGTTCCACTGACACCTAGCTAGCCACTTCTTAATTTCTTCTTATTGTCTATAATACTATATTCGTGTGGGGGGGTCCAGCTAAACTAAAACGTACGTAGGTTTCTTTAATTCATAATAAGGAATTAATTATTAGTTTACTAGCTAAATGATGTTACAAACAAAACAATCATTACCTTGGGGATGCGATATCTGCTGGCAATTAACCAATGGAGGGAAACTAAGAGGAAATATATATAAATTTAGATAAGGCGAGGGGAAGGTACGGCCATAATAGAGGGGGTTAGGACTTGGGAAGCGACTTGCCGCCTGATTCAACACATGAAATATATAGTTATATGATAATATTGGCCGCAGATTAAGTGAGGAAAAAATGGGATCTTGTCCTCATGACCTAGCCAGATGTTGGGCAATTAATCAAGAGTATTTTAATGTGCTAGCTAGCTAGATGTGGACAGATTTATTTTATGATATGTGATGATGTGAAAATTAAGATGTAATGGTGAATATTGATTGTGTTGAAGCATGGCCCCAGATCTATAGTCTTCTTTTATTTCTGATGTATGATCATGGTCCTCATCAAGCTAAAGCACAACGAAAAAGAGGACACGTGCACCAATGTAAGGTAATAAATTAAATTGGCATGCAAATGTGGCTTGCATTGCATCCATGTTCTAAGAAACAGTACAGTTTACCCTCTTTTTTTTTTTTTTTATAATCACTCCTCATACTTTTACATGTAAATATTGTTTCTGAGTACTGAAAAAAATAAAAAATCTTCATGGCCCCAAAGTTACTTATTATTAATAATTAAACTGAATTCATGGGCTGCCTCATGAGTGATGACTGAGGCGGATGAACCATATCTAATTTAGACCATGCATGCATAATGAATTGAAACGGATGAAATTCAACACCCGGCCGGCCGGCGGTTGAGAATTCCCTTTTGTTGGCCAATGCTGGCCAGCCGGGGCTGGTCGTCTTCCCAGAGACAAGACGAGAGAGAAACAGAGCTAAACAGTAAACAGAACAGAATAGATTAATCTCTAACAAGAAGAAAATTAGATGCAATCTTCAAGGCAGTAATTAACATTATTAATGCTCAAAGTAATTAAGTCATGCAGCGACTCTGCTAGTGTTCTCTAAGTATTATATGGTCAACTTAGCTTAGCAGTTTCCTGGCAATTTAACAGAAACTTCATCTCACCTGCTATGCACTTTATGATCCTTCTTATTCCCTTCTCTCTCTATAAATAGCCATAGATTGTCTTGTACCCCATTTCCCAGAGATTCTAATAGAAGGTGCAACGATATTACATTATTAATTTTTGCTTTTTTTTTGTTTGCAACCTTTTTCTTTTCTACGTACGTTTCATTATAGCTTTTTCTCCTTCTATTCCTGACTCAATTTCATATGCGTTGTTTCTTGCTCGAAGGTTCATGTTGACCTGAGGATCCGTATTCATCTTAAAAAATATAGAATAAAAAACTAGATGTTTGTTGCTAGTGTGATATATATAAGTCAACTTAAATAAGTACAGAGGAACATTAGCATTTTATTATGTCTAGGAGGTTAGAGATATTAATTATTTCTTGGAAACTTTATATATATATATATATCTCGACTAATTTTACGACTTTAATTCTAGAAAAGACAAATACATCTCTAGCTAGTTGACCTTATATATATATAGAAAAGGTCAACTAGCTAGAGATGTATTTGTCTTTTCCAGAATTAAAGTGGTAAAATTAGTCGAGTAGATCCATTTGTTCATTTAGGTGTCTGTATAATTAGGTGAGCTAAATGCACTAGGTTAATTTGGTTAATACTTTAGGTTCTCAGATTTTTTAAGAATTTAAAACGGTTATTTTTGGTCAAGATACAATAAATTATTATAATTTAGGCACTAACTTGGGGGTTATAAGGACCTTATCACACTAACAAAAATTGAAAAACTATTGATTATACAATTGCTTGGAGTGACTAAAAAGATACTGAAATTATCAATCATAAAAATCTTAGTGAGTGAAGGACAACTAAAACTAATAACTAAAAAAATCTGACTCGTATTTTTATATTGTCATTTATCTTAATAGTCTAAAAAAAATTTCCACAGCATCTCATCTTGATTTCTCATAACACACCTTAGTTTTTTTTAACCTTTTCTATGAAAGTAATTCTCTATTATTTTCTTTTGTCATTTCTCATTTCATGATATCTTGAAGCTATTATATACAAATTTGTCATGAAAGGCTATACAAGAGGTTGTTGCTTCAAAAAACGCTTTACTTGGATAATAATTATTTTGTTATATCTTTGAATTACATATTCTAGATCTAATCCTCTCTATTTAGGTTTAAGCATAGAAAATTTTTATTTTTATTTGTAGGATTGCTTGTGATAATCTGTTTGGAGTTCTGTTTTTTGGTTATGCAATCTCTTAAACTGATTGATAGCATAAAATAAAATTTTCATATTGTCGCTAAAAAAATTGTTCTCTTTTCAATGGGTGTACTACGATAAATTACCAATAGCCATTATCATCGGTCTCATATTGGTAATTTTAAAATTACTAATGCAAGACTATTGTTAGCATATCATTGGTAATTGATGCGTTGGAAATTTTTTTTTACCAACAGTTGAATACTAAGTCATTGAAAGTTTGCAATGCTTTGCCATTGGTAAAGAGAAAATTAGAAATTACCAAAAGTCTAACTTAAAAAGCTTTGTACCAACGGTTTAACATTTACCAGAACATGTTTGGATGTTAATAATTAATTTACCAACGATTTTGGCCATTGGTAGTTACCAACTCGTTTCACAATTGGTAAAATTATTGATTAAAGCAATTTCCAACGTAAAAATCATTGGAAACTGCTATTTTTAAAAAAAAAATTAATAAGAAAAAATAAAAATAATTTGTTTAAGAAATATTTCAAAAATTTGAAACAACTTTATATCCATTGGGTTGCATAAAACTACAAATAATAAAAAATTACACAAATAATTAAATTACAAAAAAATATAAATATAATTAAAATAACCTAAAATAAATTTACAGATAAAAAAAATTATATTTTCTATTTAATAAAAAATCTCAAAATTAACAAAATTGAAAATAAACAAAATCGCAAAATCAATCAACATAAACACAAAATCACAAATTAAAAAATAAATACATAATGCAGATAATCTACACAACAATTCAAAAATCAACATAAACACATAATCATTAGATCTCCGTAACAATTCGAACATCAACATAAACATGTAATCGCAAAATCAGATCTGCACATAATCATAAAATCCGCGACGGTGAACTAGGACGACTGTGGGCTAGGCGGCCGAGAAGGCGACGATGAACTGGAGAAAATCGAGGCAGATGAGGCGAGGCCGAGGAGGGACGGAGACGGATGAGGAGGAAACCAAAATGGAGCGACGGAAACCCCGATTTGGATAAGACCGAGGCGGGTGAGGCGAGGAGTGACTGAGAAACAGTGACACGGATGACCTGAACGGCAAAGCGAATGACTCGGACGGTGACGGAGAAACGCGAACGAGAGATGGACGAGAGACTGGAGAAGGAGAAAAGGACGGTAAGAAGAAAATAAGAAAAGAAGAGAAGAAGATATGGGAAAGGGAAAAACGGTGAGAAGAAAAGAAGAAAAGAATAGAAGAAGAAGAGAGAAATATAGGGGAAAGGAAGGGTGAGTGAATTTATAATTGAAATAGGGGAGAATCTTACTTTAGTCCTACATTTTTCATATTTGTTTCAAAACGCCTTAGTCCATACAAAGTTACCAACGGTTCTTCGTGCAGGTAATTACCATCGATTTAACCTATTGGAAAGTTACCAACGGCTTAATTGTTAATAATATCCATTAATGGTTTAACGCGTTGATAATTACCAACAGTCTAACCCTTGATAAAATGCCTATTGGAAAATCTCAAAATTTTAGTAGTGGTGCCAAACTTGAATAGCTAAAAGTATTTCTATATTAGAAAAGTAGGCTCATAATTAATTTTCTACTTTTAATATTTTCTTAATTTTAGCATATATGAAAATCTTAAATTTATACATATGTTGTTACCAATAGTTTCAAACAATTGTATTTGAGGGTGAGATATAACCTATTGACAACATTAATCTATATATACAATATATATATATTTTTATCTATTATCTTATTTAGGAAGTTGAATATGCATATGCTTGCTACTTCCTATATCCAGAAACTATGTATGTCGATGACAATTTCATAATTGTATTGATGGGGTATGTAATACTAAGGGCAGCTGCATGTTACAATGAGTGGTGTAATTGCCAAACTAAATTTTAGTAAAGTTATGAAATTATAAAAAACACAAACCTTACAATCCATTCAATTAATGTTGAACATAAACATTTTAATTATATTCTAAAAGTCGTGAGTTTTGGACTGTTTATGAACAGTGTTAAACATTGTTCATCAACATTGTCAATTTTTTTTTTTTTTGCTTTTCCTCTATTTATGATTGACTTGTTTTGAAGTTCGGCCCTCTTCTTTAAAGGAAATCATGTCCTGAGAGCCTGTGTTGTAATTTTGAGAGTGTCTGCCTATTTTACTTTTACTTATGGTTTAACTGCAATTTTAGTCCTTAGATTTTTTCACTTTTCCATTTCAGCCATTAAGTTTGACCCATGTTATGTTTTAGTCTCAAACTTAATAAATAATAATTACTTAACTATATTCTTTCTATCTACTCTTTTGGTCTTACTTTTTTTATGCACTATTTTCTAGAGCAAAACATTGGTCACCACCAATTATTAAATTTTAATATATAAAGCTTTTCCATTTCGTCTCTTAGTCCCTGATTTTTTGGCCAATTTTTTCTTTTTCTTTTAATTTTTATTAATTGAATTTTGTAGAATGAGTTATTTAATTGAAAATTTATATGGTTTAATAAATTAATTTTGTCCATAACTTCTAAAATTGAGAGCAAATTTTTATAAATAAATTTTTCATCAATATTAAATATTGAAATTTGAATTTATAGAATGTGAACTTTTTTAGTGAATTCTTCTTTAATAACATAAAAAATATTCATCATTTCAAAATATGTACATGTGTTATGGTTCAATCATAACTAATCATCTGAATGATAAGGACATGATATAAAGAACACCCAATTTAAAATTAAAATAAAGTAAAATTTTAATTTATTAGCATAAGTTTAAGGCTAATAATTTTTTAGTTATTTATTACTTATATTAATTTTAATGATAAATTTAAGAAAAAAATACCGTTACAAAGTGCGGGTAAAAAATAACCTTGTAATTACTATAAGACATATCTATATATCTCTACATATATAAAAGGATAAGTAAGCTTGGAGATGCTAACATATCTATATGTCTCTAAATATATAGGCCTAAATCCACAATTCACCCCCTAACTTTGCTAACCCGGACACTTAATCCCTTTAATTATGACTCGAGGTAACTCGGCCCCCAAACTTTATAAACTGGAACACATAACCTCCTTTAACTGATGAAAATATATATTTTTTTCATTTTTAGGGGTTTAAATGACAATAACATTAAATAAGAAAGTTGAATTTGGTGTTTTAGCAATTATTGTTTGACAGTTTTATTTCTTTCGCAGTTTTAATTAGCATGTTGAGGATGCTTCCTATTTCTTAAAGAACTCTTTGACCTCCTACATGCAAAACTGCAAAGGAACACAATCTCTCAAATAGTAATATGTTAAAATACTAAATTCAGTTTTTATGTTTAATGTTATTGTCATATAAGTCCCTTAGAAACAAAAAAAAACATTTCCATCATATGGGAGGAGTTATGTGTCCCAGTTTACAAAGTTTGAGAGCTAAATTATCCCAAGTTATAGTTGAAAGGGTTAAGTGTCTGAGTCAACAAAATTTTAGAGTAAATGTGGATTTATGCCAAATATATATTAGCCATCTTAGCCATATATATACACGTGGCTTGCATTTCCCGAAATGCCATCCATCTCAAATAATTTATTTTTATTGTTATATTTGTTTTATACAAAGTTAATTCTATTTAAAAGTCAATTATATATGTGTAATAATTAAGGATGGATCTAAAATGGTTCACATACAATTATTTCTTTATGTATACCACACTTATAAGAACAAAAATATGAAATTTTAAGGGTAAAATCCATCGGGGGTACCTTAGTTTATTTTTTTGTCCTAATTGGGTACCCTACCTTCAAATTGTCCTAGCGAGGTACCTTACCTTTTATTACGCGTCCTATTTAGGTACTTTCCGTTAATTTCAAGGTTAAATTTGACGGAAAATGGTGACATGGCATTAAATAATACCAAAATAAATTTAAAATGATAACTTTAGTGCTCAAATTTTTTCAATTACTAATTTTAGCCCCTAAACTTTCACCAAATTAATTCTACCCAGCCTTCAAAAGATACTATCCTAGCCGCCACCGCCGACCGCCTCTACCCCAACCGCCGCGGACTACCTCCACCCCAAACACCGTTGACCGCCCTCCACCCTAACCACCCTTCAGCGACCAACCGTTTACGACTCGACAGTTCGATAAAATACAAAAGTGTATCAAACAATAACTAATCAATAAAATCTCTTTTATGGAACAACAAATCGGCCAAACTCTTCTTCCTCTCTCTTTCTCTTGCCCAGGCATCTCCGCCAATCTCTCACCAAGCTCTCTCCGCCATCGTCATCATCTTCACGCCTTGCCACCGTTGTTGGAGATTGGAGCGGCGCCATCGTCATCATCTTCACGCCTTGGCTCTCCCCGCCATCGTCATCATCTTCACGCCTTGCCACCGTTGTTGGAGATCGGAGCGGCGCCATCGTCATCATCTTCACTGCGCCTTAACCTCACAAGCCAAAGCCGAGGAAAGGAGATCTGAAGTTGACGAGTTTCGGTGAGAAGGTCAGGCGTCGATCGGAGATCGCAACTGCTCGATTTCGATCGCTAGCATGAAGCGACGACAACGACTCATCTTCAGTGCGTCGATGGTGGCAGGAGTTTTGCATGCGTTCTTTGTTGTTAGAAGGTCAGGTGTCGATCGGAGATCGCAACTGCTTGATTCGATCGCTGACCATCGTCGCCTCAGTATATTCTCCAGATTCACGATGGGGGCACCTGGGCAATGGCGGTGATTCGACGAATTGAAGCATTGGATCCCGAATAGTTGGTGGCTGAAAGGCGATTGGCGGCGGTTGGGGTGGAGGTGGTCGGCGATGGGGGTACCTAGGCAATGGGGGCAATTCGATGAATCGAACTGTCGAGCCGTAAACGGTTGGTGGCTGACAGGCGGTTGGGGTGGAGGGCGGTCAGCGGCAATTGGGGTGGAGGCAATCGACGGCAGTTGGGGTGGAGACGGTCGGCAGTGGCGGCTAGGATAACATTTTTGAAGGTTGGGTAGAATTAATTTGGTGAAAGTTTAGGGGCTAGAATTAGTGATTGAAAAAATTTGAGCACTAAAGTTATCATTTTAAAATTTATTTTGGTATTATTTAATGTCATGTCATCATTTTCGGTCAAATTTAACTTTGAAATTAACGGAAAGTACCTAAATAGAACGCGTAATAAAAGGCAAGGTACCTCGCTAGGACAATTTGAAGGTAGGGTACCCAATTAGGACAAAAAAAATAAGCTAAGGTACGCTCGGTGGATTTTACCCGAAATTTTAATGTATTTATCAAAAAAGTAATTTTAATTATTTATGTTTTTATTTCATTTTACTTATTTTCTTAACTTAACATAATCATTTTAATAAATTTCAGTGGGGTCTATTTAAAATTTATTTAATATTTTATAAAAGATAAAATTTTATTAGTGTCCATGGACCCCGTAGGATTATACATGGATCCGCATATGGTAATAATCCTAGCTGATTGACATGGCGGAGGAGATCCATGGCTGAGGGTGGTGGCTGGTGGTGTCATGGCGATTTCTAAGAGCTGATCGGATTTCAATTTGCTCTGGTTGGAAGAGAGTGCTATTTCATGGAACAACATAGATCATGGTGGATCAACGCAACAAAAAAGAGCGGCATCATTTGAAGAGTGTTACGTAGTGTCCCACCAGAGCCCAACAACAAAACCCAACCCATAAAGCAAATTGAGGCCGTCCCATGACAATTTTACTATAGCATACAACAGTATCGAGCCGAACCTCCTTTATATAATAGTACAATGCAACAAAATAGTCTGTATAATATGTTCGCCCTTATATTAGCCCAAAAGGCTAATTGGTTATTGGCCCACATACATTAGCGGCTCAAATCTATCCCTAATTCCCAGCCAAACCCTAACGAACACAGACGCACACCAGGGACACCACGCTTTTTCTGTTGCACGCATTCGTCTCTCACACACACCACTGACGACACACGCACTCGGCGGCACTCCTCTTGCACTGACGCCGCTGACCTGTTACCGCTCGGCGCCTCGGCCTGGAGCTCGCTGTCGCTGTTGTTCAGCTGCTCGCCCACACGCCATCGCCCATCAGCCACGGCCACCGCTACCTCCGACCGGCATCATCGTCCTGTCCTCTGCCGAGAAAGAACAGAAGGTAGTCTCTCTGTTTTTTTTTTTCTTTGAAGCAGAACACAAGGTAGTTTCCATTTCGAATTTTTCTTGAAATTTTATGAATCTTATTATGCAATTGAATGGTGCAGCATTCATGGTTCTGGAATTTGATCTTGGTACTGGGATGTAAGAATGTGAATTGAGTTGGGTTTGAAACTTTGGAATGTGATCTTGGTACAACATTCATGGTCTTTTCGTTTATTTCGGTTTCAGTTCGGGTTTAGAGGTCTATTCTGTTAATTTGGTTTATTGCATAAAAAGCCGAAATCGGAACAAACCGTCTAATTCGATTCCTTCAAACCCCTCATTACAGGCAGGACACAGCTGCTGCAAGCTTGCTTCCATCTCCAAAATTGTGCCATCCGGACCTAGCTTCGTAATCATAAGCTTTATATAATTATGTTTCTGTCCAGGATTGTTGGGAGACGGGCTCTCTTCGCTGCCGCCACACCAGAATCCCCCTCCACCACCGCAGCCACTCTCGGGTCACTCCAGCAATTCTTCGAGGTTGATCGGAAGCCGGAAGACGGGAAGCCTGTTTATGGTATTCAGACACTATACTCCGCTGTGAATTGTTTTCTCTTTGGCTTTATCCAGTTTTAAAATTGCTTGCTTTGTTGTTGGCAAAAAGATGCCATGGATGATACTCCTGCTGCCATTAGTTGTCTTGTGAGGTTTTATTCATCTTAGGGTAACTGGGAATATTACGGACTGATTATTGGATATTTTCCCTGTTGTATAATTTGAAAGATACGATAGCTAGAATCCTTAGAGGTTTATATACTCATTCTCTTAACAATCATGAGTTACTATTAAATGCATGTTTTGGCCTTTTCTACTGCTGTAGTCATTGGTTCTTACACAAATTGTTTGTATGGTTGATCTTTCCCTAATCATAGGCAACGGAAGTAGCTTTTACTGAATATCTTTTAAATTGTATTTTGTAATCTCATTCCTCTCAGGTCGAAGTTGGAAAGCTAGTGAACTGCGCCTTAAGTCGTGGGATGATCTTCAAATACTATGGTATGTTCTTTTAAAGAATAAAAACATGCTGATGACTCAACGACAGATGCTTCATGCACAGAACTTAAGATTTCCCAATCCTGAGCGCATTCCTAAGGTATCTAGTATCATTTTCTTCCATTCTTCTATCTCATCATCTTTAGGCTTATATCTTCCGATACTTGGTTGTTTTTTGCAGTTATTAAGTTAAATAGTAGAGACAGGGGTTTAAAACATGTGTATCTTAGACATAGGTGTGCAAATTGGGAGCATTTTCTCTTTGAATTGAAGTCTCTTATTTCTAGTACCTGCCAAAGAATTTGTGTAATTATTGTTTTGCTTTTTCTCCTCTTTACAAGTAAATTTTCAAAATGACTTATTGGGGTAGAATTGACCTTAAGTTGGGTGAAAGATACAACCGCCACTTCAGAAACAGGTACGCACTTGCTTGCAAAGTGAGGTGTCAAGATAAAGTGAATTTCAATTTCTATATGCAAATAGGTATTAGGGGAACGCAAGAGTCTTGACCAATGTCAGCTAGGCTTGAGGTCGACCTCAGGCCTATTTAGATATTGGGAAACTTATAATTACCCTTGAGATATGCCATAAGGCCCATAACCTATAGTTTGCTCTCTCTATTTTTAAAAACCTATATTTTACTATATATTTTTTATATTGTTTGATAACAATTTCTAAAACTAAATTTAAACTATACGATAATCATATTTTAGAAATTTTAATCTCTTTAATATGCTTTTTATAATTAATAAACATTTTAAATTATCAAATTTTTTCTGTAATTGCATTTTCTCCCTTTAAATGCATATAAGTATCTTTTAAAGATTGGTTAGCTGTGAAAAAAACTATCAAAATCTTGAAATTACTGTAATTTAGTTATCAAATAGTTTAAATTATGGTTTCAAAAGCTGTTAACGGACACTGTAAATGAAATAGGGGTAAAATGGAGGTTTTTGAAATTGGAGGGAGCAAAGTGTAGATTAGACCAAACATAGGAGTTTTTTTTATAATTTTTCGTTAGATATTCCTAACAAGACATGTCGTGCCCTGTTTCTATACGTCCGGCGTATTCATTCCATCAAGGTCTTATAACGGATATATCTGAAAGTCCCCTATAAAAAGAGCTAGGCCGCAGTTTCTAAGACCCTCGATGAGCATCCGTAATCTTTCTGCCACTGCTCAATTAGGGTTTTATAGGGAGTTTTTATTCTTTTTGTCTTCGATCCTGTTGGACCTGGATTATTAATCGAAGATTAACATTTCAAGCTATCTCTTTCGGTGTTAATTTCTATCGCTATCAAATAGATATACCTGTCGTTGATTTTGATGTTGTTGCTACTTTTCTTTTTCCTCGTTGGGGGCAAGTGAAGAAATCTTAGATGGCAGAATACTTGGAAGCTTCAAGTATAATGAAGTCCTTCATCTTAATAGGAAGATCTGATGCCTCCTTTCTATTGAAAGTGTCTTCTTTTGTTTTTGTTGGTCTGGGTTCGTTTTTGAGTTTTGTTTTGAGGAAAAAAGAAAGAAAAAAGAAGGAAGACCAAATTTCACTTTTCTATTTTCCAAGCTCTTTTAATCTTTAGGTTGTCTTGAATTGTGGATGATGAGAACAATTTTCATTACAGTTATCCCTGGCTGACTATTTGTGATGAAAGCTTGTAATCTGACACACTTAGAGCATCTCTAATAGCTTCTCTATTTTGTAGTTTTTCTTCATTTTAGGAAATATAAAGCCATTTTTCACTTTAACAGCTTCCACATCCTATTCTCTAAAATAAGGAATGAAATGAAAGAGAAGATCTCATTCTAAATTTCTGCAGAAACTCCAAAAATTTTTAGGAAATGAAAAATAATACTCTTTTCTATCTTGTAAAAGTTGTCTCATTTACTATTAATAATAGTTAATTCATAATTTTATTTCTTTCAAAATTTCTTATGGAAATATAAAATTTTTATATAAAAATGGTACCTTAAAGACTCTATTTTATAAATATAATTTTTTTAAAAAATTTTTTATAAATTAATATGAATATATTTAAGTCAAACTTTAGTTAAAAAAGTTAAAATAGTCATTCTTTGTGAAGTGGAAGGTAGTAAATTTTTACGTTTTGCACAATATTTAATTATACAAACAATTAATTCATATTTTTTTTCTTCCAAAAGTTTTTTATAGAAATATAAATTTTTTATATGAAAATGGTACCTTAAAGACTCTATTTTATAAATATAATTTTTAATTTTTTTATAATATAAATTAATATCAATATATTTAAGTCAAATTTTAGTCAAAAAAAGGTAAAAGAGTCATTCTTCGTAAAACGGAAGGAATAATTTTTATATTTTCAACAATATTTAATTATACAATAATTAAACTAGTCATTAATTTGAATTTACTTTAAATTTATAATATTTAATTGTTATCTAATAAATATAAAATTCTACAAAATAGGGAAACTGTTGGAGTTGAAGCAAAAAAATTATAGAGATTTTACTTTTTATTTCTCTATCTTATAAAAATTTTAGGGAAGTTATTAGGTATGCCCTTATAATTATTTGTTTTGGAATAAAAAAGGTTTCTTCTTGTTTCTTGGTAGGAAAAAGTGTTATTGTACACGTCACCTATAGGTCACTAGTAGCCCAAGATTACAGGATAGTGTTTTGTAAGTTTCTGTAGTCCTGTTTCAACATATGTCGAAGTGCTCGAGCACTATCCGTGTGCAATGGTTATACAATAGTTGTTAATGAGATGTTGGCCGGCACGATATAGGGAGTATATTTTTATCAAAAATTTAGTACAAAAATTTTAAATAATAAATAATTAAAAGATATGAAAAAAAAATTGATTGAAGCTAAACTAACCTAAATAATAATTGAAATTAGGTAAATAGAAACATAATATAATATGTATCTTGAAACATAACATAACTAAATTTTTTTTATCAACTTAAATTTTAATTTTAAATATTAATGAGAAAATTATTTTAAAAAAATTATTTTTAATTTTAGCAATTATGGGCCAAATTATTTTATTAAACTATAGATAACAATTATGCTAAAAAGGGTAATAATGAATAACAAAATAATATGATTGAAATACAAAATTATGTTTATTTTATGTTAATAAATTTATAATTTAACCATTAACTTAGTAAAATAAAAAATAAAAAAACAGTTAAAGCGGAATCAATCATAACGATAGCTAGAAGTAGGTAAATTATATTGATAAAATTTTTATTTTGAAAAACAAAATTAAAGAAAAGCAACAAAAAAAGTTTAAACCAAGGCTGAAAATGAAAAAATATTTTGTATTAAAGGCTTAATAATTGATTTAATGAATGTAAAAAAATGACTTAACATAAAAAAAAAAAAATTATGATAACCAATGTCTTATTTTAGAATATAGGACATAAAAATAATAAAAATTTTGGGGACCAAGAGAATAAATAGAATTAATCTAGTTAAATATTTATTAAATTTGAGGACCAAAATAAAATATGGATGAAAAATAGAGAATAACATGGAAAAGAGTAGACACTTGGGGATTAAACTAATATTTAACTAGACAACTTAAAACTGGATAAATTGTAAAATGGAAATCGAACTTAAGGAATGATCAATTATGTTTGAAAAAGGGGAAAAAAAAAAGAGGCAAAAGCAACAAAAAAAACATTGTTCATCTTCGATGATGAATAGTGAAAATCCCACGACTTTTAAAAGTAAGCAGGGTATGTAGGTTAGATATAATATAATTAATATAAGTTATTGATGAAACAATGTAAAAGGATAAGACTTACCTTGACATTAAATAAAATCTGGGTATAAATAATTATAATCACATAGAGTAGTCAACTAAAGATGTGTTTATCAAAAGAGCATTAAAGATAATAAATGAAAAATGATTAAAGTAATTCTATTAATCAATTCAATAAAATTATTAAGGGAAAGAAAGTTTCTGGTGTTCATAGTGTAAGATAAGTTTGAATAATATATATGTATAGGTTTTCCAGATTTTTTGCTAACTAATGAATTAGTAATAAAATAAAATCTTTCAAGAATTGTGCACTCATGCATAATACAAATTGTTCTCTTTTTTCAACTAATCAAAACTCTGAATTAAACTTGTGTAAAAAACTTATACATTATGAAAAATGTGCATTTGCTTCAACTAATAAAAACTTTGAATTAAACCTATATAATTAAAACTCTGAGTCAAATAATGTAAAAAAAAACTTTTGGTATTTAATATGGTTAATAAAAGCATGTCATTCACTTTCATTTAAGGTTTTATCATTTTAAATTTAATTATGTCATCAAAATTTTTATTTTTCTAAAAGTTCATGTTGTATATCTAAAAGTCTGACACACCTACGACCAGGATCAAAATAGTTATCTTCCCTTCTCCGTAAAAACCTTTAACTTCTATTATATATAACAATTCTAATTAGCAAAAGGAAATAAAAAAGATTATGATAGATCATGAAAGTTGGGGACCATTTTGGTAGGAATGTTATATTCAAGAACTAAAGAGGAGATTTAACTATTTTTTAGGAGAGTAAAACAAATTTGAAACAGGCCGGCGGACGTGTCTCAAAAAGGGACAAAATACTCTCGGGTCCCTGTAATGTTTATTATGGCTAGCAATGTTCACCAATCTTTATGATGCGACAATCATGTAACCATTAGCAAATGGTCTACTCTACCCTCTAGTTGGCGACAACAAGTGAAAGTAAGGGAGTATTATGGCAGACATAAAAAATTTAGAGACCAAAAGTGGCGTTTGACCATAAGTTGGAAGAAGTCAAAAAATAGAAAACTTTAGGTATTAAGTATTTAATAATTTTCTTAATAAATTTAAAAAATGATTCTTGCATTTATAATGTAGAATAATATTGCAAAATATACATGCAATAAGTTTTTCTGCAATTTCACATATTAATGAATTAGTGGTAAAATGAAACATTTTAAGAACTAAGCACCTATATATAATATAAATAGTGCGCTATTTTAACTAATCAAAACTCAAAATCAAACTCTTGTAAAGCATCTGTGCATTATGTGAATTGTGCATATATTTCAATTCATTAAAACTTTGAATCTAGCCTATCTAACTAAACTTTTGAATAAAATCATGTAAAAGAAAAGTATTTTGGTATTTAATATGATTAATGAAGGTATGTCTTTCATTTTCTTTTAAGAATCTATCATTTTAAATTTAAACAAACCATATTTTATTTTTTTTCTAAAAGTTTCCAACGAATTGAAAAAGTTGGGGACTATTATTGTAGAATTGTTATATTGAGGACCAACAGGATAATTTGACCATTCAATCTGTGAAGTACAAAAAAAAAAAAAAAGGAAACCGCGTGGGGGGTTTGCCATAAATTGGAAAAATATACTCGCAATCTCTATATTGTTGATCTTGGAAAGTAGTGGTCCCCAAGCGTCATTATCTAGCGATCTTACCACAATCAAAGAAATAGTCTTCAGCCTATCTCATGACAAAAGGTGAAAATTGGGGATCATTTTGGCATGTCTAACATATTCAAGGACCAAAATAGATGTTTTGCCATAAAACCTGGAAAAGCAAAAAAAAAAAAAAAACAGCGGAATTACTATTGATGAACAATAAAACCCCTTTCATCTTTAGAATATAGTATAATTACCAATTTGTCATCCTTTTCAGTAAATGGATGAGTACACCATCCACACAAGAACATATATTGGATATGTATTAGTGGAGTTCAAAAAAACAGCCAAGTATAAATTATTCCGGAATTTGTTGAAATTAATAAAAAGTTTGGGTACAACAAAAGTTGATTAAACCCTTTACACATCATCTACAGGTGGAGTTTGAAAGGAGCTCAAGCAAAATCAAGAAAAGAATATAACTAAATCATTCTCTTAAATTATATTAATGTCACATACCAATGCAAGGAGAGCAGTCCATGACTTCATTATTAATACTAGATAATAAAGCCTAGTCTTTAGCCCCCAATTTCAACCAAGTTTAAGAATTAGATGCTACTTGATTGTCGTGTGACGGTTTGTCCCAAGCCTTGTGTGAGGGAACCTTTTACTTAACCTAATATAGGGTGTTTCTAAGATTTTAGGATAATCAGGATTTAGTAATCCTGCTCTTAGTTGCAAATAGTTAAGCTAATACTTGGCGTTATTTAAAACTTTATTTGCTACTAGTTGATTATCCTATAACATGAATCAATGTATGCCTAACTTTGACATTTACAAGAGAAATAATAAATGAAACTTTTCAAAATACTTTTCATGACATTCATAAAACACTTGAAACACATACCAAAGTTGTATAAACAAGTTTACTTAAACTTTAAGCATTAGCTTATGTACGCATAAAACTTAACTTATGTACATCCATAAGTAACAATAGTGTATATACAAACATACACACTAAAGAAGTCTATACACACTAATCAAACTAGAAGCATTTCCTTAGTACCCAAGTACTTAACATGTACAAAGTCTGAGACTATAAAAATAACTTCCACTTGAGCACAGAAGCTCAAAAAATGAGAGGTCAATTTTTTTTTTTGGCACTTCGCTTATATCTACCAAGGCTATTTTAAATAACTCAGTTAGTACATTAGTATTACTAACCAATAACTTAGAATCATCAAAGATTCATGGTACTTTAAATACATGTACCAAAATCTTGCTTAACAACCATTCAGTAAGTGTTAGGTTTCACACTATTAGTATCTGCATAATGTGCCACTTAAGGAAATAAGAATTATAAATTCTCAGTAAGGGATCAAATGCCTGCAAAATAATCTTTAGGACCTAGCGTATATAACATATACACATTTTAACGTGAGCTCAAAATGTTCAGAGGTCTTAACTAATTGCCACTAGTACGAGTTATATGGTGGAGAATCTATCATCAACCTAGTCCTCCTTTTTACAAGAGCTTAACTCTTACCTTAACAAGCTTCGCTTGCCACTTACTTACCCTTATTCACACTATACAAAAGCTCTTAAATTTGGTGGCTCATTCTTGCCAAGCTTGGTAGCATAACTAAAGTACTCTTGAGCCTTAAGGCTCATCTTGAATACTTAGTACTCGTATATATACTTAAGAACTATTTAATTACTTAGTCCATAAGGCACTTATTGTCCACCTCTTACTTTCTTAATTAATGCATCAATTTTAATTTATAATGCATCGTAAAAATTTATAATGCATCAATTTTAATTTGAACTTAATCGTTTACCTGGAATGGTTAATGCAAGCAAATACCAACTTTAGTGTTCTTATGGTCTCGGCTTTGTATTCTTCCTTGTACCATTTATAGTAGCTTAAGTATTTCTCTTTTAATTAAACATTTAACTATATAAATAAATCATAATTAGAAAAATACTATAACATTCCTTATAGTTTAAGTAGTGAGGATGAACTCTTTCATTGGATTTTAATTAACTGGCCCTTTACCCAACATACACACATAAAACATTTCTTAGTCCTATTTAATTACTTATTGCTATCTTAAAAATTCTAACAATTAACTAAAAGGCCATTTCCCCCCCAATTTTATAACTTCTTTTTGGCCAATTAACCAAAAGAAATAAAATGGTTCCCTTACGTCCCTAAAATCAACCTTAGCCTTAGGTTCCTACAAATCTCTTGTTTGTTTCAAGCTTCTTTACTTGATTCTCTCAACAAACAAGCTTGGAATCGATTTAATCAACAATATCAGCCCCTCCACCAACAAAATAAACTAGGAAATTAAGGGAAAAATAATTATTTGCTTGCTCACAAAAAATGAGTTCAAAACTTAGTTCCTTATACAAGAAATCCAACTTTTCTCCCAAAAATTCCTTGAATTAGTGATTAATTTGGTGGATTTGAGCTTGGATGGTGCAGTCGTGAAGGTTTGAAGGAGATGGAAGGAAACTTTTGGGTGGTGGCTGGAGTATGGATGAAGAAGACAATGAATAAAATAAAGAACCAGGTTAACTTTGGCATGCTTTATCATTCAAAGGCATGTGCCAAGCACATGGTTCCTTATTGACATAGCCTTTAACTTCTGTCTCAAAATACAACAAGGCAGAAAATTCTAGGACCAAATCCAGCATTAAGTCGCACCTGGATCCTTCTTCATCTTAATTACACGCCTAGTCCTTAGCTTTAATATACGTGCAATTTAGACCCAATATTTTTAAAGGTTACACATAAACCATCTATAGACAATCTAGTTAATTCACAATTTCAAAAGGGCAGAGCGAGAATTACAAAAAACTGTGATATCTTAAATTCAATATTTTTTCATCCTCTACCCAACTGTGAAATAAAAATGAGTCACTATATAAAATGACTAAAATGCCGTTTTCGGTCCGGTTTACTTAAATAACCATTTTTTTGTCCTCTTTAAGCTACTATACTTTATTAGTTTATTAAACCAAGAATTTACCTGCATTAAATATTCTAAGCATATTAAATTACTAAAATAACCAAAGTTACCTTAGTAATTTTGGTCTGAATTTTTTTAAAGCTGTAACACCTTGCCTAATGATCTTTTAGGTCGATGGGGTTTGAAATATCATAGCCTTCGGTTGCAAGTCGATTTAGTAGCTTGATGAATGCACTTCTACTCATCTTCTTACTGCCGATTTTGGCATGCCGCTTATTACGAATAGCTAGTGGGGGATACATGGATATGTTAGTTGTGCAACATGCAAACTGCCATCTTCCATTTCCCCATTTGTAGCATTGCCTCAAAGACCCCAGTACATGAGCAGACCGGTGGAAACATGGTTAAGTCATCAAATGCAACTTGATGCAACCCCAGATCTTGGCTTTTTCAGTTGGACTTTGATGTTGTAGTCTGTTTGTCACTAGCACTTCTGCCATGCATGTTCTTCCACTCATGTGGAATATCAAACGTCATCTGGTTCAAGTCTTCACTCTCCATTTTAACCTTCTTAGAGGGTTTTGAGGCCTTTTTATTTAAATGCAACTACCTCAGTGTCTTTGGGTCTTCTATCACATTTTGGTTTAGCAACATTAGGTGGACCATTGGGCTTGCTTGCAGGTAGAGCATCACCATGGTGCACTTCTTGTGCATTACAAGCATCACTTAAACTAGTTTTGTGGTGTAAGTTCTACTCTAAACAGTGCATGTGCTTGATTCCATTTGAGATGTAGCATCCTAACAGATAAGAGAACGTATTGCCACTGGGGAACGAGTTATCTCAACATTGAAGGTTTGCAATGGCGTTGCCTCACTCTAATACAGCAGTATTTCTGTCTGTGATTACAGTATCTCCTTGTAAAAATGCCATATCTAGTTCTGCAATAGCTGTTATTTTTTTTTTTTCAAACAGTGTTATGTTCCTTTCCTGTATCGCAGTATCTCTTTTAGCCATAATGGTCATTATCTTCTTCATTGATGGTTGATGCATAAGCCACTGCATAACACAGTTGAATAATTTTGTTCAGATAATAACAACAAAGATATATATTTGTTGCACCTTTACATCCAAAAGTTATTTTACTATGCACAAAAGTTTAACAAAACTACCTGACCTTGTACTGCTCTGTATCTTTCATTTTCTCGTTGTCCAACATCATCCATTTGAGATCTAGAAATAATTTTGATTATAGAAGATTGTTGAAGATCTCCCTAATCCCTCTGATGTCCCATCAATAAATTAAGCATCAGTAAATTAAGCATCCTAACACTTCCAAAGATCATGATCATGATCCTTTTAACCCAAGACTAAGTAAAAAAAGTTGTTCAAATTTTATTACAGGTGAAATCCGAAAGAGCCTGAAAAGTATTGTGATAAAGAATAACTTCCATTATCAACCTACAATGAAAAGGTAAGAGCAATAGCAGTAGTATATGGGTAGATAAGGAACAAAAAGCATCATTCAGCAAATCCTCTGCAACTCATGGGGAGAAAGGAACAAGTAATGTGCCAGGAAGTGGCTGAAATATATAAGACCTAACAAGAGCGTTCTTTATATGTGAGCATATGCCATCAAGAAAAAAGAATGCTAACTGAAACCAACTATTCCAGTGTTGCAAGAGAAGCAATTTAGAGGTAGGAATCTCTCAGGAAAACAAAAACCAATGAATGCCAAATATGCATGAGAGTCCTAAAATCAATAGTTGTGCAACTGGCAGTCACCAAAGCCTATGGTGTATTTCAAATAGAGACAGTAAAAAAATCTTGCACTCGATGAAATGACCTGGGACATAATTGATAGTGCAAGAAGTTCCTTGACCATTAATTAATGCGTAAGCTTATAAAATTTCTTTAATGCTTCATCTTACCATTATTGTTTTACTTCATGGATGAATGAGAAAGATTTTACCATGCGCTACAAATTACCAACATCATGAGCAAATGAATCAAAAGGCAAAGGGTCAGACAAATAGTAAAGTAGAATGGGCCAGTATGAATTGCAGGATCAGCATATATAAGTCATAGGATACACTAATTTGAAGTTGAATCATCTCCAGAAACCTAGAAAACTAGAGGAATCAATTGGTTCTACCTTCTATTTTCATAATCATAACCTGTAAAATCACTTTCCTTATCCTTGTCATCCAAGGACCAAGACAAAACAACAATCATAGACAGTCAGCTATTGACCAATAGTTAAAACCCATAACAAATCAAGGTCAAGGCAAGCTTGACTTGAGCACAAAAACAACAATTGTTCAAATTAAGAAAGATAGAGCTGGAACAACCCAGCAATCGATTCAAGCTAAGTTAAATTCGCAACATTCAAGATGTATCACTGGCCAATTCTGAAAAGAAAATTGGGAATTTGATTATCAACCATCAGAATGAACTTGTGAACGAACAGATGGAATGCGAAGATCACTATGGAATTAATTCCGAAATCTTACTTACCAGTGGAGTTGAAAAGATCGAATGTAAGGAAAGCCTAAACCTTAACACTGCGCAAATTAAACAACAAAGGAACAATGTGAGTTGAGAAAAAGAACAGATTGTGTTCCTTTTTTATGTCTTCTGGCAATTTAGTGTTGGTCTGGCATTTTTTTCTCCCCATTTTCTACCTTGGCTTATGTCCGTAACAGCCCGTGCCCTCCCTTCTCTTTCAAAAAGTTTTATTTTTTTCTTTTATAGGGGGAGAGAGGGGGGATTATGCAATAATTTTTTTTTTCAACAACAATGGCAAGATTTTTCTCTCCTTGGGATCTTTATGAAATTATATATACTAAAACACTAAGTGATTTTTTGTTGCTCCTTGAACAATATACCCTCGGCTATAGTTTTTTTTTTGTTTTTGCGTTTGCTTTTTTTTTTTCATTTGATTTTTTTTTCATTTTTTTCCATTCGGATCATTTTTTTTTTTAGTTTTCTTTAGACTTGAGGCGTGTTAGCTATAGTACCCTCTCAACTACAGTAACATTTTTTTTATGCACTTGTTTTTTCTTTTTATCGTTTGGGTGTGTGACACTGTTTCTAACATCCCAGACCTAAAGAAAACCCAAATGAGGAAAAAAAATTCAACCTAAAAAAAAAACCAAGAATAAAGATAGTTACTATAGTAGGGTAGATACTGTAAGCTAACATGTCCTAGGCCTAAAGAAAATTCAAACAAAAAAAATAGGCATACTAAAAAAAAAAGTTACTGTAGTAAAGCAGATACTATGGCTAATACGCCTAAGACCCAAAGAAAGCCCAAACAAAAAAAAAACCAAAATAAAAAAACCATTGCAACAAAAAAAAAAAAAAAACTGTAGTATGTGCGGGTTACTGTTCTAGGAACAGTAAAAAGCGCTTAGAATGCCGAAAGAAAACCCAAATGAAAAAAAAAGACCCAAATTAAAAAGCCTGGAATGTTACAAACAGTCTCATGTCCTACTACAATTCTTTTTTGTATTCGATTTTCTGTTCATTTAGTGTTTTGTTCATTTGGGATTATTCCGTCTGGGTAGTTTTTTTAGCCTATATTTTACTTTTTACATTTATTTTATTCCCAAAATATAGGCAAAAAAAAAACCCAAATGCAAATAAAAAAAATTACAGTAAAGAAAAAGATAAAAAAAATCCCAGGAAGACACTCCCCTAGCTTTTTTTTGTTTTTGCATTTGTTTCCCTTTTTTTCTTTTTTAGTTAACACGTCTCATGACCAAAGAAAACCCTAACGTATAAAAGACCCAAATGAAAAGAAAAAAAAAACATTATTGAAGCAAAGCGGATACTGTAGCTAACTTGCCCCAAGTCCAAAGAAAACCTAAATAGGAAAAGAAATCTCAAGCTAAACAAAAAAAAAATGGATGCACAAAAAAATACATTACTGAAGCAGAGCAGGTATTGTAACTAATATACCTAAGTCCAAAGAAAACCAAAACGAAAAAAATACCCAAATGGAAAAAAATCGCTACGCAATTTTCACTATTCCTGGAATAGCACACTCTTTATTTATTTATTTTTTTGTTTGCATTTTTTCTTTCCTATTTGATTTTTTTTCTTCTTTTTATTCCATTAAGGTCTATTTTTTTTGTTTTAGTTTTTTTTTCTGCCTGGGGCGTGTTGGCTACAGTGTCCTCTCTACTACAGTAACATTATTTTTTTTGTGCATCTGTTTTTTTTATCATTTGGGTTGGTTTCCTTTTTGTTTTTTTTTTTTTTTCCATTTGAGTCTTCTTTTTTGTTTCCTTTCGGTCTGAAATTACAGTACCCACTTTGTTATTGTAATTTTTTTTTTTTTGTGGGCTTGGATTTTTTTTATTTGGGTTGAGTTTTTTTTTCCCATTTGGAGCTTTTTTTTTTATGTGGGTTTTCTTTGGGTCTGAGATGTTGGGAATAGTGCACACATTGCTACAGTTTTTTTTGTATTCATTTTTTTTTGTTTGGGTTGTTTTTTTTTTTTCATTTGGGTTGTTTTCTTTTTTTCTCTTTAGCCTATATTTTATTTTTTTCATTTGATTCTTTCCCCTAAAATATAGGCCCAAAAAAACCTAAGTGCAAAAAAAAAAGAAAACAGACAAAAAAAGCCCAGGAAAAAATCCACCCCCCCCCCCCCCGCATGGCTTTTTTCTGTTGGCAAAAAATATGTCCAAAGTAATAAAAAGGGCAACACTACATAATAGATACCTTATTTATGTATAATAATATCTTTCGGTCCTCTAATTTTAAAATCTAGCATTTTTATTACTCTATCCTAATAAACACAAAATATGTTCTAAACTTTTACTTTTTATGTTTTTGGACACCAAACTACAAATTAGTTACAAAACTTAATTTTGATTATAATTTAATTTTAAATTAATAATTTTTTACTAATATTTTTTTCACTATAGATTATAGATGGATTTCGTATCAACAATTTGTATCTTGTTGATCAGCCTGCAACTAAGTATAAGCTTTATGCAATATTTGCTCATATATCTATACATCTTTCATGTATATTAAAATAAGTCATTTCTTATATTTTCACAATCGGTCATGTTTTCTTAACATTGATCAATTCATGAGTCTGATCTTTTGGGTTGGGTTTTTCTTTTCATTTGGGGGGTTTTTTTTTTTGTTTGCATTTTTTTTTGTCTGAGATGTTGGGAATAATGTCATGCCCTGTTATAGTTTTTTTTTTGTATTCAGTTTTCTTTTTTTTTGTTGTTGTTGTTTTTTTTGCCTATATTTTGTTTTTTGCACTTGTTTTTTTTCTCTAACATATAGGCCCCAAAAAAACCCAAATGCAAAAAAAAAAAAATCAATAATTATTGCAAGAAAAAGACAAAAAGAAACCTAAGAAAAAAACTCCCCCCCCATGGCTTTTCTTGTTGGCCCAAAATATGTCCAAAGTAAAAAAGGGTAATACTACACAATAGATATCTTGTTTATGTATAATAATATCTTTTGGTCCTCAAAATTTAAAATCAGGTATTTTTATTACTCTACCCTAATAAATAGAAAAGATATTTTAAACTTTTAATTTTTATGTTTTCAGACCCCCAAACTAAAAATTAGTTACAAAACTTAATTTTGATTATAACTTAATTTTAAATTTATTTTTTAATATTTTTCATTATAGAGTATAGATGCATTCAGTATAAAAAAATTGTACTTTTGTTGATCACCCCGCAATAAAGTTAATACTTGTGGCAACGTCGGGTTTTCTGGAGTCGCCACCAATCGGTTTACCTAGGTCGATTGGACACCTAAAATATGGTCTGCGAGAGTTCGGGGGTTCGAGAGTACGGTTACGCTAAAACAATATTATTATAGAGCCCAAAATTGGCACCTTAGTTGATTTTAATTTTGTTTTGCTTTGCTTTTAAACAACTTTAGTTAATTTTCGAAATTAGAAATTTTAACTGAATTATTTAGTCGAAAATTAATGTAGATTTTTGGTAATTAATTTGTATAATTTTTACAATTTTGATATTTCCGAACCATGGACTCTGCCGAGTCACCCGGACACGGAAGTTTTAATTCCGAACCATGGACTCTGCCGAGTCACCCGGACACGGAATTTGATGAAATTTTAAATAATTTAATCCATATCGTAAATATGGATTTTTATCTTTTTATTTATTTAATTTATATTCAATTAAAAAAATAGATGTTTTCCAAACCGTAGATCCTGGCGGATCATTTGGACATGGAATTTAATTTTTATTAATTATTTATTTAATTAATTATATTTATAATCAGATTTTATTGATTTTTATTATTGTTTTTATTAAATTTTAATTATTACTACTTTAAAAGATATATTTAAAAAGAAATTGATTTCTGTATTTTTTGTAATTATTTAATTATGTTCGTTTAATAATTTTTTTAAATAAAAGGAATAAAAGGTTAAATTTTTAATAATAAAAGATGATTGGCCTTTGTTAAAAATTGATTTTTTTTTGTTTTTGTTAGACCTAAAAAATAAGTTAATTATTCACATAAAAAAAACTTCTTTTTATTTATTATTATTTTATTTTTTTATTTATGGTTAAATGGTGAAATGAAATAAGTGAAATAAGTTTTAACCATCTACATAATTAAAACTTGCATAAGATAAATAATGGAAAATTAAAGGAAAATAAAGTGGGGTTTTTTTTTTTTTAACATCCATGCAAAAAAAAAGCACATAAATTAAATAAAATAAAGTTAAAGAAAAATAAACATAAAGAAATAAATAAAGTAAAAATGGGGCTTTTTGGCCATCCACTAAAAGAATTAAATAGGAGGTATAACCTTTCATGAATTATAACAATAATAATAATAAAAGTTAGTAAAGGTTAGTAAAGTTAGATGTCAATAATAATAACAACAATAATAATAAAAGTTAGCAAAGTTAGTAAAGTTAGTTGTTAATAAAAATAAAAGTTAGTAATGTTAGTTGAATTAATTATTAACAATAATAACAACAATAATAATAAAAGTTAGTAAAGTTAGTAAGTTAGTTGTTAATAACAATAAAAATAAAAGTTAGTAATGTTAGTTGGATTAGTTGTTAATAACAATAATAAAAATTAGTGAAGTTAGTAAGGTTAGTTGTTAACAACAATAATAACAATAATAAAAGTTAGTGAAGTTAGTTGTGCAAAAATTAAAAGGTTAGTGACTAATAACAATAATAATAAACAAATATATAAAGATTATTGTTAGTTCTGCAGAGAAAAAAAAAAAGGTTAG
>SMDT01002574.1:0-310000 GCA_005392925.1 Aquilaria sinensis | reverse complement strand
GCATCGTCATTGTTTGCATGATCTGTTTTTTCTATCCCAAATTCGTCACCATTTGTACTGCTACACGTCGTCTACTCGTCTAGTGGTTATCATTACAAAATTGTTATAACCCAGCCCATAAGCAACTCTATTTGTTGTTGTCGATGTGAATCAAGGAGAGAAGGAGAAGTTGCATCTTCAATCGTCATCACACAAAAAAACAAAGGAAGAGGCAAGGGACATGTGAGGTGTTTTTTTATTTTTAGAATGACATAATTGTAATTGTACTCCATAGGGCGTACACATGAGACCTTCCCCATTCAAACTTCCTTGAAAGACTTCATATCATAGTTTTATTATTTTTTGAAAAATTAAATACACCAAACTAAATTTTATACTTTTATCATAAAATAAGATAAATTAGTAAGAACTTTTACACATTTTCAATATTAGTAAGAATTTTGGCCTAAAAAAAATATTAGTCAGAATAATAATTTCTTTTTTCATGTCATGGATTTTGCTCCACTTTCTTCTAAGGTGTTATTATCTTTGCTTGTATGTTTTTATACCTTCTCAATTCTTGGCATTCTAAAATTGAACAAACATTATCATTTCATTAGATAAAAACATCTTGTAAACCATTCTCATAGCATGAAAAGTGCATAAAAAAAATGCAGCTTCCATATGTTTGCCTTGACTAATAAATAATAACGTTGCTCAAATTTCCAACTTTTGTGCTAGAGTGCTAGCTCAATTCAACAGCCATCTAGCAGGGTGAAATTGAAATGGAACATGTTAATGGGCATTCCCTTGCTATAATCAAAATGTACGAAACTACATCAGGAATCTTAAGGGCACACACACACACACAAAATCATTTGTGGGACAGCATAATCTTTACCACATCCGTGCATCCAGAAATCGCGTGTGGTGGAGCAAAGAATGCCAATAAATGCAATGAGAACATTGAAACCACAAGCAGTTCTTAGGTTGCTTAATGAAGCAATACATAAACAAATTGACATAAAGGCACCTAAAACAAGATTTGTGAGTGGTAGTTGCAGAGTGGCTACTGTAGTGTTACAAGATTCGCAATGCCAGCAAAGAAGACTAAAAGACTCTATTATGAAAATAATTTTCTTTTATTTTCTTTTGTCATTTCTCATTTCATGATATCTTGAAGCTATTATACATAAAATTTGTCATGAAAGGCTATACAAAAGGTTGTTGCTTCAAAAAGCTTTACTTAGATAATAATTATTTTGTTATATCTTTGAATTACGTATTCTAGATCCACTTCTCTTTATTTAGGTTTAAGCATAGACAACTTTTTTTTTATTTGTAGGATTGCATGTGATAATTGATTTGGAGTTTTGTTTTCTGGTTATGCAATCTCTTGAACTTATCAATGATTTCATATTATCGTTCAAAAAAGCGTTTTCTTTTCAATGGGTGCCAAACTTGAATAGCTAAAAGGATTTTTATATTAGAAAAGTAGGCTCTAAATTAATTTTTTTGCTTTTAATATTTTCTTAGTTTTAGCATATATGAAAATCTTAAATTTATACATATGTTGTTGCTAATAGTTTCAAACATTTGTATTTGAGGGTGAGATATAACTTATTGCTAATATTGATCTATATATACAATATATAATTTTTTTTATCTATTATCTTATTTAAGAAGTTGAATATGCATATGCTTGCTACTTTCTATATTTAGAAACTATGTATGTCGATGACAATTTCATAATTATACTGATAGGGTATATAATACTAGGAGTAGCTGCATTGGCATAATTGCCAAACTAAATTTTAGTAAAATTATGAAATTATAAAACACACAAACCTTACTATCCATTTTATTAATCCTGGACATAAACAGAATTACTATAAGACAAATCTATATATCTCTAAATATATAATTAAAAGGATAAGTAA
Source organism: Aquilaria sinensis (assembly GCA_005392925.1). Classification (NCBI taxonomy): domain Eukaryota; kingdom Viridiplantae; phylum Streptophyta; class Magnoliopsida; order Malvales; family Thymelaeaceae; genus Aquilaria; species Aquilaria sinensis. The sequence continues at coordinate 308,081 of SMDT01002574.1, read as the reverse complement.
GCTTGGAGATACTAACAGATCTATATGTCTATATATATATATCAGCCATCTTGGCCATATATATACATGTACCTAGCGTTTCCTAAGATGCCATCCGTCTATAGTGGTATGTCATCATGCTACTTTTGACCTTACATCATCCTTTAATTCATCTCAATAAAGTTTTGCTCTTTCTATTAACTAATGCATTCATTTTGTCTTCTTTCAGTCAATTTGTTTTAAATTAAGTCAATTTAATCCAAAGTGACTTATTTTTATTTTATTTTTATTTTTATTTTAATTTTATGTGAGACCGATTTCATTTAAAATCCAATTATATATGTGTAATAATTAGGGACGGATATAGAAATTTTTTCCTATTGGATTCATATATAACTATTTCTTTATGTATAGCATACTTATAAAAGAAGAATATGAAATTTTAATGTATTTATGTAAAAAATAATTTTAATTATTCATGTTTTTATTTCATTTTAATTATTTTCTTAAATTAACATAATCATTTTAATAAATTTCAGTGGGGTCCATTGAATACTTATTTAATATTTTATAAAAAATAAAAATTTAATTGGGGTATGTGGACCTCGCATGATTATACATGGATCTGCCTATGGTAATAATCCTGATTGATCGACATGGCAGAGATCCATGGGCAAGGATGGTGCCCGGTTGGCATCATGGTGATTATAGGAGCTGATCAGATTTGGATTTGCTCTAGTTGGAAAGCGAGAGTGGTACTCTACGAAACAACATAGATCATGGCCGATCAACGTGACAAAAAAAAAACGGCACCATTTGAAGAGTGTTACGTAGTGCCCAACCAAAGCCCAACAACAAAACCCAACCCATAAAACAAATTAGGGGCGACCCATGATAATTTTACTATAGCATACAACAGTATCAAGTTGCACTCCCTTTTTTATAATAGTACAATACTATAAAATGGGTGAAAGTTCAGGTTAATAAGTTGGGTTTGAGTTGAAACCTGATTTTCACATATTGTTTCTAACATGAAAAATTCTAACCCTACCCATCTTTAATTGTATGTATAAATCAAACCGAACCTAACCTAAAAATTTTAGGGTTAAGGTCTGGTTTCTACTTTGTTTCTAATCCACTCGCATTCCATGCTTAGTGCCCTTCCTCCATTTGTCTACTGCTACTCCTCGAGCCTTATATTCAAGGAAGATGACAGATTGACTGCCAAAAAAGGGAGAGTGACGGCGGCAAACAGAGTAGGGAAATGAGCGAGTGAGGATATAGAGTGGCAGTTGAGAGAGAGAGGTGGAGAAAGTGATGGTAAAGATGCTGGTGAGAGAGCAACGGTGAAAAAGAGAGGAAGAGTGACAGCAACAAATCAAGAAGGAGGTGAGAAGGAAAGACAATGGAGGGAGGTGAGAAAGCAATGAGATAGAGTGGCGGCTGAGATAGAGTGGCGGCTGAGAGAGAGAGATGAGGAGAGCGATAGCAAAGACACTAACGAAAGCCAAAAAGAGAGACAATGAATGTAAAAGGCATAATGTTCAAAACATTTAGGGTTAAAGCTTAGTGTATGAACGAGTTTGGGCTTCTAGTAAGTGGGTTGGCTTACATGTAGACTTAGTTGACTTATGGGCTTGCAAGGAGTGGGCTAGCATATGTATAGATATACTACATTTCAGGTTGGGATCAGGCTTTTTGGGTTCAAGCTGACCTTAACTTGAATTTTGGCAATTATTTTGAGTCAAATCGGACCAGCCTGAATATACCTTTTCCCCATACTCTAGTCCGAACTGAACCCAAAAATTCGGATCGGGTTCGGGCCTAGGCTTTCACCCCTAACTGTATAGTATATTCGCCCTTCTAGTAGCCCAAAAGGCTAATTGGTTATTGGGCCACATATATTAGCGGCCCAAATCTATTCCTAATTCCCAGCCAACCCTAACGAACACAGACTCACGTCAGGTACACTACTCCTTTTCTGTCGCACGCATTCGTCTCACCCACACCTCAGTGGCACTCCTCTTGCACTGACGCCGTTGACCTGTGACCGATCGGCGCCTTGGCCTGGAGCTCGCTGTCGCTCAGCTGCTCGCCCACACGCCATCGCTCATCAGCCACAGCCACCGCCGACCGGCATCATCGTGAAGGTCCCTCTGACCTTGCCTGTCCTCCTCTCCGGAGAAAGAACACCACGTAGTCTCTCTGTTTTTTTTTTTGTTTTTTGGAAACAGAACACAAGGTAGTTTCCATTTCGAATTTTTCTTGAAATTTTATGAATCTTATTATGCAATTGAATGGTGCAGCATTCATGTTTCTGGAATTTAATCTTGGTATTGGGATGTAAGAATGTGAATTGAGTTGGCTTTGAAACTTTGGAATGTGATCCTGGTATAACATTCATGGTTTTTTCGTTTATTTCGGTTTCAGTTCGGGTTTAGAGGTCTAATCTGTTAATTTGGTTTCTTGCATCTAGAACCGAAAACGGAACAAACTGTCTAATTCGATTCCTTCATCCCCTCGTTATAGGCAGGACACAGCTGCTGCAAGCTTGCTTCCATCTCCAAAATTGTGCCATACGGACCTAGCTTCGTAATCATAAGCTTTATATAATTATGTTTCCGTCCAGGATTGTTGGGAGACGGGCTCTCTTCGCTGCTGCCAAACCAGAATCCCCCTCCACCACCGCAGCCACTCTCGGGTCACTCCAGCAATTCTTCAAGGTTGATTGGAAGCCGGAAGACGAGAAGCCTGTTTATGTTATTCAGACACTACACTCCGCTGTGAGTTGTTTTCTCTTTGGCTTTATCCAGTTTTAAAATTGCTTGCTTTGTTGTTGGCAAGAAGATGCCATGGATGATACTCCTACTACCCATACTTGTCTTGTGAGGTTTTATTTATCTTTGGGTAACTGGGAATATTACGGAGTGATTATTGGACATCTTCCCTGTTGTATAATTTGAAAGATATGATAGCTAGAATCCTTAGAGGTTTATATACTCATTCAATTAAGAGTCATGAGTTACTAGTAAATGTATGTTTTGGCCTTTTCTTCCGCTGTAGACATTGGTTCTTACACAAATTGTTTGTATGGTTGATCTTTCCCTAATCATACGCAATGGAAGAAGGTTTTACTAAATATCTTTTAAATTTTATTTTGTAATCTCATTCCTCTTAGGTCAAAGTTGGAAAGCTAGTGAACTGCACCTTAAGTCGTGGGATGATCTTCAAAAACTATGGCATGTTCTTTTAAAGGAGAAAAACATGCTGATGACTCAACGACAGGTGCTTCATGCACAAAACTTAAGATTTCCCAATCCTGAGCGCATTCCTAAGGTACCTGGTATCATTTTCTTCCATTCTTCTATTTCATCATCTTTAGACTTATATCTTTAGATACTTTGTTGTTTTTTGCAGTTATTAAGTTAAATAGTAGAGACCGGGCTTTAAAACATGTGTATCTTAGACATAGATGTGCAAATTGGGAGCATTTTCTCTTTGAATTGAAGTCTCTTGTTTCTAGTACCTGCCAAAGAATTTGTGTAATTATTATTTTGCTTTTTCTCCTCTTTACAAGTAAATTTTCAAAATGACTTATTGGGGTAGAATTGACCTTAAGTTGGGTGAAAGATACAACCGCCACTTCAGAAATAGGTACGCATTTGCTTGCAAAGTGAGGTGTCAAGATAAAGTGAATTTCAATTTCTATATGCAAATAGGTATTAGGGGAACACAAGAGTCCTGACCAATGTCAGCTAGGCTTGAGGTCGACCTTAGGCCCATTTAGATATTGGGAAACTTACAATTATCCCTTGAGATATGCCATAAGGCCCATAACCTACAGTTTGCTCCCTCTATTTTTAAAAACCTACATTTACCCCCTATGTTTTTTATATTGTCTGATAACAACATATAAAATTGAATTTAAACTATACGATAATCATATTTTAGAAATTTTAATCTCTTTAATATGCTTTTTATAATTAATAAACATTTTAAATTATCAAATTTTTTTTGTAATTGCATTTTCTCCCTTTAAATGCATATAAGTATCTTTTAAAGATTGGTTAGCTGTGAAAAAAACTATCAAAATCTTGAAATTACTGTAATTTAGTTATCAAATAGTTTAAATTATGGTTTCAAAAGCTGTTAACGGACACTGTAAATGAAATAGGGGTAAAATGGAGGTTTTTGAAATTGGAGGGAGCAAAGTGTAGATTAGACCAAACATAGGAGTTTTTTTTATAATTTTTCGTTAGATATTCCTAACAAGACATGCCGTGACATGTTTCTATACTTCCGGTGTATTCATTCCATCACAGTCTTATAACAGATATATCTGAAAGTCCTCTATAAAAGGAGCTAGGCTGCAGTTTCTAAAACACTTGATGTCATCTTTCTCCCACTGCTCAATTAGGGTTTTATTGGGAGTTTCTATTTTTTTTGTCTTTGGTCCTGTTGGACCTGGATTACTAATCGACGATTAACATTTCAAGCTATCTCCTTCAGTGTTAATTTCTATCGCTGTCGGACAGATATATCTGTTGTTGATTTTGATGTTGTTGCTACTTTTCATTTTCCTTGTTGGGGGCAAGTGAAGAAATCTTAGATGGATGAATACTTGGAAGCTTCAAGTATAATGAAGTCCTTAATCTGAATAGGAAGATCTGATGCCTCCTCTCTATTGAAAGTGTCTCTTTTGTTTTTGTTGGTCTGGGTTCGTTTTTGAGTTTTGCTCTGAGGAAAAAAGAAAGAAAAAAAGGAGAGGAACAAATTTCACTTTTCCATTTTCCAAGCTCTTTGAATCATTAGGTTGTCTGGAACTGTGGATGATGAGAACAATTTTCATTACAGTTATCCCTGGCTGACTATTTGTGATGAAAACTTGTAATCTGACACACTTACAGTTATTTGTTTTGGAATCAAAAAGGTTTCGTGTTGTTTCTCGGTAGGAAAAAGCGTCATTGTACAAGCCACCGTTAGGTCACTAGTAGCCCAATATTACAGGATAGTGTTTTATAAGTTTCTGTGGTTCTGTTTCAACATATGTCAATGTGGTCGGGCACTATTCGTGTGCTATGGTTATACAATAGTTGTCAATTACCAATATTTTTTCCTTTCCAGTAAATGGATGAGTACACCATCCACACAAGAACATATAGTGGATATTGATAATTGCTTTTGTTTTATGGTTGGCATTGCTTTGCTAGTTTAGGATCTCAGTGATTGTGGGCATATGCTTGTTCTTTCCCTTTTTCTCCCTGTAGCTTTGTGGTAGCACAGTTGCTAATTACTGGAGTTTGGGCACGTAATGCATTTAAAATTCAGGTGAGGAAGTCTATGTGCCGTGTCAAGCATGTGTTGACTGAAAGAGCAATTGCCGAGCCGGATCCAAGGAGGTCGGCCGAGATGAAGAGACTGATAAATGCGTTGTGACATTGCACATTAACCTTCTACTAGCTGCGTTCTATGGTTTCAACGAGTAGATGGTCAAATGTGCTCTGACTTGTAGGATGTTTTTGTTATCTTACATGGTATGACGGTTTTGGCAGGGTTTGAGTTCATTCTACGAGCAAAGTCTCATCAATAATGCCTCTTCCTGTGGTTCTCTCTCTTTTTTTTTTTTTTACTTGGTTTATGTTTAAGGTTTTCTGATTTTGCGTGTAAATTTCTGAGATGACTAAGAGGGGATTGAAGGAGATGGGATAATTATGTTGGCAAATCTTTACCCAACACAGCGGCTCCGGTGCTGCTGGTTGCACAGACTTTTGCTGTCATTATGTTGTTGTATATATGGGACTTAAAAAAAAATGATATAACGATTGAACTATAATGTATTAAATCTCAATGATGAGAGTATTGAAAACAATAAAATCACCAAGATGACATTTGATTCGGAATTTCGTTTTTACATTTTCGTTCTCCCAATTTTCTGCTATATAGTAAAAGGTTGGGGGTATAGCATAATTATTAGGGGTGAAGGTCAAGTTTTTTAATCCTTTAGTAAAATAGGAAAAAAAAATTAGAAAAAACATTTTGTATTTTGGCATGGGACTTATTCAAAATTTAGAAAATGAGGTTGCCTACATCCCTACGACAAGTTATAGTTTCATGCTTTAATCAAAGAAGAATTTCCTAGAAAATAATGCCACCTATAAAGCTAGAGATCTATTCGGAAGGAAGGGGGTTGTTGTGGGTGCGGGTTTACTGCTTTACTTACTGGGAAGATATTTAAGTTCTAGTGATCATCAATACGTGCACTAGCCTCCAAAATTCTGCTTCACATAAATTGTACGACTTGAACAAACGAACATACGAGAACTGCTCAGCAAATTTGCTTCTTATGCATCCATGTATACAAGATTCGAATCATTTACGGTGGCCAAATAACTGCCAATATACTGTTTGTAAGAAGAAAGAAATTTCTCTACCATCCATGGGATGTAGGCCCGCCCACCCTAATATTGTTAATATGATATCTATTTATAATAATTTGTCTAATTATGAAATGTATTCGCCACAAGCTTTATTCTAAGAATATTAACTTAAGACTTGTTTATAATTATTAATTTCTCTAGTTTTTAAATGTATCAATCTTCTTGTATGATATATTTATGTAATTTTGATATATTTATTAACTATCAGAACTGGATGAATGGATATTGTTGACCATCAAATCTAGACACATGTATCTCAAAACCAAACAAAAACAAATAAACAAATTTCAAAATTAGACAAGTGTATATCAAAATTAGGCAAATGTTATGAGAACTAAACAAGTTATTATAAACGAGTAATTTACATCGTCTCAAAACTACATAAATACAAAATAGACCTTGAAACTATACAAAGTATATATAAAAAGTAGATAAAGTTGTCTAAGAGGTAGACAAATCTATCTTAGAACTAAATAAGTTATTGAAACTACACAAAGTATATGTTAAGGAGTAGATAAACTTAATTATCTCAGAACCAGACAAATGCATTTAGAACTAAAGAAGTTGTTATAATGGATATTATCTTAACAATGTTAGAGTAGATTGACAGACAATTGGTGGATGTATGACGTTAATTTTACGCTACCACCAACTACGTTAATTATTTAATTTATATATGCGCTCCTGCCTCTGTCTCTGTGTGCGTGAATTTATGTAGGATTTGCATGCCTGTGCATATTTGAGGGAGCAGAAAATGTAATTAAACATATAGAAATAAATTAGAGATGGAATGTTTGTTCAGGAGATACGACCTGGTCAAGACTCGTTTCTTGTCGCTGACCAACTAAAACGAAGTTAAACGCCAAGTATTTGTAAATTACAAGTTATAAAGCTAGGAACAAGGAATAGAATTTCCCGTGATCACTTTCTCTCTATCGTAGACGTAGATAAACCGCTTCTTCCACTCCACGCAACCCGCCATCTATAAATTCTTCCGATCGATGCCCAACATATTTTAAATCATTCGTCAACTCGTACTTAGTTTAGTCAACTCCAGCATCCGAATTCAATCATCGGCAAAACACTAATTCATTAATCGACGCGACATGGCGGTGTTTTCCAAGCTGCTCACCCAAGACGACGTCGAGTCGGCGCTGTCGATCGCGTCACCCTCTTTCGACATCTTGCCCTACCAAGAAGGCGATTTGTTCTACATGCACGTCGTTGATGGGACGACGGCGAGGGTCTTCCCTTGCTCCATTCACAGGGGCGAAGAAGGCACCGGGACGTCTCTTCTCGCTGTTACGTGGCTCGAATTCGTTCGGGAGAAGAGAGCCAGGGCAGGCGACATGGTTGTTTTCCAGGAGAAACCTGCTGGCGAGCAAGAGGCGGCGACGGTATTCAAGATTGAAGTTCGGAGGAAAATCAGATTGTTTGGCGAGGATATTTGGGCCGGCCTCTAAACTGAGCCCATTAATTCCTGGGCGGTAAAATTTTCACACGCCCACCTCACCTGCTTAGTTTTACGAGGTACAAACAGAAAAGCGCAAGGGAAAAAAAATAGAATAGACCCCTACACAACTATTGAATTAGAATTGTGTGTTTGTAAGATGATGATTTGGGATGGGCATACTGCGGGTCACATCGGGTCTGTGTCGGTTTCGCATTTTATGGCCATCCAAATCATTCATTTGTAATTTCATTGGTGGTCTTTTGAATAAATTGAGAGATGGGTTGATTTGTTTTGTGTCTAATTTATGAACTGTTGGCTTTGCTGAATATAGCAAATGACGCAGCGAGAAGCGAAATTAATTAACATACCTGATCAGGAAAAAAAATGAGAATCCACTCTTCAATATTATTAATAGAATGAATAATAAAATATAAGAGGACATATTTATATGCATACAAAGAAACTATAGTCCAAAATAAATAAGGAAAATCGAAAATAACAAGTAGTAGAAAATTGACACAAACTTTGAGGGCTTGAATATCACTCAAAACAATGAATTTTTAACCCAAAAAACACTGTCACAAATGAAAAATGTGGCACTTGTAGAGCGTGAAATTCTCTTCAGAACAACTATAGCAAAAGTTATGATCTCCAAAAATTCAAGGTAGTACAAGGCATATTTTTTAGATTTCTTTTCCTGTTTTGCATGATAAGTCCGCTCCAAAAATCCATCCATTAGATGTTCGATGTCAGTAATACATACAAGCAAATGCCAACAATACTTAAGGGATGGTATATGTATATTTTGCAAGGTGAAGGCCTAGACAAGACAGCTGCAAACTAAAAGCGTCTGAATCTGTATTCAAATAACTAGATTAAAGGTGGGCATCGACCCAGGTCGACTTAGCCCAGAACAGAAACACTCGCCGTAAAATCCGCCATAACGCTGTCAAGACTCAATTTAGCATGGGCCCGGGTTAGGCACGAATAAAGGTAGGGCGGATTTTAGCCTTAAGGAGGAAGGGGCGGACTAAAGACCGGTACGGCCTAGCCTGGGAAAGAAGACATAGCCCAGGCACGACCGGTCTTGTGCTAGTTTGGGCCCAATGGTGAACTCGCATATGCTTCAACGGTTAGCTTCCAAAAATTATAAAAAAAAAAAAAAAAGGTTTAACTACACAGCATGCCCCCTAATGATTTTTTGTAATTTTTTTACCTCCGAATTCTACTTTTACCCCTCAATAACTAGAATTTAAAGGATTTTTGTTTTTTTTTAAAAAAAAATAGCCTCCCCTATAAATAAAGAGGCTCATTTGCACTCCATACTCACACCAGCAATTGCAATATCTCTTATTCATCTATTACATTCTCTCTAAGTTTCTCTAATTTCTCAATCATTTTTGCTAATCTTTTCTTAATCTTTTTCCTAATCTCTTCCAAATCACCTATTCATCATTATTATTATTCTTTCACTCATGGTCTCAAGAGAAAAGGGTAAGGCCGTGGATAGCTCCTTATCCCACATTGCAGGCCTTAGAGGTTTGCTCCATCACCGACTAGAGGATAAAGGGGTCCACATTGAAGATATGCACAACAATGACCAAATCAATATGACAAATTATGATTTGGGACTCGATAATCAACTATTGGAAGATGACATTGAAAAGGTAGAGGCGATGTCAATTGATATTGTTGGAGAGGATGAAACCTAACTGATGTCGACGAGCCATCACTAGGCCCAAGGATTTACAAGCATAAGGTAAATCCTCAAGGCTGGCTTGGGTGTGGGAGCATTATGACCTCATTTAGGAAGAGGAATTAAGGTATAGGAAATGCAAATATTGCAACAAAATGTTGGTGTACAAAAAGAACTCCAACACCAAAACATTGTGGTGCCATATGGAAAATCACTATACTAATCTACGTCTTGGTGGGGCCACCAGTTTCACAAGGCAAACACAATTTGGGAGCACTGCTAGTAGGTCAGGTATATTTGGATTTAACAAACAATCTTGTAGAAAATACATGATTAATTGGATGATGCTTATTGAGAAACCACTTTCATTAGTTGAGGGTGTCCATTTAAAATTTTAGATTAGATCCCAATTAAATCCTATATTTAGAAAAAATATCTAGGAGTAGTGGGAGGGAGAACTTCAAATTATTTGAAGCTAAAAAATAAAACTTGCAAGCATATTTTTCAACTCTAGATCATTGTGGCATTTACAAGTACATGTAGACATCTCCTATAGGATAATCATTTTATTATGTGGCTACTCATTGGATTGATGATGTTTGCGTGATGTAAAAATGTATTTTATCATTTAGGTACATAGGATATGATCCTATTGGATTTCACATCTATAATTGCATCTATGAAACTTTGCATGAATATTTTTGTACTGATAAAGTTTTATACATTTTATTTAACAATGCATTAAACAATAAGGTCGTCACTCGGCTTTTGAGTTAACAATTGATACCATCTTTAAAGGGTGCATTGTTACATGTTAGATACATGTACCGCATTTTAAATCTGTGTCCAAAAAGGGTCAGAAGTTTTGCAAACCAAAATTATGCCTATTCAAAATTCATTATAATATTTAAAATCAAGACCCAAAGAATATCATGAGTTCAAAAGGTTTTGTCTTGAAAGTAGAAATATTTTTTTTTTTGAAATGTTTTAAATTGGATTGTCTAGCCTGGTGGAACTCAACTTATTTGATGTTGATAGATGCATATCTGTATGCAAATTTTTTGTCGCATTTCTTAAACATGAAGCTTAATTGTGAATTCCTTACAAGTGAAATATAGGACAAATGTTTTAAAACAGGTGAATTGCTAAAGTTTTTTTACAAGACCACCAAATTTTCTCTAGTGTTTACTATACAATCGTGTATCAAGTTTTGCTTCATTTAGTAAACATTACATATGTTTTATATTTGTTTAAAGATGAAAAGTTTTTAAAACCCACCATGGAAGCCATGTGGGAGAAGTGGCTTTAATATTTTCAAAACATTCCTCTAATATGTTTTGTTGCATCTTTGTTTGATCCATATATGAAATTGTAAGGCACAACAACGTTTCTCGAAGTCATCTTTCATACTTATTTAAGCGTGGCCCATGTTAATATTTTAGCTATGTGTACCACTGCTTTTAATTACTTGCGATCTTTGTACAAGTTATATTGTAAAAGACATTCAGATAAGGTAAGATCCAAAGCTCCTCAAACCATAGCTCCTAAAACATCTACCTCATTAAGATTCAATCCGACCTTCCAAATGGTCAAATATTCCCAACCGATGACTTTGAGTTCAGTTGAAGTGGATACCACATAAACACATTGTTTGAGTCAAAGCGACCTAAAATATTTAGAGTGTTGAAAACAAAAAAGATCGAGGTTTCTGATGTTGTCTATCTTCGCCCAGGAGATTCTAACAGCTTTGGTTATAACCGTGGCTTCCGAGGCAACATTCAATGCAATTAAATTGGTAATATCGAATAAACGAACAAGATTGACACCGGAGGAAATGGAAGTCTATGTATGCAACCAAAATTGGGGCCTCATTGCACTATGAAAACAAAACCAAAAAAGCTCCAATGATGAGTTAATATTTGGTGACAAAGCTTGATTTTGTTCTTTCTTCTTTTTGCTCGTAGTTTGTATTTGATCTAATCATACTGTTAATCATAGATCTTATATTTTAATTTCTGGTTATTTTTTTGAACATTTTGTCATTTTCTCCTGTAAAGTACATTTCAGCTAATTGTGAGTGTTGTTTGGTTTTTTAATTAATAAAAGTTGTACTGGTGGCGGTGTTTTTCTTTAAAAAAAAAATTAGTAATCCAAACTTAACTTAAAAAAAAAAAAATTTAAAGCCCAACATAGCCTAGACCCGGTTAAGGGCCAACCCATTTTGTCAGGGTTGTGCTCGGGCCTTGCCAACCTCGTCTTAGGGTCAGTTGGTCCCAAGCCAAGTCATCCTAGTGCCCACTTCTAAATTGGAGTCCTCCTGTACGTATGAGAAGTGAGCTTCTTGTTGGCGGTTAACTAGACATTCTTGGAGCAAGGAAAGAAGAAGTATGTACCTACCTACATATTGTTTGGTAGTCTTGTCCCAGATTTAAAACTTTAGATGTGTAGTTGTGATTTCCCCATTTCAGTTCATTTGCAATGTGCTTGATTTCCGCCATACAATGGAAATAAGAGCTTGCTTACAATAGATATGCACAACTGATCATATTCATATGTACACATAAAACCAGTATAATATTGTTCATACCTATAACCAATTTATTTTAACTTAAGTCAACTTAATTTGAAATAACTTATTTTTATTCTTATATCTTTTTTACCCAATACTAATTTTATTTAAAAGCCAATATTATGTAAATATAATAATCTATTAAAAATATAGTTTTTATAATCTTATTAATTTTTTATGAATTTTCTAGTTTAACGCATTAAAAAGAAAAAATTCATAAAAAATTATAATATCATACAAATTTACTTTCAATTGGATTATTACATCTATATAATATTGACTTTCAAATAAAATTAGTTTCAAGCAAAAAAAATGTAAAAATAAAATAAATCATTTTGAATTAAGTTGACTTAAGTTAAAACGAATTAGCTGCTAAGCTTGTTTTCGATGCAATGTGAGGATGTTCCTAATGAAATCTTTATAAATTTCTGTTGACTGTATATAATCTAAATTATTAGGATAAGGAGAGATGAATTGAGGAAAAACAAATAAATTAGAAGCCTAATGTAATGTACGTTTTTTTGGATGATAATGTTGGATTATTTTGATGACAATGTGAGTTTGGAGTCTTCTAACACGATCAAGAAAGCCCACGAGAACGCTATTTGGACCCACCGCGTTCTACTACTTTTGCTGGAAAAATAGATGAGTTTGCCGATTGGTCTACGTAAATGGTCATGAAAGTCCATGAGAACATGTGTAGTGAAATGGCTCGATTTTGACAAGGAAAAATATCAAAATTTACCACTAATATTTTGAGTTGGACGAAGTTAGCCATTAGAGTTTTGTTTGTCCAAGTTAGTCATTACAGTTATCATTTGAGACCAAATATACCACTGACCATTTAAAGGTTAACGGAAAAAGGGAAAATTAGCAGATTTTGAAATATTAAAGTGATGATGTAGCTTTCAGCAAATCGCAAGGACTTTACATAATTTACCCCTTTTATTTTCTTGTGGGGAAATAAAAAAATAAAATAAAATACATAAATCCTGAAAGAATAAGTTTGAAAAAGTACAAATTAAGTGCAAACAAATAATATTATACTGTAATTTTTTTTAGACATGTAAACAATGGCAACTTTTGCCTAACGTTTGAAGATGGCCAAGTTAGTATAATTATTTTAATTTTAATTTAACTGTGTACAAATCTTATATAAAATAGTAATATCTTATATAATTTAATCCTAGTACATATTTCATCCTAAACTATAATTTCAGTGGCAAATTGGAACCCAAAAAACTTTAGTGGGGGCGGATTTGGCATGAAACCAAAACATTATAGGTCAGCTTATATTTTTGTCATTTTGACCCGGTCATTCTCATATGATTACTTATAAAACAAGTTTCTTTAACTAGTTTGCACTTAAATAATGTAAGTTTTCAAATAAAATTGGTTCTCAGTAAATAAATATAAAAATAAAAATAAACTATTTTGGATTAAGTTGATTTAAGTTAAAACAAACTAACTCGGCTATATTTAGATCTCATAATAATGCATTGTATAATTCATTAATTATAAAAATTTGTGTAAAAAGAGTAAGAAAAGAAAAAAAAATTAATGTGTTTTTTAAAACAAAATGAAAGGAAAACTTATATTTATTATTGAATGTGAACAGATATTCCATTGACTAATTCTAAACTTGGGTAATCACATTTTTTTCCTCACTACAATAGAAATGCATAAAATTGATAGAAATTTGTGACTGAAGTTTAGTTGCAACTACATTCGGTCACTGTTTTGTCGCTTGTATGTAGGTCACTGGTAAAAAGCGGCTGAATGACAACTGAAAATACCAATCACAAATAAATCAGTCTCTATCAATCATTAACTTAAATCAGTCAATCACTAATTTAAACCAGTCGTGTAAAAAACGACTGAATAGCAATTGAAGGAGTCAATAGCAAATAAGTTAGTCACTAATTTGAACTAGTCAATCCCTAGTTAGTCGCTAACCAGTATTTAAAAAAAAAAATCCATCTACCTTATAATCACATCCTTCCCCTGACAAATCCTATTTCTCCTTCTCCTTTGCACTCCCTTGTTCTTCTTCTCCTTCTTCACACTCTCTTGTTCTCCTCCTTTTCCTTCTCCACTTTGCCGTTAAGTTATGCACCTCCTTGCTTTCCAGGCAGAGTTTCTTTGGTGCCATCAACACTGCCATCCACCTTCTCTAGATCACCCGGTTTTCATGTTCACATTACTCAATCTCATAATAACCATTCTCTTCTTCCTGTTCTGCCGAAAGACTACATTATCGAATATCTATGACGAGTACATCGCTGTTAGATCTCACACAGAAGAGTCATCAGAGGAGTTGGAAAAAATCATTCAGATGATAATGTTGCAAAAGACAATTAAGAGAAGACAAAAATAATTAAAATTAAAATTAAAATATATATCACAATTGCTAATTATATAATATAATTTATATAATTAAACAATTTTAAATAGTGGTTGAAGTCACTATTTCTAGTTGCTCAGTCACTCATTATTTTCGGTCATTTTTCAATAGTCACTAGAGGAAAAAAAAAAAAACAGACTTTTTTAGTCATTTTTTTGCGACTGTACAGTCGCTTTTATGTTTTTATCTTGTAGAATTAGCTTGACTTAAAAAATGATAAAAAAGTATGTTTACATTGTGCAAAAAATGTTTTAAAAATAACTTTCCATTTCTTAAAATAGAGCAAACTATCACTAATAATCATTTATCAATAATCTATCCAAATACAACCTTAGTTTAAAGATAATGTTTCGTCGAAAGGTACCACATTTTTATGTGCACAGAGGAAGGAGCAGTGGTAGAGGGTAAATAATCCGCCGATATGAATAATCTAATTAAATTGATAAAGACAAGTACCCCAAGAAGCGTGATTAACTTGCCTTTTGACATGGTCATTTTCTTATCAAAAGTTAACCTCTAAAGGTAATTAAAGTGGCATATGCAACTAGCCTCAGGCCAGTGATCTGAAGCCCATTACAACATCTTCTTTATTTTTATTTTTCACTTACCGCCTAAATAAATTTCTTTTTCATCTAGTTGTAAAAACTTGAATCTTTAATTTTAAAATCAATTTTTTTGCACTTTCACTGATTGAGTTAAGAACAATATGTAAAAAAATTATTTTCTATGTTAATTAGAGTTGACTGGATCGATATTTGCTTCTGACGTGCTTAATTTTTATTTCATTTATCATCAATTTGTTATCCATACGCGATCCTGCAAATAACATTATAAGTCTTTTATTTTTACAACTCTTAATTAAGTCACTGACATGCCTTAGCTCTGAATAATTAAGGCACCCTTATATCTTCTCCAGAAATTTTATGTAAAAAGAAAAGTTGGTTTCTTTCTTTTTTTTTTTTTGACCTTTTCTCCCTTTGGGGTTGAGAGATCAATTTTGAAGTATCAAGTTTAAAGACACACATTCGATTGCCAAACTCATTCAATTGCGTTCCTCCTATCTTTCAAAATGCATTCTTTTTAAATTTTATACTTCTTTGCTGTTTAAAACTAATATTATTTGAAATATAATGTACTATATTTCCTAATAATTATTAACAATATTTTAAAAATTAATTGAATATTTATGATTTTCCACATCCAGCACAAAAAAATAAAATTTAATAAAAATACTTAATTTTTAAAAATATTTTTGGACGGTTAACTATGATGTTTTCAATTGTCAAATAATTCAGAGATATAATCACTTTAATGCAATCAATATAGCCTTAAATTTACAATTAAAAAAACTTCAAGTGGACATTTAGTTCAAGAATTCTCAAAATCTCTATAAAATTAAATTGTAAGAAAGTACTAATATTCATAGAAAGTAAGAATCCAGAAAAATATAATCCTAATTTTCTTATGTTTAATTCCCACCTTATAAGAATGAAGATTTTGTCCTGGATTCATGCGTTCCTAGCTCAGTTGACAACATAATAGGGCATTCCAAGTAGAAAATCCGGGTTCAAGTGACGCTACACTTTAAAATACGAAGTATCTAGAAGTGGACAAATTGCGGTGCCCAGAGTTTTCCAAGATTTTGTGCAATAGACATTTTACTCCCAACTTTCCTATAGGTCCTTCTAACCCTTATGACTTTTGTACTTGTAAAGATTCTAAGTATCAAAAAAAAAAATTTGAAGATTTAAAATTTCTCATGTTTGGTTGAAGTATTTTGCATATTTGTTTGAACTTTGAGCACAGTGACCAAAATGTAACTTTAAAACCTTAGAGACATATTCGTGAATTTTACAAAAGTTTAGGGGACTAAATCTATATTTTTAGGGACTATTTTTAAAATTTCAAAAGTTAAGGGGTTAAAAGTGTATTTCCAGGGACTGATTTTGTAGAATTTTTCAAGTTCAGGGATCAAAATGTAAACATTTGAAAGTTCAGGGGTATTTTGTTAACTTACAAAGGATAATTGCTTTGTGAATTCTTATTATGCCTAATCTACAATTAGAAAAATGAGCTCTCCCAAATTGTGAAGGATGAATATTTCTTGAAGAATAAAAAGGATAATTATTCTCCGGGTTGAACCAAATATAGGGATGCTAACCTTCCAAATAATATGGATTCTCATAATTCTTGACTCAAACATAATCGAACTCAAAACTAATTAGACACATTTTTTTAAAGAGCGAAAGAGACAGTGGCATATGTGCGATAGAAGAAAAGTAAACGAAAGAAAATTTGTGATAAAAATGAAAGATTAGTGATGATGGCTTGATAGTGATTTTTCTCTTAATTGCTTTGTCAGTCATTATGCAAGTCATTCGTCAGATAAATCCAAACAATTTGACAAGTGGCACATAAACTTAAACATTATATAATTGGAAACTAGGTCATTATAGCATGATAGATAACAGATGAAATGGACACGTTCATGCAGTTAGATGTTGTGAGTTTCACATTAGGCTCACTTATTGGACGGCACGGATGCGTCCGTTATCCATCACACTCGAATTCCTTTCCTGTTGGAAACTTCTCTTCTCAACTTGCACACCTATGAATCTTGCTAACTTATTTAGTTAAACAGCTCTTTTTCAAGATTAACTAGTTAGTTTGCTAGGAGAATTTAGAAAAATCTATTTGTGATATTTGTCATCTGTCATACAATTCAAACCCGAGAATTTATCAATAATTATGAATTCATTATTTTAATTTCCCAATCTTTTAATTAAAAGTTAATCATCTTGGAATTCCTTATCTAAACCTCTAATATCGTTACCAAACAAACTTTAAACACCCTTCACATGAAGATCCCAAATTGATTGTTGTGCTCTTTAACAACCATGCGATCTATATATTATCATTTGATAGAAAGAAAATTTTATGAATTAATATTATGAATATACATAACATATCTGTTATGTCTAGAGGCATTCGAGTGGTTGGTGGGAAAAGGGTCACAATCTATGGGGAGGCGTGGAAGATAAATCAGAGAGGGTGAGAGGCCAGTATTTTCAACACATTTTGTGGAAATTTTTACGGTGTCCAGCGACCGGGAAATGGGAGATTAAAGGAGAGATGGGATTGGATTATATATCAACAATCTCCATTGGACCGGGAAAAACCTAAATTAAATACTTAAAATTAATAGTTCTAGCTACTAATTAAAATAAAAGTCGACCGGTCGAACGAGAAGACGCTGAGTTCAATCTTTGAGTGGTGGGCGCTCGCGCGACCCCATGAGTCATGAGGCATAAACATACATACATACATCCCCTCCTTTGGGAACCGTGCCGCCTCTTATAAATACAGCCTGGATCGTCAGATGAAGAGTGACCAAAGTACACACAAGAACCGAATGTAATAAGTTACAGACAGAAGAAGAGAGAAATGAAGAAAGTGTTCTCCAAACTCCTGTCCAAGACCGACATCGGAAAACGGCTGGCGATTCCGAGCAAAAGCCTGGGACTTTTGATTCCGTGGATGGGCGAGGAGGGGTTGGATGTGGAAGTGGAAGATTGCAAGAGTGGGAAGTTGTGGCTATTCCGGTGCTCTGTTCGCAAGGGAGGGTACCTGAAGCCTGTGTTCTCGGGCTGCTGGTGCAAGTTCGTTCGCTCCAAGGGCCTCTCTGTTGGGGACAAAGTCAAGCTCTACAAGGAGGACAACAAGTACAAGATCAAATCTAAGAAAGCTGTCAGGATTTTCGGGGCCACCTTCGGCTTTGCAGCCTTAAATTAATTGTATTATATTATTTTAAATATGTCCTGTAGTGTGTACATATAGAGTTGGGGTTGGATTATATCCCAATTTTCTTTTGTCCATGATGAGGGAAATTGGTCTATAATCCAATGAAACACTGTTTAATTCCCAACGATTGGGTACCTTATATATCTGCTTTTCCATTCCTTGTTTCTTTCACATGTGTAAGGCCTCATGATCGTGGCTCTGCTTGCAAAATCAATGGATGATTGTATATTGCTTATAAGGAGATAGTAATGAATACATAATTAGCAAAAGAGTTAGAAAGGAAAATGTTATATATGGTACTTGGATCCCGCCGGCCGGAAAGGTCTTAATTAGGGAAAATTATAAAAATCCACCTTGTAGTTTAGTCTAATTTACACTTTGCCCATTCTATTTTAAAAACCTACACTTTACCTCCTTTTTTCTTTACAGGGTCTGACAATAACTTCTGAAACACTAATTTAAACACCTGATAATAATGTTTCAGTAATTTCAAGATTTTTAATATTTTTTTTCACAGCTAACTAACTTTTAAAAAAAATATTGATATGTATTTAAAGGAAAAAAATACATTTATAGAAAGAAAAAACTGATAATTTAAAATATTTATTAACTATAAAAAAAATATTAGAGTGATTAAAATTATTGGAATATGACAATTGTATATCTTAAATATAGTTTCAGAAGTTTTTATCAAATAGTATAAAAAATATAGAAGTTAAAGTGTAAGTTTCTAGAAATAAAGGGGTAAATTTTAAGTTAAGGCATACCTCAGGGGATAATTGTAAGTTTATCTACTTTATATTATTTAAACAATTTTGTTTGTTAAGTATTAATTTCTTGACGAGCTTTAATATTCTAATTTCCTCCCTGTAGCTGTGGCTGCGCTAAAGCAGTGCGTTACCGTTGGGACATACGCCAGCAAAAGAATTTTTTATTAGTTATATACTCCATCCGTTCTATATTTTTTACATCATTTGACTTTTTCATTTAATTTGACTTAAATTTATTCATATTAATATTTATTAAAAAAATATATTTAGAAATTATATGTCTTAATTTATCTTTCTTATATAAAAGTTTTTTATTTATATACTAAAATGTTAAAAATAAAAAATCATAGATTAATTGCTGAAAAGTAAATGATGCAAAGAATATTAGACAGAGGGAGTATGAAATAAATTGCACCAGTGGCCCTAACATTTATTATTATACTATTTTAGATCTTATCCTACATTTTTTGCATGAGACGTCCTTAACATTATTTAAATGTTTCATTTTGAACATTTTATAGACGGAAAACATTAATATGGATGGAAAATGTAATGTGACATGCCAACATGGGCGATTTGTCATGGTGGCATGTTTGCCACATCAGAACTAGTCTATAATTTGCCACATCAAAAATTTAGGGTATATGTTACAAAAAAATGAAGAAATTTAGGGCCTATATAAGGTTAGCCCAAAATCAAACATATGCCTAGAATCCGGCAACCCTTCCTCCTTCCTCCCCGCCACCTCTAACCCCCCTCCACTACTTCCGAGCTCGACCCCATCAGCCGCCTCTAGCCCTTCCTCCGAGCTCAGCCTCATCCGCCGCCTTTAGCCCTTCCTCCGAGCTTGGCCTCATCTGCCCTCCACCTACCCTTTTTTCCCCCATCCCTTGTGCTATGTTCGCCGTTGATAAATAGATTTGTCATTCCCCCACTTAATTCACATCAACGTTAAACCTACTCGATTCGTGGATGACGGAGACGCAATCTACTAGCAATTGGTCGAGTTTCAGGCGGATGCCGGAAAAGACGAATTAGTCCACTGGAGTCGGTTGGAGAGGATGGGATTGGTGTTGTGGCCAGAGAAGGATACATAGGTGGAGTTCGAGGGCTGAGATCGGCCAAAATCGAGGGGGATTGGTAGCGCGAACGAAGGAGGAAGGGAGGAGGAATTGTAGATGAGGCCGAGTCTGAAGGTGGCAGGGGATTGCTGGAGGCGGTGGGGGAAGGAGGAGGAGGGCCCGTCCGAATTTGATCCCTGGCATTCTGATGGCTATGGAGGTCGATCAACAAACAGAGATAAAAGGAATATGTTTGATTTAGGCTAACCCCATATTGGCGCTAAATGTTTTTATTTTTTGTAACATAGACCCTAAATTTCTAAAGTAGTCAATTGCAGGCTAATTTTAACGTAACAAACATGCCATCGTGGCAAATCGTCAATGTTGGCATGCCATGTCATGTTTTTCATCTATATTAATGCTTTCTGTCTACAAAATATCCAAAATTAAACACTTAAATGAGGTGAAGGACATCCTATGAAAAAATAAAATGTAGGTTAGGGTCTAAAACAGTATAATAATAAAATATTAGGGTCATGAGTGCAATTTACTCTATGTCGCGGCTAATAGATCAGCCACAGAAATGGGGGCCAATTATGAGCATCTACTAGCTGAGATTGCAATAAGTTGTGCCATAACATTCATCATCCAGCAGAGCAATTTTATGTGGCCATCAGATGCCGCACATCACTTGAAGTTTGCCTACCTCAAGCTCGAAAAGTGAAGACTCTGAGCTCACTTCCTCCAACTTTGATCAGCTCAAAGATGCATATATCTCCAACCTTCAACTTAGCATCTCTAGAAAAACTGGTCCATCCCTCCTTCACGTTAAACCCTCCCTGCAACCTCCGGCTCAGCACCACCGGCCATTTCCGTCTGTGACCATCGACTATTGTGGCCATGTTTCCTGAAATCCCGCTCAAGTGCACGTCCGAAAAGGTACGTGGCACATACTGCAAAAGAAAGAAATCTCATCGCATTCCCACCGATGTATCAAGTTGAAACCAAAATTGTTGGCTAGCTTGTTAAATAAAAAAGTGCTTGTTCAGTCTCGAATTAATTATTAGCTAGCTGGTGTACTCACCATTATGCCGTTAGCTAAATTGCTCCGCATTATGACCAGGAAAGAAGGATTTTGGGGCCTGATGGTTTTGGCAGCACGGACAGCCCTGTCTCTCTCTGCAGAAGAATACTTGGAACCAAATTTCCTACTAACATAAATTTCGATATGTTGCGAGGATCCACCACCTGCAATTTCAATGTTGATCTTGTTACAAACTCCAGGATCTCTATAAATTACCAAAGTAGCTAACCAGAAGAAAAGGCTTACCACTTTTGCCATTCCCAGTTCCATCACTCGGCGTTGGGATGGTAATCTTGAGTTTGTCGCAATGAAACCCGTCCATATCCTTAGGTATTGCTGCCTCCACATTAGATTTATCCTCCTCCTCCTCATCATCATCTAAATCAATATTTGTGCGCTTCTTCTTGGCCTTCAAATACTCTGGAACAGATTTGTGCTGCTTCCTCTTCTTCTGTTGCACACTTTTCCTTTCACAATCACGCCTTAGATAATCGATGTCACAGGTAGACCTGTCAAATACTAACACATCAAAGTTGGAATTTCCGTCGTATTGGAACACCAAAAAGTGCCCGTAATTGATGGAATAGAACTCTGCAAAATCACTCCAGCTATGGTCAAGCCAAATATTGCCAACATCCCTGGTTAGACCCACTTCCCACGATCTGCCGCTAGGGTCAACCAAATTGACGACGGGGGAAACCAGTTGAGACCCATATTTCCTCACAAACTTGTCTGGCATTTTCTGCATTGTTTACAATTGATTACCAAATCAAATTTGATCAACTAATCAACTTGCACTGGACATATATCAGGAGCAAGAGAAAGGAGGAAATTAATATGCAAGACTGACCAGCTTCTTTTCCTCGAGAGTTTGATGCAGAATAACCTTAAAGAAATTGGAAGCGTTTCCAATAGGTGTTTTGAAAGGGCGGCCACGTTTTCTCTTCAACTTGTCGCCTCCAACCATAATTAATCTCTTGACTTTAGCGTTAGTTCTCACCAGCACACACTAGTACAATTGTCGTGCGTATATATGAAGCAGGTTCTAAAGTACAGTTGCCGCCTTTCTCGCGATTGCAATTGCCCTTTTTTCAGTGGAGAAGAAGGAGGAGGAGGAGTTCCAATTGTTTTTAGAGGATTGAATTGTTCCCTCTTAAATTTTGTGCTTTTTGTTTACTCGCGAGGCGGCATTTGATGATCACTTAGAACCCAAAACCCCTAGGAGCAACTTTTTCAGCAGCAATAAATTCGTAATAAATTTCAATTGATTCGCTTTCCAAACTGACCACTGAGGAGGGGTCGAAGATTAGATTAGCTTAGGATAACCAATAGTATTTTTTTATTTTAGTTTCAAGGTTTTGTTTTCCATGTTTTATTAGGAGTCAAAATCTACGAATGTATCATGTATGAGAGCCACATGTAACACTTGCTAGTGCTAAAACTCTACCTTATGAAGAAGATTGATCCCATCGAATCTTCACTATGTTCATGAAACTATAGCAAGTTGACAGGGGCAAATATATACTTTATTTATATGAACAATGATGATAATTAGAATATTGTATTTTTTAATATTTGACATTAGAGACTCTTTCTGAAACCATTACAAGAGAGGGTAAGAGTTAAGAAAAATTTACAATTCCATAAAAAAAAAATACAAATGAGGTTTATTGTGAATCTAAGGTCAAAGACAGCCCATGAACTTGGGGATTATACCATTATGTGACAGCCTTTAATTTACAAGCTATATTATTGATATTCCTCGAGTAGATAGCTTTTCCTATCATATTTTTATCAAAGAAATTCCTCACGTGTATATAGAAAGTCGGTACCACAGCTCACGGAAAGGCAAATCCATGGGTAAAGAGACATCGATTTCATACGGTGTATTATACACTTCGGTCAATTAGTTTTAACTTAAATTAATTTAATTTAAAATAAATTAATTTTATTTGAAAGTTAATATTATGTAGATATAATAATCCACTTGAAATTAATAAGATTATAAAAATTATATTTTCAATTGATTATTACACATATATAATATTAATTTTTAAATGAAATTAATATCAGATAAAAAAGATGTAAAAATAAAAATAATTTATTTCGAATTAAGTTGACTTAAGTTAAAACGAATTGGTTGTTCATTTTTTATGTGATCACCATTTTATGTATTATCGTCTAAACATGTTTAGATTTTGTGCTTCCAACCAATTCATCATGTCATGTGACACTCATCCCCCTAAGCTAAGGTCTTTATTAACTTCCTTCACAAGTAAAACCAACTTTGGCCTAAATAATGAGTCCATCTCTATACGATTGTGAATCAATCGCTAGCTCCCCCAGACTTTTAGGTGGTATGAATTGAATCTTGAACTATGATGACCAAGACACTTTGCCTACTTAACTCGATAAACCTTGGACATTTTCCCTTAGCTACATAATGAAATTGTCATCTGATTACACAGTTTAAAATTTTAGATCTTTAACTGTACAAACCAATAACATTGGTACTTAACTTGTAATTAAATATAGTCATATAAGTTTGCACACAAAATTTTGGCTTTCACCATGCAAGCCTTCATCCTCAATGTATCCACCCAGTCGAGACCTATCATGATTCACCGCCTCCCCTCCTACCACCATTCTTGCCTCCGGAACTCATCCTTGCGCTCCACACTAGAGTTGATTGCCCCCTTTAATATATTTTACTTAAAAATAAGTTTTTTTTAAGGAGAAAAATATCTAGAACAAAAAACATATTGAGATCATTCACTGCCACACCCACTTTTAATTGATTAGAACAAAAAATATTTTTAAAAATATTTTTATACTTAATTGATTACCATATAAAAAATATTTAGAATAAAATTGCTTGGTCAACGTTAGTGAAATTAAATTAAATATGCAAATATCTATCAACTCAAGCTATCCATCAATTTTAGTATTATTGCTATATTGTTATTATATTTAAAATAAAATATCTAGGGCTTGGATTTTACAACCAACAAGCATAGGTCTCTGGTATGGAAGTGGCAAAGTCTGATCGAAGCCCATGGAGATATGAAGACAGGGTGGAGGCCGGGGAGTAGGAGGATAGAGCGGTGGGGGAGGAGGTGAAGGAAAAGGATAGCAAAAGGAAAGGGGATAGAATGGGGTTGGCGAAGGAAGCAAGATGGGAGGCGGTACTGGTGGTGGGGAGAAGGGAGATGGCGGTCTTGAAGGAGTTGAGGCTTGGATCAAAGACGATGGTCTAAGTGTATGAGGCAAAAAATTAGGGTGCAAAGGATAAAATTTAAGAAATTTAGAGGGCAATTATGTGTTTTTTCCTTTTTAAATGGATGAAAGTTAAGTTGTTATCAAGTCAGATGGACAAAGTATCTTGATCGTCATAGCTCAAGGCTCAATCCATACTATCCAAAAGTTCAAAGCCTGGCAGCTAGCGATCGATTCACGATAGTGCAAGGATGCACTGCATATTTAGGCCACCAACTTTATGCAGAAAGACTCTTCTATGTCAACACAAGTCAATTCTTTTATTCAAACTCCTAGGCCACGTATAGCTCTCAGTGATCTGATCTTTCCTACAAGTTTTCAATGCCATCGAAATGGCTTCTCCTCTGGATTTTGCTGAGCTTCCATCAAGCAAGCTCAATCCCAGGTCGTTGGTCAACTCTTCAGGGTTCATTAGTTTCTCTACTGCAATTCTTAGTTCTGCTTGTTTTAATGGCGTTACCGTCTCTCTCTTTCATCCAACTCTACAAACTAATGCAGACCAGGGAATGATTAGCACTGAATAACATCACATAAACCCACAAACAGATCATAGCTTGCAACTTCATGTTGCAGAAACAGCTGAGGTTTAAGTTCACATACAGTCTTACTATGTACAGAACCAGCTTTCAAGTGTTTACATAGGGTTTACGGAGCACAGAACCAGCTTTCAAGTGTTTCCAGCAGTCAAAACCTATGTACAACATTAAATCAGGACCCCAAAAATCTAACAGAGTACAAAAGCGCCATGGACACCTACTTTGTCTCTTGGCTTTTCCTCAGTCTTCCCTTGGGAGCAAAATCAACTGCTGATTCTTCTACTACTGCTTCCTTACATGTACTTAACCTGAAGCATGTCAAATAACCTGAATAATTCTGCACAACCACGGAATAAACGGAGCATACAACCACAAACTCGTTAACAACACAGCATATGCCGTACAGAACTTGAATAAAACTAACAGTCCTCAATAACAGCAGCTTCTTCAGTCTTCTCGGGGACTCTGTAAATACTAGAGGCACATTTGGTGATATTTTACAATCTCAGTAAGGTCGCTCATAAGTGCAGCCAAAAATATTAGCTTAGTTGCACTTTTAGGCTCTTCTTTCTTTAGGCTCTTACGTTTCACAGACATCTTCCGTATGGTCCAAAAGTTTTAACTGTAACATTCCACAGACCTGGTTCAGAGGGATCAGCTCTTGCCAGCACAGGCCTCGAACTGGTTCAAGGATCATATTCTCATGAGCGTTTCTGGCTTCACGACTGCCTTGACTTCACAGAAATTTACTACAAATCACCAGTCTCTTTGGTCTTCTACTAAGTTGAATCTACTAATTAACTAATCACTTAGAGTCTTAGGAGTTAGTGCTCCACTGTCTATTTCTTTATTATTCTCTCTTGCTAGTTCCCACAAAGTTATGGAAGTTGCCAGCTAGTCTTTGTTCTCTTTTAGATAAGCTTATGGTTCTAAAATGCACTAACTCCTTCACTCGCCTCACCATAGGCTAGCACATATACATTGCTTGACTAAGAAACGTAGACTTACTTGAGAATAAAGTAAATTCCCTTAGCAAGTTAAGTCCTTGAATTAACTCTATTTCCTCGAATCTTCCTACGTGCCTCATTTAGCCTTATTAGGAGTAAATATTTCCTAACCACACACAAAAATGCCAATCAAAATTTCAAGTCTTTGTATTGTCAGAAGGGTTACGATGAATTATGGTGCTTGGGTGTAACAACATCCATCAACTCAGGATTTGATTGTAATAAGATCTTTGAATCAATACCAAATATTTTTACCAACATCAAGTCATTATTATCATTATTATTATTACTTTAATGACATCAAATTTAGATGTCAACCCAAAGCATTTTTTCGCGCCCACAACCACAAGTCTTACTGTGCTCCGTTAATTAATAATCATTGCACAGTAGCGTTAGCCATTAACATCAAAATCAAAAACTTCTGCCACCCGCCCAATTACATCAATAAGTCAAATGCAAGATGAAAAGGAAAGAAAAAGAACATAAGATCATGAACAAAGTACTCGTGCAAAATACTGACCCAGAGAAGACAGACTAGAGAACAGGGCGAAAGAGCAACCCACCAAGAAAAGCACCACCCACGAGTTTATACTAGATTGCGCCTGTCTCTAATCAAATATACAAAAACATGGCCAGCACTTGAACTTACCAACCTCAAGCTCGAAATGTAGAAACTTTGAGCTCACTTCCCCCCACTTTGATCAGCTCAAGGATACATATATCGCCAACCTTCAAATTGATCTCTCTTGAAAAGGTGGCCCACCCATCCTTCAGATTAAATCCTCCAAATTTCCTCTTTACCATCCCAATGGGCCATTTTCTTCCATGACTGTCGACAAGTGTGATCATATGGCCTGAAACCTGACTTAGATATGTGTTGACAAAGGCAGCTGGCACACACTGCAAGAACAACGCCATTTCAGCAATCAAGTGGAACCAAATTGTGCCGTCTTCATGTTTTTGCTTCTTGTTTTTTTTCCCCCAATATTGATTGCTTTTATGTTAACAATAGAAGGGTAAAGAAGCAACTCGAAGCTATATATATATGTTACAAGTATAGTGGGTCTATCTTGAGATTTACCATTGTGCCATTAGCTATATTGCTCCGCATTATGGCCATGAAAGAAGGGTTTTTGGGCTTGATGGTTTTGGCAGCATTGATGGCCCTCCTTTTTTCTGCAGAAGAGTAAAGGAGCCCAAATTTCACGGTAACATAGATTTCAATATGTTCTTCCAAATACACGTAGCCATGACCTGCAATTTGAGAAATTCTAATCAGCCATGTAACAAAGTTCTATCAACCAAACTAGCTAGAGCAAAAGGCTTACCCCTTTCACCATTCCCACCACTCGGTGTTCGAATGGTCATCTGGAGCTTGTTGTGATCAAAATTAAGCATCTCAAGAGGAATTACTGAGTCCTTGGATTCATCATCGTCATCTAAACCAATTGTACAGATCCTATAATCATGCTTCTTGTTGGCCTCAAAATCCTCTGGAACAGATGAGTGCTGCTTCCTCTTATTCTGGTGCACGCTGCTCCTTTCGCAACTTGGATAATCAATATCACAAGTAGACTTGTCAAATATAAAGACATGAAACTTGGAATTTCCTCCATACAGGAACACCAAGAAGTACCCATAACTAATGGAATAATACTCCACAAAATCGCTCCAGCCATGATCAAACCAAACGTCGTCACCAACCCTTGTTATACCCACTTCCCATCCTCTGCCATTCGGGTCAACCAAATCAACTAGGGGAGAAACTAGCCGAGACCCATATTTCCTCAAAAATTTGCCTGGGATTTTCTGCATTATTTTAGAATATTACGCAGATCAAAATACAGTACTGTTAAATGATCAACCTGGACGCACATACTCAGAGAAACAAGAGAAAGGAGAAAACCCAGCCTGACCAGCTTCTTTTCCTGAAGAGTTTGATGCAGAATAACTTTGAAGAAATTGCAAGAATCTGCCACAGGGAATTTGCGAGGGCGCCCACGCTTTCTCTTGAACTTGTCGCCTCGAAGCATGATTGAGGTTAATCCCGTTGGTTTTGTGTTTTCACTTCTCTACAACTACAACATGTATATGGTAGCTAGCATACGATATAAACAAATACTACTTATAAAATGGCTCCAGTACCGTTAAGTGTTGGAAGGATTTTATGTTTTTTTGTTCCCCGGCTCAAGTTTTGGTGCGTCCAAGCTTCAGTTCTGCCACCGAATGATCGTTAAGCACCCCCTAAACCCATGATTCCAAAATAATTTTCAATGTTTAAAATCCTATGATGAACTTTCGCCCTCAAATTTCTTATAAAGAATTAGTATTTTTTTTCTTAAACTTAAAAACCTGTTTTATTTTCCAAGGGAAATTTAAAAAAAAATAAAACAAACAAAAAGCGACCCTCGAGGGCAAGGAAGCACGCAACATCCTCTATAAAAATTAGTAAAAATCCGCGATACTAAACAGAGCATATAGTACTTGTGAATTTTTAATTTTCAATGTTTTTGATAGCGCCCAAACAGAAGCATAACATTTGCAACACGAAACGGACGAACATTGAACAAGGAATCAAACTTTTTATTACCAAGCGAGACATGATGAGAAGCCTATCATGATCATCAGAACAGAAGATACAGTCTAGAAAGGAAGTGCAAGCTTCGAAATGACCAAAACAACCAACACATGACATGGCAGTCCCAGTCGGAAACACATTCTCTCGACCCTGTTCAAGACCAACTTCTGTGGATGATCTATTTACACCCTAGTTCATCCACAAATTCCTACCCAATTTCCTACTCCCATTCAATTGCATTTTCCATCTATTTCTAGTTTTATGTCACAAACCCATCACTAACAGATCAACTGGTGAACAAGTTCACTTAATGAAATTCAACACTTTGGTCCACATTTACCAGCCATGGTATTCACAGGGACTCATCAGCGTGAAGTTCTCGCCAGGGTTTCTCACTACTCTTTAGCTTTCAAGGACACGGAACACGGTAACTTTGAGGATCAAGTCCCTCGAATTGAGCATCTCAAGGACACATACATCACCTTCGCCCAGATTATTCTCCAAAGTAAATTCATACCACCCTTGACTAAGCTTGGCTTTGCCTCCTCCATAACGACACCGGACGGACCACTGCCTCCCATCAGGAAGCTGAAGTTTGATGAATCCCGAAACGCCACATAAATGCTTCTCGGCAAAGCAGGCTGGTAGATACTGCCAAGCACCGAAACAAACATTTGAACACAGTTTAGGTTAAACAAAGATGTTCTTTGCAGATTTAAGAGCTCACCATGATACAACCCTTATATAAGTATGACGGTCTCAGAACAACCCTGCAGAAGGGATTAGTTGGTTCAAATGCTTTGGCCGCATTGAGCGTTCTCTCTCTTTCCTCCGCTGTTACAGTTCTTTTTCTTGCTGAAGCACTTTCATAAAATCTACCATGTGCGTCAACCTCATCTCTCCTTTGAGCTGGTACATCTACCTGACCTAGAACAATTTTTATTTAATTACACAAGAAGCATATTATCCATCAGCCCTGTGTCAATAACAGAAATTTCAAGTCCAGAGTTCTTACTAGGATCAGGTTTCAGCTTTTTCCTACCACGCTTTTTGGGCTTTGGTACCTTTTCATCTACACAATAGAATTTTGAAACCATGAACAAAGTTTGAATTCCAGATGCAACGAATCACAACTGTATATGCCTGATGGATTGATATACCCACCATTTGATGCACCAAGCGGGTCTTCACCAGTCCAGTTGATACCATGATTGACTTTGGGCTCAACCAACAAATTCTGTGGGGCTGGAGGAGGATTGTCGTCACCATCTTCTAGTTCTTCAAAAGGATATTGTCGCTTGAACATTGCAGTATTTGGGAAATAGTTAACCTCAGAGTTTTGCAAATTAAATATACTAACAGTGAAAGCTGAACTCCCTTCGTATCTAAATATCAAGAAGCAGCCAACACGGATAAAGTATCGTTCTACAAATTCCTGCCAACCCTCTTGAAACCAAATCTTGTTTTCAGCCTTCCTCAATCCTACCCGCCAAACACGACCATCAGGAACAGTGAGTGCAGCAGCAACAGAAAGTTCATCCTTGACTTTGCTGACAAAATTATCAGGGATCCTCTGCATGCACCCAGGTAAAGTTATAGTTGCTTGTTTTCATTTATAACAAACACAGATCAAAGCTTGGGTGTTAAATTGCATTAACTTTCAGAATAGTGACATCCCCTTGACGCTGATCTCGCAAAGCATCAAATGAACATACATTGTTCACCAAAAAAGAATCAGTGTATAAAGTAAGCATACAGTGAATCAAGGAAACAAGAGCCCCCAAAAACAATAAATGGCATCTACTCCGACTACAAAGGATGTTTCTCTTGTCATGGCTCCCCAAACCTTCACATTTCATATTTAGTAAAGCACATTTATCTCATTTTCTATCTAATGGTACCCACCAGCTGCACCAAATTACAAGGCAGATCAAGCAGCCACATAACTCTCGCCTTTTTGGTATCATTTTTCTTTTTTGCTAAACTTTTGTTCAGCCAATTTTGAATCCTGCACCAGCTTCATCCATTTGGAACGTATACACATGACCTAAATCTATATATTACAACCAAACTGGGCAAAGCCCTCCCCTATTTGCCACCGTTATCCTAAGCAAAGTCAAAAAGGATGAAGAAATACAAGGATAATACCCAACCAAAGTAGTGTGGATAATGTTTTTTTGGACTTGAATGCTTGCCTGTAGATTCACGCTCGGTTGGAAGATGCAAATTACAGAACACCTCTAATTGTTTGGGAAATTAGGGCCCTCATACAACTTCAACCAATCCCTTTCCTCAAAATTATCCACCATGTAAATCATAGAAATACCCCAAAGGCAGAAGAGTAACACACCTATTCCAGGCCGAAAAAGCTTTATGCAAGCTGATTAAGTTGTACCAAATAGATCAATCAACTAAACCTCAACACCTTCTAGTTGGGTTCGGTGCAAACAAGTAATGAATTTAAACGCCTCAAAATCTCTAAACATATTGTGTAAACCACAGTAGTAAGAAATGATGGGCTACTAGAGAGTATCTGTTTACACAGCCGCACATCCGAAATACCCAGTAACCAGCATGTAATTAAAAAATTCGCCATTGCTTTCATCAATTAAACCAACTAAACAGGACAAAAATTCACTCAAATCTAACATGCAATATGCTCTGAGATCGGAGAAGTTTAGCAGGAAAAACAAAAGGACAGCCAAATAAAGAACACAAGGTTAACATCAAAATAACACAGAATACAATCCAATCATCATCCAGATCACCCAAACTCAAAGTTCCCAGAAAACAAATAAGAAGTTCAGATAGCAAGATAAACTTTTTGAGTCACTTTTTTCTTACAACAGCCAAAAGACAGAGTACAGGAAAACGGAAAACTCAAAATTGGAGGAGAGAAAATGTTTTCCTGTGAAATTGGGAATTACCAGTTTCTTGAGCTGAAGAGTTGAGGGGAGAATAAGCTTGGTGAAAAAAGGGCGTGGCATAGCGGAGAGTGACCTGGAGAAGTTGAGAAGATATAATGATTGGGCGTACGAACGAATTATGGGGGCTGAAAAGACTTGTTCTTGCGGCTTTGACAGAGGGACAGCCAGAGAGAGAGAGAGAGAGAGAGAACGAGCGAGACAGCTTTCAGATCTGTTTCTCCTCTTTATGTGGAACCGAGTTTTGTCACTCACTCAAAGGCCTAAGACACTCTGCGTTCGGCTCACTGTGTTCTGAGTTCCGCGTCCACTAACTCTTCCCCCCGGCTCAGGTCGCGGATCGCGCACCATCTCTGTGCCCCACCAAACTCTTTCCTATCGGCTAAAGTATATATTGGTCACTCAAGTTTGACCTGCTTTTCAATTGCACCGTTTTTGTTCACTCAAGTTTGACTTGCTTTTCAATTTTACATAAACCTCAGGTAAATTGTAATTAACCCTTTATTTTTCAATTGTGTTTTCTCAAAGACTGAAATATTTTTTTTTAGTGGATCACTCCAGTATTTTCAACTTTTAACAATTTCAAAACTACACTACTCCAAGTTATTTTTGTCTGGAAAGTTTATCTGGCCTTCTCTTTTGCATCAAGTTTCAGTTTTTTTCCCATTCTGTTGTTCTTAAACTCCATGCTAAAACCTCATAATCACAAAAAAAATTTCAACTTAGTATAAAAATGATTTTTTTTGTGTTTCTTTGAGATTTTTATTACTCGAAGAAGAAGCTGTGTCAACTAAGTAAAACACTATGTTAACATCTTTTAGTAATTTCCCATAAGATAATTCCTTTTCATTTTTAGTAATCGAAAGCAAAGAATTATGACGTACATATATATAAGGGAATTAGAGCTGCTTTTTTGAACCTCTGAACTCTCCTACATCTTTTTTATTCATTAACCACAAAAACAAATGGCTGAGGTACCATAAGATAAGTTGAAATGATATACTTGTAAAATTTATTGACGTTCTCCTGTATTGCACTTGGAATTTTGCGTCGTACACAGGTTTTTTGCTATGCGGTCTCACACCTCTAGCCACCGCTGTGTTATGACAATTATTTTTTTCACACCTCTGATAATTGATATTATATTTTGAATACCAAAGCAATAAATTTATGTAACCGGGAAGAGCAAGACTCTTGAACTAGTTAGAATTAATCATCAAACTTAGGTGACCAATTGTCAATTCTAACAATGACAAATTTTAGAATATAATAATACCGAACAAAATAATAAATAAAAAGAATCATATACTTGGTTTCATTTATAAATAGAAATAAGAAGAGGTTGGGTACCAAAACCATAAACAACATAGAAATTAAAATCGCAAGAGTGACGAAACTTAATAAAAATATTCCAGCCGGCTAGTTATGCAAATTTTTGTAAGAATACAAAACAAATTATTGCTCTGAAGAAAGGTAATATTTATATGGGCAATGTGTTTGGTTGGTGAAGGTCACCTTTCGCTCGCTTGTTTTGGCAAACCAAAAACAAAGTATGACAATTAATTGTTCACTGCAAGCAGCAAGTACCTAAATGTGGCATCGCCTTTTTGTATACATTGAAAACAGAGTCCGCATATAACTTATTAACTTCGTCCTCATTCCTTTCTTTCTTGGACATACCATTTATTTTATTATGTCACTAATTTCTTTTCCCCAAATGGATCTGTGAATTTAATAATTTTTGCATTGTACGCTTGTTTTACAAGTGTTTATTGGCCTGTTTTAAATTGACTTGCTTGTTATAGTTTATGAGTATTTCAGTACCATCAACAAGGACCAATATTACCCAGCAACCACAAATTAAAAAGCTCTTCAATTTGTCCCCACGAAACGAAACATTTATATTTGGCACTTAATAGTTTGTAAATTTTTAAAAGGTGACAGGCCCGGCCCATTGATTCCTCAGTTTGGTTTTTACTTTTTACTTTTTAGCACTTTTCTCCAGCCGGGAGGTCATCGGTCTCACTTCCCTTCTACAAAAGAAATACTTTATAATTTATATAGTTGTGGGAAGAAATCCTTTTCCCAGCCAGGCATAACTAAGAAGAAACAAAGTTGTCCCCACCACTTTATATAGTGCTTGTGGGATCAAGTGCAGGTATTGAGTTTGATTCCATCCATTATTATTCTCCTATATAATAATTTTATTAATTAATGGCATTTGAATGTTTAAACTTTATCTAATTAAGAGCATCTCCAATAGTTTTTCCATTTTACAGTTTTTCTCTATTTTAGGGAATATGAATCCATTTTTCACTCTAATAGTTTCCCCATCCTATTCTCTAAAATGGGGAATGGGATGAAAGAGAAGATCTCATTCCCTATTTCTGCAGAAACTCCAAAAATTTTTGGGGAATGAAAAATAACATTATCTCTTTCTCGTAAATGTTGTCTCATTTATTATTCACAACAATTAATTCATAATTTTATTTTCCTCCAAATTTCTTATAGAAATATAAACTTTTTATATGAAAATGGTATCTTAAAGACTCTATTTTATAAATTTATTTTTTTAAAAAAAATTATAGTACAAATTAATATGAATATTTTTAAGTCAGACTTTAGTTAAAAAAGTTAAAATAGTCATTTTTTGTGAAACAAAGGTAGTAAATTTTTATATTTTGCACAATATTTAATTATCAACAATTATTTCATTTTTTTTCAAAATTTCTTATAGAATTATATATTTTTTTTTGTGAAAATTGAACCTAAAGACTCTATTTTATAAACATAATTTTTAGAATTTTTTTATAATATAAATTAATATAAATATATTTAAGTCAAATTTTAGTAAAAATGATAAAAGAGTCATTTTTTGTAAAACGGAAGACGTAATTTTTAAAAATTTTTAATAATATTTAATTATACAATAATTAATCTAGTCATTAATTTGAATTTGCTTTAAATCCATAATATTTAATTGCTATATAATAAATACAAAATTCTACAAAATAGAGAAGCTGTTGGAGTTGGAGCAAAAAAATTATAGAGATTTTACTTTTTGCTTCCCCATCTTATAGAAATTTTGGGGAAGCTGTTGTAGATGCCCTAATAATGCTTGAATAATTTTTCTTAAAAAATTAATTATTTTTTTTTTATAATTTTCCCCATATCCTACCAATAAAAAATTAATAAAAAGTACCAAATTTTTCCTAACAAATGTTTCAAAAATATTTTCTAGATTCTTTATGTATACACTTTCAATTAATATACAAGATGAGCTAATAATGATTATATATCAAAATAATAACTAATGATTGATTTTTTAAAGACAAATGTCAAACAGACAGATCCCCGGTTTAGAGAATAGTTTTCCTCTTGGGAAAATTGGCCGGTTCAGTAGCTAATGGAAAACATGAACTTGCATCCTGGTTGGGGCTACGAGCTCAAACCAACAAGTGTCACCAACCTCAATCTGGTTGTCTTTCAAAAAAGCACCCCATCCGCTAGACAGACTCGTATTGTTGCCCTGGCTCCCCAAATATGTGACTTCCCAACATTTCTCTGCTGATGATCTGCTCAAAGTCATGGTCGTCTTGGATCCAGGAAGATACTGCTGGGCAAACGCAGTTGGGATTTTCTGCATAAAATACGTCTCAAACTAAACCGTCGTTGCATGGACCGATATCAGAATATGAACTACTTAATTACCGGTGGATATATAAGTACATGGACTCATATCAGAATATGAACTGCTTACCAGTAGTTTTACCTTCATGGTGGATTTTGTAAGGCAGACCTTGAAACGAGGAAAGCTAGAGGAGCCCAATTCATGATCAGCAGGATCATCAGCTCTGCGACAATCTTCCTCTTCCTCTCCCTCTTCTTCTTCTTCTTCCTTAATCTGGACGTCTGCACTTGCATTTACTTTCTTGCTAGTGCTTGCTTCAAAAGGCTCGTAGCTTCTGATCACACACGACTTGTCGAAAAACCGAACCTCAAAGCACATGTTCCCTTCGTATTTGAAGAACATAAAGTCGTCCTGACTTAACCGATGATCTCTGCAGAATTGCTGCCACCCATCTCGGAGAAACAAGGAGCCGCTTCGGTTCTTGCAAAGGTCGACCACCCAAGAAGCGCCTGTTGGACCCTTAAGAGTTGCTGTGGGAGATGTTTCTTCTCTCAGGTACCTCTGCACAAACTCTTCTGGAATTTTCTGTAAGGAAAATCGGAGTGGAATTGAATTTGAAGGTGAAAGTGAAACTCCTGAATGTCTATAAAAAGGACAGGCGTGAAGAAGAAAAACGTACCAAGTATTTAGTTGTGCGGCCATCAAAGAAGATCCTGAAGAAGGAAGGCCGGTCATCTCGAGGGGTCACCTCCATTTCCAGACCAAATTTGCTTGCTGCTTCTGGTGGGGGTGGAGGGGTGGAGCCGGTCATCAGACCATCATCAGGTCCGTGATCTGTTGTAGAAGACATTGAAAGGAGAGAGCTGCTGCTAATTAAGAGCTCAACAAGTTGAAATTGAGATTGAGATTAAATTACGACAAAAAGAGATTCAGATCATAAATTCCGTAAGGAGAGAAATAAAGAGAGATGGAAAGAACTTCCATGTGCAGGAATTAAAGGAGGTATCTTGAAGAAGCTAGTGATTGAGAATGTTACTAGTAATGTAAACTAGGGAGTGCAGCAGCAGGACATGTGACAAGCACTAGCTTATTTGCCTAGCTAAGCTACTATTATTGGAAGCCCAACTTTTTCATTGAGGCCTCTATAATTGTCCTACTCTCCATTCCCTACTATTCAATTCTCCATCCATAAATCCTTCTCATCACCTTGATGATCTCGACTAGGATATTCACAACCTTAAATAAATGTAAATTTTTTAGGGTAAAGTTTCAAAAATATATATATAAGTTTTAGGTAAAAAATATATAAATTGTTTAGAGAAAATGTTACTTGTTCTCGAGTAACATCAATTTCTTAAATCCTAATTTAAACATAATAAATATATACCTTCTACTAAATTTAAATTGTTTAGAAATAATCTGGGAGTTATTTGAAAATAAAAAGTATCGATTTTTCCTATAAAGCATTTTTTTTTTCATTAACTGCATTAATGACCGTACAAGTGCACGCGGAAAATGTAGTTTTCTTAAATAAAAAATAAGGATAAATTGTATTATCTGAAAAATACTCGCATGGAAGTATAGAAAACAAAGTCCTTCTTTTCTGTTAAAAAATACCACTACTAAATACGTATGTGCTTAACTATACGGCAAGTTCCAGAGAATGAAGAGGCCGTTTCCGAGACAGGATCCATCTAGGCTACTGCTAGGCTGTCGATCCGCTAGAACCGCTTCCGTTGAATTCTTTCATGGTACAACAACTCATTTCTTGTCTCCTCCCAAAATCTACTACTAATTCAATTTCTTCTTTCAATCTGGACGATTTGATCATCTAAACGTCTCAATTCTCATTTCCAATTTTATTGCCTAATCCCGTACAATCCATATATAAGACCTGCTTCAAGGACGACCACAGCCCTATGAGCCAATCAATCTCTCGACACATTTCGTGGGTGAGTTTCGGGTTTCTGCTCTTGTTCATTTGATGACATTATCAATCTAATGGATTGGTGTAACCTGTTTCTGTGTCATGATATGATTTAGGTCGAAACGAATTCTCAAGCTCCCTGTCATTTGAATGTCTTTTATTTACAAGGTCCGAGCATCTAGGAGCAACAATCTGGTCATGTCCCTCGTAATGAGAATGAGAATGTTCATGCAACCAAAAATGATGGTGGTGATGATGATGTTGATGGCTGCAAATGCAGCTGACATCACAGACATTTTCCTAGCAGATAAAAATCATATTTTTGACCCTTGCTCCGATGCCACCGTTCAGAAATCATATGGATTCTCTTTCGGCATCACATTTTCGACCAAAGATTCCTTCTTCTCCAATAACATTCAGCTTTCACCCTGTGACAGCCGCCTCTCCTTGGCTAGCAAAGGTGCCCAGCTTGCCGTCTTTAGGCCCAAAGTAGATGAAATGTCTCTCCTTACCATCAACAGCACCACCTTTAGCCCCGTATGTTCTCCGTATATTTGTTCCAATTCGAGCATCTATCTATTCGTCCATATGTGCAAATACATACATACTTCTCTAACTTGTGCTAATTGATTTTCTCAGATAAAAGCTGGGGGATACATGGTAGCCTTTGCAGGAAGAAAGTACGCGGCCAGGTCCCCACCTGTGATGGTTGCTGACAATAGCAACACCATCACTAGTCTTACCTTGGTAGGAAGCACAACACCATTAATTACACTGACCTATGGCTATCACTGATGCTTTCATTCCCTATTCTTTCTCTTTCTGTAGGTTCTTGAATTCCAGAAGGGTACTCTGGTGAACTTGTACTGGAAAAGTTTTGGGTGTGATGCCTGCTCTGGAGATTCAATTTGCCTCAACAAGCAGGACTGCGCCATACCAACATCGAAATGTAATGGATCTGGTAACTGCAATTTAGGCATACAGCTAGCTTTTTCAGGGACAGACATGAATCTTGAAGCTTTGAATTCATGGTATGAAGTTAGCAAACTCCGGCAGTATTCCCTCTTTGGCCTTTTCTCAGATGTTCGTGATAAAGTTTCGGGACTCACCAACATCACTAACCCTTTCAACTGACATATTTTTACTGCCATTGTATACCATGTTTGCTGACCATTGAATTGTATACTTGCAACCTACATGTTGATTGTTGAACCAAGCCTGCTAGACTTCACTACATTCACATGAAAACAAGTCTATCCTGCAAAAAGAGGACACTAAATTGAACTTCCACTGGTCTGTTTCACCACACCAGTTGTGTGCCCACTGCCCAGACCTTGGCACATTTTGACCAACTCAACAGTCTCAACCCAGCTCATATTATGATGTATTATGGATATACTGCGAATGTGGTGTGGACGCACTGACAATCAAAGAAAATGTGATCTTTTGATAGGCCCAAGTGATTTCTTATCTCCTGTTCCGATTGATCTAGGTTGCACACATGATATTTTTTTCTTTTCAATTGCATAGAATGCACAAAATAACGGCCTTTACTGACTAAAGGGAAAATGGGCCCTGGTCCGTTACTTTTTCAAAAATAGTAAACTGGCTGGCTCACATTCGAATCCGTTAGTGTCTTCACTGTTTCTGTTAAGTCCTTAACAGTGCCACTGAGCCATCATCATTGTCCTCATTCATCGCCTTCTCTAGTATGCTCTCCATCTGAGAAATGCAGATCATCTTTCTCTTTGTCCAACTGGTCTTCACATTCAACAGATTGAGGCCCTAGCGATTGTTCAAGGTCCTCAGCTGCATCTGCAGAGGGCAGCATTCCTTCTCTGGAGTCCAAACTTTTGTAGTTGCCTTGAGCACGCATTGTTTGAATAAGATAGTGTGCAACAGACTTGTAGCCCAGTCTTTTAACCTGAGATTCACCACAATTCAGTAGTTGTAAAGCATAGGAACCCCACATACCTAGATGAAAACATATGTACTCAGGAGGCTATCACATCATGCCACATTGCCTATGTCCTATGCAGTAGTAAGAGTACAAAAACGAGGGCGGAAAGAAAAGATAGGGAAAAAAAATCAAACAAAGCCAACGTGTGAATGTACTTGCAAAGAAAAAAACGAAGTGCAAAACAGATGCTCAGACTCATAATAGTGTCAACCTTCTTGTAAATAGCACCAGTTGGTTCCCATCCTTTTGCTTTCCGGCACAGACTGCAGTTGCATATTCCACGACAAACCGGGCAGATCCACTTGGGGTTCTGATTGACTTCAGTCACATTCTCCCCATATCTGCAGAAGATAACAAACAGGCTACCTGAAGTAACTCATCAAAAAATTATGATCTTCATGCTCACAATTTTTATTTAATTCGATACAAACTAGAAGAAAACAGCAGCAATCGTCATGGTTTTGCCTTCCACTGCATCATTCTGTTTCTACTGGTGTACAATGAGTATTATGTTTCTGAATCAATCCATCTCTATACAGTACAGTCCACCAAAATTGACGATTGTTCACTAACAAGTAAGAGACCTGAAGAAAATAGTAAATGAGAAATAAATGATTGGCTTGTATTTATCCCTACAGATTATTAGCTACTTAAATTCCTTATTTCTTGTTACCCGAGCTTCTCACTGGGGGAATATACTCCAGCAGAAAACAAAAGCAAACGAATTTTCATGTTTTATAAATGAAAAAGGCCAGCAAGAAGCATTGGAAAAAAATAACTGGTAAACAAGCAACTACGTCAATGAAGAGGAATTTAGAATGTACAATTACAAGTACCTCATATACAAGCAATCCCCACAAAACTGGCCCTGTACGATAGCACATTTTGCGCAATGTGTGTGAAGACCAAGAGTCTTCTGCCTGCCAGGAACACCAGAAATCAAGGAACCACCGCAGTGAAATTTCAACTTTGCCAATTTTCAGCTTGTAAATGGAAGTATTAAAAGTAGATCGCTGATAAGTCACCTGCACTGGTGGCAAGTCTCTCCATTGTCCGGGTCATAAACTCGCTTCCCGTCCGGACCATACCCATCAACACACAGATCCCAGTTCATCTTAGAATCCCCCAGAAGCTTCTCATGTTCTTCGGTATACACCTCGGGCTTTGAACCTTCTTTCAAGCGAATTTCATAGTCACTCTCCGCGGAGATCCTTTTAGTTTTAGGATCGTTCTCTGCGTAGCTGACCGGAGCCATTGTCTTCAACCTAAAATCCCCATGAAAATCATCGCCAAATTGGATCAAACGGATTCTTCAATCAAAGCAGAAGACGAAACTGGAGTGCAAATCAAAAGAACCACAGAAGAGAGGTACCTCGAGGATCGTCGGGGAGGCTCGGGGACGGTGAGAGGAATGATGGTGGCTGTGTTGGTGGAAGGAGACAGGGGTTTTTTGGGCTTGGAGGGTGGAGGCTTGAGCTTCTGGGAGAGCTCTAGAATGCCGAGCTTCTGCATGCGCTCCTTGTTCTGCTTGATCCTCTGCTCCCGAAGCTTCTCGTATTCTCTAGCTTCGTTCTCTGCTGATCTTCCGCAGCTCTTCCTCTTGCCCGCCATAACTGGTTTCTTCTCCTGTTTCTTCTTAGTAGTATTATCCTAGTTCTCTCGCCCGAGAAAGAAGCTGAAGCAGCACAAGGATGCAAGCCGAACGTATGAAAGGATGACAGGTCGCCGTCGCACACCTTAGGTCTTAGTATTTCTCTTAGCGGGAAAATGGAGGGAAATTATCCCTCCCGATTTTCCCTCCACTTGTAGCTCTTTTAGTTTTACCACTCCAGCAGCATTATTATATAGTAGCTGTGTGTGTGTCAGCGGCTTAATAATTTCGACTCTCCTGATGACAAACACTACCTTAAAAAACAAAACAGAATCTCCCGAACAGCAAAGCAAATCCAAGTTTGACATCAAATGATGAATGGATGAATACGAGTACCACATTAAGTAAGAATCACGACTGACCTACAGACACAGAGGCACGGCCTGATATCTATACACTCTAGACATTCGATAATCATTACTGTACATTCACAAAATACAATCCGAACTTGTCATGTGAGGAAAAAGGGAATTTAAAAAACAACCAAACACACAAACAAAGACTTGATCAGATATCATAACATTATCAACCGCGTCATGGTCGTGGATTTGAGTGACCAAGCATAGCCATAGGTTCCAAGGTTGGTGACGGTGATGAACAGTCTATCCATAAGCCTGTTAATCAGCTTTAAAACGAGACTTCCCCTTTCCGTGAAGGTCCAGTATGAGATCCCGCATCTCGGGAAAAATAGATACGACTACTAGCTCCACCATTGCATAAGTAAGCTGCTTCACACAGACGCTAGACTGCACATATGATCATACAACAATCAACATTACTATTACCAGCAGCAAACATATTCACGTGGTTAATAGTGGGAAGATATGCGCAAC
Source organism: Aquilaria sinensis (assembly GCA_005392925.1). Lineage (NCBI taxonomy): Eukaryota > Viridiplantae > Streptophyta > Magnoliopsida > Malvales > Thymelaeaceae > Aquilaria > Aquilaria sinensis. The sequence continues at coordinate 266,504 of SMDT01002574.1, read as the reverse complement.
CTGCGCAGTGATAAAAGACGAGGTACACAAAACGCAAGTTTTACCTGAGTGAAGTAAAAGATGTCACGGGCACATCGCCTGTACTGCTTTTGCCCGACCAAGCCAACTAGAGCTACTGGGGCTCCATCTGACCAGTTAAAAGAAGCAGGCAAGTATCAAGTTCAGTCATCTAGTGGATATAATACAACAGTATATTTTGTTACTGCTGCTTCTGTATAAGACTGCCTGCTGATAAACTTCAGAGATCATTATCCTCGTGCCTCTCAACATATTATGACCCTGATTCTCAACAAACAAAAAATGCCACTCATCCAACGCAAATCGACAGATACACTCAGATATTTTGACCTGAACCGTTGGTTAGAATCAGGTTCATGATGGCTTTTTTGAGAGGCCAAGAGCAAGGCAGTACGGAGTTAAAACTTGGACCTTGAGAGACAACATCAAAACTTTTGACCATTGTGCCAATGCTTGAGTTGTTTTCGAAATGCTTTCTGCTGTCACGTGTAATCAGGAGCTCAACAATTTTCTTTTTGTGACAGTTCGGGCATTTAGGTTAGTAACAGGAGGCAAACGGGGGAGAAATAATTGGTCTGCAGACCAATCAGGAAAAGATACGAAAGGATCAAAAGAACCTGCAAGAATGTCTGCCAAAGATCTCCTAGTGAAGCAAAGTATCCAAATGATCTTAATGGAAGAAGAGAACAAAAACCTGCAAAGTATATGCTCACCAAATAATAACTTTTTTATGTCACTTGCTCTACGAGCAGCCTCAAGCTGTTGCTCAAAGGATCCTGGTTGGTAGCTCTTGTTGCCACCAAACTGGTTGACAAGATCGAAATTTGCTTGTTTAGTTTGAGGATCACTGGGTCCAGTAGGAATATTCCCAATGTTTGTAAAGAATATGCCACCAGGCCATAGAATCTGGAACATGAGAAATTGAGCATATTTGTCAATAAGTCAAACAGAATCTTTGAACTCATGCACCAGGAACCCAGATAAGTTACATTAAAATTCAGAACAACCTCCTTATAAATCGGATAACAAGAACTTATCCAATTGAGCAAAAGGAAAAGGATGCAAGCAACCAAAACACAGTTCTCTTTCTTGCACCCTATACCCACATAAAAAGCCAATCTGCACATCTCTGATTGGACAGGAGCAAAAACATGATTCATGCAGTTGATCCTAGCTCATTTGGGGGAAAATCACCTATCTTATAACACAGTGTATAAATCATCATCCTGGTCAAAGGTTCTCTACATGTTGATGCAAAGAGAAGGTTTCTTGTGTATAAGTTACATAAGAAATTAGTTGGCTCATATAACCAGCAGTTTGTCCTTTCATCGCATATCAGGCAGCAGCTTAGTGAGGGTAGTCCTAAGCAGTGCCGTGGTTACCGGCTTGGGAGAAGAATATAGCTTTAGCACAAAGGCTGAGGCCCAGTGACAAGTTCCTATACAGAGCAGTTAGTATGCTGGCCCCGTCCTATAAGCAAGCATAAATAAGACCTCAAACATAAACGGGTTAATTTATCTGAGGATGTTTGTGATCTTTAGGGTCCTTACATCTTGAACCCACCGAATCCCTCGGGCAATTGTATCCTCCTTGCGGAGCCAATATATCTGGCGCAGGAGGAAGTCATCTATAGCATCTTCCATAACCAATTGTACAATTTGTTTTGATAACCAAAAGACCTGTCTTCTGCAGATCAACAAAAAAGAACACGTTAATGAAATTAAATGCAACCCCGCAAATAAGAGAAGCCTAGCATGGTCATGTCTATCAAATGCCAGAAGACCAAGTTGGGGCAAATCTTAGATGTGTAACTCTATCGGAAACTGACCCACTTCAAAGACCCTTGTGAGAAGTTGCTCATTAGGAAGTAAAAATATAAAATAAATTACATTATGCCTGAAATAGTGTGCATTGAGGTGACAAAAACATCATTTGTATGTATTTATGTGTTTATGTATGAATATAAAATAAATTACATTATGTTCGAAATAGTGTGCACTAAGGTGAGAAAAACATCATGTGTGTGTGTGTGTACGCATGTATGTATGTGCGTATGTATGTAGGCATGTGCACACGCATAGTATCCCAAAATGATTAAGTTAATGGGTTTGCTAGTGCTTTATCTTTGATATGTAACTCTATCAGAAATTGACCCAATTCAAAGACCATGGGAGCAAAAATATAAATAAATTACATTATGTCTAAAATATTGTGCAATAAGGTGACAAAAACATTTTTTGTATGTATTTATTCATGTGTACACGTATACTTAACAGTATCCCAAACGATTAAGTTGATGGGTTTGCTAGTGCTTTATATTGTGAGGAGGCCTCTCCACCCACAACCAATAGGTTTTTTTTTTCTTATATGCTTCAAGCCTTTAACATAATAGCATCGCCAATATTGCTGTCACCTTGTCGCCTACTGTGGGCACTATTTTCATGGTTAACAAGTGTGTTAATGTTTTATCGTATTGACGTCTGCATCTATTGTCATTAGTTTGAGTTGGGGATGCTAAAACACTCACAATTCCTAAATAATCAATTTCTGACCATCCGGCCTGAAGTTCAAGAAAATGATAATAATTACTTGCAGCGGTCAACCCAAACAGAGCAAGGCAGAGTAACCAATGATTGATGTCGTTGAATATTACAGGTACAATACAAAATAACTCACCTCAGCCAACCTCTTCTCTTGAGTTGAAATACTTTGTCAACTAGATTTAGCAGAGGTACACTCATTTTTGGCGGTGTCCACTGCAACATAAGTCTATTGTCAATCCAATGTTCAATTTTAAAATGGAAATCACAAGCAGAAACAGAGCCAAAACCTAACCCAAAATAGATTCAATTCTCAGTTCATTAATGTTGGTGAGTCATTTTTGTCAGAACAGACACAACAGGAAATAGTCTACTATGCTCAGAAAATACAAGGGCACTGGGCTTAGGCTCATGACAATAATTAACATAAAATATGTTCAAACAGATGTTTTTGTTTCGATACAATGACTTGTGTGAAGTCCTTTCCTTCCCTTTCTTTCCTAAGCATTTTGGCAAATGCAATCAGAGAATCCACCAAGAAAACAACATACTTGTCATTGACCAGGAAATCACAGGAAAATGACCAAGAAATGCTACTAAGGAAATGCCTACGTTCTGTGTAGAAATTTGAATGACAGGCTCTAATACAAAGATGTTGAGCAGTTCTAGTCAGATTGGTACCTCAGGAGGAATCCAAGCTGGATCCTCCAAAGGGTGCGAAGTTGTTGAAAACTTAGCAGCAGAATGTTCTCCCTGGCTAATTAGTTCAGAACTCCCATCTGAGCTCTGTTTCCCAACCACTAAATTCCCAGACTCTTTGATTTTCATCAAGTTTGGTTCATCATCCGAGTGCGAAGCATTCTCCTCCATATCCAATTTGTCATCATCAAATTCATGGCTTCCATGTAGGCCACCTTCTTCATTGTCTGAAGTGCTATTTGCTGTTTCCGTATCTTTGTTTATTTCATCTGTATTCCAGGATAGAGCTCTGCCAGCAACTGAAGAAGATGCCTCACCAGAGGGAGAAGATGAACCCACAACCTTGCGCACCAAACCATCTGAAACCCCTTTGAGCTGACGTACAATATCATCCACAGCATCATCCACGTTGACTACTCAAAGTCAATGATAAATGTATGAGATCCACAAAAAAAAGATCAGTCTAATAGAAGAAAAGAAAGTGCAACGATGTCTTATCAACATAAAATAGCAGTGTTCCAAATACTGGATAGTTTCATCAAACAAAGAAAAACACAAAACCAAACTAAAAAATGGTGATGAAAATTTTGAATTTAAGATCTTTCTGGAAAGGGACAATAGCCATCTATGCCGAGAAGCTAATACAATAAGAAGAAAAATCAGTTAAGTCGGGTACGTTTGAAACATGCAGATGAAAGCAACAACTGGATCTATAGATGTTCATCCTAATTATCTATGTGAGATTGTCTAAGTGAAATCAGTAGTTACTGAACAAAGAAAGAATGAGAACATACCAGCAAGGGTTCTAATTACTGAAGCAGATCCCCCAAAAGAGTAGTTCTTACAAAAAAAAAAAACCAATAATGAAAGGACTCGGATTTAGGGAATCGCAAAAATAGAGTAAGTGATAAATTGAACAATTTGCGATAAGTGACAAGATGGAAGTATGGTGGAAAAGGAAGTAGCACTGAAGCAAAATACTCAATTAAATACAAACCTTAGACGAAGCACTTAAAAAATCCCACACTTCATGTTGCTCAGCAACATTGGCAATTGACAACACATCCTGAACAAAGGCAATGTAAATGAAGCACTGGCTGAAATAATTTTTAAATTGAATGCACTCTAAGTACGTCAGAATGTACTTGCAAATATTTGTCTAGCTGAATGCAGCGTTGCTGAACAAACGAATCTTCAGTGCTTGATGAGAATATACGTTTTGGGGGCAAATGTAATGCATAGTTGGGAATATCTTTAAGGTGTCTGTGCAATCTTTCAAAATTACTGTATCTGCAGGAGAAGATAAATAGAATCTTACAGGAGGATATTGAAGATCAAAAACCAACAGGAGTAACCATGAAGCTTCAGGAACCTCATATTTCTGAAATGGAACAAAATAAACATGGTGTTTCTGTTAAAGAATCTAAACAAATAGAACCAGTGTTGTATGGTAGGATAACCTTCTGTTGACAAACCATGTTCTGTTTTCCACATCAGTCACTGCAATTGAATAAACTGCAAATGATTTTGAACCAAGTTTGTCAAAATATGCTCCAATCACCTACTCAGGGAAGACAGAAGAAAATTTGATGAAGCAACAAAAATTTCTTCCATATTCTAACGATGGGAACACTTAAATGAGATGTTCAGTAGGGAAGTCCTGCAACAAAAAATCAGAATTTTGTTCACCGTTCAAAGTGAAGTGGAATGCTTACTCTGCTCCTGAGCTTGGGAGCAAGCTTCCCTTCATTTTGGAGTACTTTGCTTGAGCCACTTTTATCCTTAAACACTTCTATATGCCTCCCAACAGCTGGTCCGTAGAGCTCTGAAATAACATTCTCTTTAACTACGATCTGTTTATCAGGTTCACTTTTCAAATCAGATGTGCTATTGGACCTCTTCAGCCTACTTTTGTTTCCATCAGTGGCAGTTTCAAAGGAGTTATCCAATTTTATAATAAGATGGGAGCCCTCAAAAGATGATGATTTGTTGAACTCCTGAACTGAATATGCACCGTCGGTGATATTCTCACTAGGTGACAGCACTCTCACAACTGTTCCCGTAGTGAAGTCAGCTGCATCTGCTCTCTCAGTTGTTACAATGCCCTTTGTGAAAGAACTCCTGGAAATGGATTCCTGAACTCCTGTTTCAACAATATTGTTTTCTTTCTTTTTGTAGTTTCTCCCTTTTGTCCACATGTTCTCAAGATTTTCAGGAGCAAGAACCTCAGTTCTCCTCTGAGTTGCTGCCTCTAGCATCCGAGCCCAAACAGCAGGCTGTGGCTGCACCATTCTTTCATCACCATCATCATTACATTCTGAATCTGGTTCTCTCTGATGATCAATTTTTTCCTGAGGTTTCTTTTCAGTAACTTGACTATTTAATGAATAAAATCTTTCTAAAGCAGACCTACTCCCACCGCCAGACTGATTAGAAGCTATATCTTTAACTACAAGCAAAACATGTTCAATCATCTCATTGATGTATCTGAAAAGAAGTCCACTTTAGATGGTTAATGAATGATGCCCACTAGAGAAGTTACAATGAGAATGTAGGATGATGAGCAAGAATCAACTATAGACGTAGAACAAGAGAAGTTTTAGCCTTAATATCACATCTAAATAATGGATCTAAATACTATAATAAATTTGAAGCATCATCATCCAATCAGGCTCATGGCCCTAACTCATTTCTTTAGTTAATAAACATAAATGCTAAGCCATGTCATACCACACGGTTAGGTTAAGGGGTTGGTTAGTGTTTTCTATTGGTTTCTAGGATAGATGCTTTCGCAATAAAAGCATGAGAAGTCCAAAAACCCAGAGCTGAACAAACCCCCTTTCCAAACTAACCAAAGTCAGACGTAATTCCACTGTAAAGTACACTCTTAAGTAGATGCCATTCCCACCTCCATTACCCTCTTTGTATTTTGCAGAGGCTAACCAACATAACACTATTATATTTATAAAGTTCACTTTCAGCCTGTCTCGACCTCTCATTTAGTCTTTCCCTTCCAGTATCTGTTGTCATAGACTCCTAACTCAGACTGATCAACATACTCACTAACATCATAATAACCAATAAAAAGGTGTAAATTATCCATTCAAACAATGAAATTGTGAAAATAAATAAATAACAGAGAGAGAGAGAGAGGAATTATAGTTTACCCTGGGTTTGCAAAATCCAGAATAGGTTGAAGTATCAAGCAAGTTACAATTTCTCGAGCAAAACAACGGACTATAGGGCATTGAGCTTCTCGTGCTCTAAGTACTATAGCCAGAATTCCACTCACAAGTTTCTGAAGAACCTGATGATGAGCAATAAAAAGTCAAACGGAAGGAACCTATAACATCTAAGAACAAACATGAAGCATTCGTAAGACGTTTGAATCACACCTTGTACTCACTCTCAGAGGATAATAGTGCTGGATGCAGGTCCTCAGAAACCATAAGATGGTGTTTCAACATCTCATCCCTCTCTTCAGAAGACAAGGTTTTCATGACATCGACACCTATAGCAGCTTGGTTTCTTCTGAAAAGATCAATATGATCCCCTACAAGATCAAGCACATCCCTGAAAAATAACAGCATCGATTAGGCCAACGTGTCCAGAAGTTAGCTATTTTTACAACTGGAACTGCTTCTAGCAAACTTGCAAACTGGCAGAAAGACAAAAAGTACTTCGTTAGCAAGTCGACAAGGTTTATCTGTTTCACACGCAATGCTATTTCACCAATAGCATCCATGATTACACATCGCATTAGCTCAGGGGCTTCCATGTCAGGTGTAATAACCGAGTACCACAAATCGACCACAAAATCCTTTAGTACTTTGTCAATGAATTGGTTGATTGCAGCCTCCACTACAGGAGAATCAATTTTCCTCTTCCACTTTGGTGTAGGTGGTGCACAAGAAAGACGAGAGTCATTCACTGACAATTGTTTCCTCTCCAAATGAGACAAATAAGTCTTTGGACAGCAAAATAATGCACTCTTCCACCTAAACTCAACCCTCTTTGTCAAAATCCGCAGAGCAGAAACAAGCGCAATTGCTACTGGCAAATTCTTCCACATTGATGAACTAGTTTCTGCAAAACAAACGAAGTACAAAAGCAAGTTTCAATCCAATCCCTGAACAAGCTGTCTCGGTAGCAAACCACACTAAAAAGGATCGTTCCATGTCTAGATGCGCAAAATTTTCTCAATGTCAATAACCAAAGCCATGAATCACAAGCTCCAGCTCAATCAATCACTAAAAACAATCAATCTCCACGTATCACAAACGAAAACGGGAAGAAATTCAAAGGCGAAGCAAGTAAGACTTATAGGAGAATCACATCAACGCCGGGAGATTAATTTTGAAATCGTCGACAACTTACGGGACATGAAGTAAGTGACGACGAAAATGGCAATGGTCCACCATAGGGTCCGCACTTTAGCTTCTTCAATCAGATCCTCTATCTGCTCCATCAACTCCATCTTTCCAGCTTCTTTCTCTTCTTTCATGTTTGTCACCTGACTTTCGAATTCAGTTCGCGGCGAAAACTTTATCTCCGATGGAGATAGAGACCGACGAGAAGGAGATAGAATTTGGTTGCGGTCGTCGCTGCTTTGGTTCTTGTTGATCGGTTAATGTGTTCACTTGAGAACAATCAAGAAGAAGAAGCCGAAGAACCAAACTGTCTGTAACCTGTGATTTGTAATTCGTTTGCGGGGCAACGTTTTCCATCGTTTTCTTGGCTTGTCTATTCTTGTCTTCCTAATCCTAACACGGCGAAATACTACGTGGACGATCAGAAGTGGCCGTCGTGGGAGATGAATTGGAGATCACGTACGGTACGGCTTTGCAGCTTTGACTTGTCAAAAAGTCCGCCCCCTTGATTATTGCCACGTAAGAATGTTGACTACGATATCCTATTATGATTTATGCATGATATCTATGTCTCTCGCTACGCTAGTCGCTAGCTAGGGTTCTGGATAATTTGCTAATTGTATGGATGAACCATTGAAACTATAAGTTAAAAATTAATTTTAGGTACTTTTTTAAAAATCTTAATGTTAATTACTGTATTAGCAGTAAGTGTTTTAGTTTCTATTCCTGTTTCATAAAAAATACTTTAATTTATTGTTTTCATTTTCATTATTTTTTATAATTATTTTATTTAACATATTTTTTAGAAATTAACTATCTATTTATGAATTTTTTCAGTACCTAAACAATAAAAAATCACTAAATTTTTTTTAAAATTTTTATAAAATATTTTTTATATTTTTTGAAATATAAAATTTTTCAATTGGTATAAAAATTAAGTGGATAATGACCTGTTTCGTATTAGCGTCAACGATTAGTGTTAGAGTTTTAAAAAAAATATCCAATTGTAGCTTTTGGCTTTAGCATTTTTATCTTAACCGTTAAATAAATTATTCAAAACTCTAACATTAATTGTCAAATATGTTCCCAAATAGGCCAAATAACTATATATCAAAATAATTACTGATAACTTATTTTTTAAATCGCTATCTCTAGTGGTACTATTTTTCAAAAAATATATATATATAGAAGTAATAATACTGTGTTATAGACCATAAACGAGGTTTTGATGACCCGCACATTGTTGCGGGTATTTAATTCAATAAATTTAGCATTAAAATAAATTTTTATTATAAGTAAGTAAAAAATTTTCACCCATAAATTCACATTTATCAACTAAAATTTTACTTTATTTCAATTTTGAGTTAAGTTCTCTTTACATTATATTTTTATAATTAAAATGATTAGTTATGATTGAAACAAAACACCATGAAACAAAAATTTGTATGTGCTTTGAATCTATACATATTTTATTTGTTATTAAAAAATAATTTACCAAAATTTTTCATCCCTTATTAATTCAAACTCCAATTCTTAATATCAATGAAAAATTTATCTAGAAAATTTTATTTTAAATTTCAGCAATTGTAGACCAAATTATTTTAGTTAACTACGGAGCTTAAAGTAAATAATTAATGCTACAAAATTCAATCATCAATAATGAAAAAAATGATTGAAAACACAAAACTGTATTTAACTTATGTTAATCAATTAATGATTTAACTATTAACTTAATAAAAATAAAAAGAAAGAAATGACTTAAGCCAAATCAACCATAACCATAGTCAAAAGTAGGTAAATTATAATTATTAAAGTTTCATTTCAAAAAGCAATAATAAAGAAAGATGACAAAAAAAAGTTTGGACCAAGATAAAAATTGAAAAAAATTTATGTATTAAAGGTTTAATAATTGATTTAATAAAGTCAAAAAAATTATTTAACTAATAAACTATGGTGACTAATATCTTAGTTTAAAAGATAGTATATAAAAAAAAAAAAAAAAGTTTAGGGACCAAGAGAGCAAATAGAAAAAATCTAGTTCAATAAATATTAAATTTGGGGGATCAAAATGGAACACAAATGGAACTTGGGGACTAACTTCTTAAAGAGTGAAAATTCAGGGATTGAAATAGAGTTTTAACCAAAACAAAACATGAAACAGACTAAAAATGGGAAATTGCAACATATGCTCTCGAAAAGGTGAATGCCTTGTGAAAAGGTAATCACACTTAAAAAAGAGTCAATGGCATCCAGGAAAATGGATAAAAAAAATAGGCACTGTTAATATACAATGGAATTCACTATAGATGAATAGTACAGACACTGGTCTCTTCTAAAAGTACGCGAGATATGTGAAGACTTGTGTAATAATACAAGTCATTAATAGAACAATATAAAAAGATAAGACATACTTTGACATTAAATAAAATCCGAGTATAGATAATTGTATATATATAGAATAGCTAAATGAAATGTGTTTACATATTGTCAAAAAAGCATTAAAGATAACATATGAAAAATTGTCAAAGTAATTTCATTAACCAATTCAAATGAAACCATCAAGAGAAAAAAAAAACTTATGGTATTTATAATGTAGAATAACATTGCACAATATATATACATACGTTTTTCTAGATTTTTACTTACTCATGAATCAATAATAAAATGAAACTTTTTAAGAATCAATTACCTACATATAATGCAAATTGTGCACTATTTTAACTAATTAAAACTCTGAATCAAATCTCATGTAAAAGCACTCATGCATTCTAAAAACTATGTATCTATTTCAATTAATCAAAACTTTGAATTTGACTTATCTAACTAAACTTCTGAATAAAGACATGTAAAAGAAAATTTTTTTGATATTTAATATGGTTAATAAAAGCATGTATCTTATTTTCATTTAAGGCTCCATCATTTTAAATTTAAATAAACCACCTTTTTTTTCTAAAGTTTTCAATAGATTACAAAAGTTGAGGACTACTATGGCAAAATTGTTATATTGGGAGACCAAAAAGAGGATTTTAACATTCCCAGGACTTGTAATGAATAAATATACCTTCAGTCCCTATATTATTAGTTTCTTCAAGTATCAGTCCCCATACTTTATTATGTGCCGATCTTACCATCATCAACATATAGCTTTCACCCCATCTGTGGTAAAAAGAGAAAGTGAGGGATCAATATGGCAGATATGAAATATTCAGAGACCAAAATAAAATTTTTACCATAAAATCGGGAAAAACAAAAAAAAACTGCAGAAAGGCACTTTTGATAAACAGTAAAAATGCTTTCTTCTTTATAATATAGTATAATATAATATAATTAGTAGCATTGCATCTAGAATTTTCTATTGAACATATAAATACTGTCAATCATTGAATAGTGAATCTCTTATCCACCAAATTTTTCTATATGAAAGATTAGAAAATTTTCATTTTTTTTTACGCAATGCATACATTTATCTTTAAGCTCTGTCATTTTCTAGTTAGTATTATTGAATCAAATGCTCTGATTGATATTTAAGGTTTTTATAATTATGCCAACAAGTCCCAAGATTTCTAATCTGATCTCCAATCCCCACTCCTAACATTCGCTCCCACAGCAACAATGTCATCTCCTATCACCAGCCCCACTGCCTCCCCATACTCTAACTCAAACCAGTAAAACCCTCATCAAAGCACCCACTGTGAAAACCATTGGCGATAGTGATGTAACAGGATTGTTGCGCACTTTGATTATTCCTCAAAGAAGCACTAACCCAGGGTATGCTCGATGGTTCACTTGTCATCCTATCAAACAAGTGCGCACCTGCTCCACCATGGGGACACTTCAATAACCCCATGCCATATATGAAGAGCAATAGATCAACAATCAATTTGAAATACATAAGAGAGAAGAAAAAATATCAAGTAGGTTGAGCCGTGCTCAATGGTCAATAAAGTTTGAATGGAACCATATTGGAGTCATAGCACTTTTAAGGGGTATTCGTGGATGGACAGGATTTCAGCGGTGGGCACTCCTGCTATAGTAAATTGATTTATTGGTCTCATAAATAGATTGATTTGGTTTATGAAATAAGTGATTTGGTGAACTTCGCATAATCAAGGTTAGATGAGACTCTATTAAAAAGGGCTAAAAGAAAACCTGATTGTACCTAAAACCATCCTGTTCACGCTTCAAAACAAAGAATCGAGTCTTAGAATTAGTCAACGAACAAGTATCCCACAATTAGCAGAAGAAATGTGACAACTAATCTATTGTCTGAATCATCTCCTACAGTGGTGGACCATCATTGAGGTAGGGGTGTTGCTGCCCCCTAAAATTGTTGGAAAGCTTTAGATAATGGGTATCTAATTAGTTAATTCAATAGAAATTAGGAGTTGAATATGTATTATTGTCCCCTGAAAATGATGGAAGAATATAAAGATGAAGGAGTGGCAAGGTAGGCTCTAAAGAAAGTAGGGACCAAATGAGTAATTATTCCATCTACCTTTAAGCAGGTATTCTAACATGGACTCTAACATTTTCAACTCGTACGAGTTGCTCTCTTATCTTTGAATTAGTACGACTTAATCACAATCTCCAGCTTATCCTCATTATGACATCGTTCATTTCTTCCAGGCTTACCCCCAAACCAAAAATTCTGGTTCTGCCACTAATCACTTACATCATTGACTAATTCTAAACCAATTGGAAAAGCAAATGAATGCAAAATTACAAATGGATCTATCACGGCTACAAAATTAACAGAGAATAAGAAAATCCAATCAATGGGTCAACAAAAATGTGGCAATCAAACTTTAAGAATTGAATTGATTGCCGAGAAAAATGATGATAGAAGAAAGGTGGCAAGAATGCAATGAATGATTTGGTGATGCTGGATAAAGAGAAGCTGGCGTTCGAAATGCAGGACTTGATGATGGCAATGGCGGAAGTGCTAAGAAACGAGAGTTTAGAGTCATTGTACAAGGCGACGATGGAAAATGGGTTGTCGATGGTGGTGAAAATGGTGAAAGAGATGAGTTGGATAGGAAAAGAAACGTTCAATGCTAAGATGCGGTGCATGGAAAGGTTTTGCCACCCCAATATAACCGGCATAGGTGGATTCTAAGTAGTCGGAATAGCGAACAACAAATTTTTTTCTTTTGGAGCTGTTATCATTTTTAATGTAGAAAAAAATGATGATTTGGGGAAGTAGACGATGAGGGTGATGATTGTTTCTAGTGTGAAACCTGGCCACTTCGTGAAGCATTGCACCCAATGTAGCGGGGGCTGAAGGTTGAAGGAGGGGTAAGATCTATATTTAGTCTCCTAACTTTAAAGATCATTCTAATGTGATCACTTACCTCTAAAAATGGCTATTAAAGTCCCTTAACTCAACTAACGTATCCTATTTTTATCCCTACCGTTAGTTCTGTTGTTATTTCGGATGAAAATTACCTACATGGCACCCACATTGCCACGTGTCTATCCATTTCTTGACAGCAAGTGACTAAACTAAAATAATAACATATTTTAAGATTAAAATGATGCAAACACATAATCATAAGTCCTAAGACATGGTTTCACCTATAATCCAAATATTCTCCGATTTCCAATCACCCACTTCACCATCCACGCCACCACACACCTCCGCCTCTCCATTGTTCCGATTTTTAATCACCCACTCACTTTGGAATCGGACAAACCTGATGCCAATCAAGGCTGGATTGAAAACGATAAAGATTAGGTTTATAACAAACATTAGTGTCGGATTCGAAGAATTCAATGGAAATGAAGAGGTTATGAACAGAGAATGAGAGAAGGAGATCGCGAGGTCACGAACAGAGATTGATGTTGTGGTGATAGCAATTAGGTCTCCATCAAGCCTCCTTGCGACCTCGATGCTTCATTCAAAATCAAGCCTCCTTCTCTTGATGCCATGTTTGTCTTGGCCAACCAGCAATCAATGACATTTAGGTCAACACCAATTTTCTTGACTCGCGTCTTTCCTTCTTTGCCCATTGGTCTTCTCAACTCTTTGTTTTCTAGATTCTTTCTCAATTCTGATTCAGGATAGAAATTTGGTGGGTCTGGGGGCAACATTCAAAATGACAATGATTAGGGGCGGCAAGGATCAAAACGGAAAGAGTTGGCAGTAGGATTCGAGAAGATAGAGGAAGATTGGGTCAACTAGCTTTTTAGGTCACTAAAATTACTTTGTGTCAATTTTAGCTTAAACTTTATTGTTCTCCTAATCTAGTCACTTCTTATCATAAAAAAGGCTGCTATGTGGCAATCTACATGTCATGTAGGCAATTATCATCTGAAATAACAGTAGAACTGATGGTAGAGGCAAAAATAGGATACATTAGTTAAGTTAAGGGACTTTAATAGCCACTTTTAGGGATAAGAGACCACATTATGATAATCATTAAAGTTATGGGACTAAATATGGATTTTACCCATTGAATGAGGTAAGGCGGTGGCTATGGTGGGACCGTATTAGAGTGGCTGTAGTCTATAAGTTTTAGTATAAATTTGCACAGTTTAAAAAGTGTGAAAGTCAATGGTTAATTAAATCCTAATATAGTAACAATCTGATTGAATGAGCTAACGATATAGGTAGAGGAAGTGTAGGTGAGGTTCGAATAAAACTTAGAGGATAGAGGTAATTTTCTTTTTCTTAATACAAAAGCTTTTTATTAAGTTGATGATCGCTTACCTTTGTGCCCCTTCCATTCAGATAAATTAAAATTTTTGATTAAATTAATAACTCAATGAAAGCTTATAAGTTAATTTTCATTTCACCGTAGGTCAAGCGCTTCCATTTCGGAAGCCCATGAACTTTTGCTGTTAGTGAACCTTGGACAAATTCTGGGTGAAATAAAATATGTGGCATAAAATTAGGCTACATAGCACCAATTGCTCTCAAACTACTGCCTATGTTATACTTTTGTCATCAAACTATGAAGTATTACACCATTCATCGTGAACTTTTAATAACATTGCATTATTTATTTATTTATGTTTGTTCTTAAAAAATATAATATGATAATTTCTATTTTCTACTATCATTTTTATTTAATTTTGGCTTTTTTTTTACTTTTTATAGCTCAATTTTTCTGAAATTGTAATTTTAATTTTTTGTTGAAGTACTTTCTTGGACCTTCAATATAGCTATAGAGTTCAGACCAATCATAATACTTCATTTTGTTGCAATTTAGCTTTTTTTTCGTTGGTGTTTAACAATAAGAATGAATAAGGATGAACAATGTAACATTACTCATAGTTCAGGACAAATAATACAACAGTTTATAGTTTAAGGATAAAAGTGTAACATGGGTGATGGTTTGAGGATAATTGGTGTCATTTACCTAGTCATTTGACCAGAATGATATCACAATCACCTTATTCTTATTTATTTATGTTTTTATTATTATATTCTTTATTGTAATCTTTTTTAATTTAATAAATTTTTTTTTTATTTTTTCTTCTTTTTTGTTTATTTTCATATTATTCTATAATATTTTATTCTTATTTTATTTATTATAAATTTATTGTTTTCCTATTATTACTAAATAACATGTATAGAATATGATATGATTATTTTTATTTTCTATTAGTATTATTTATGTTTTAATTTTAATTTTTTATTTTTATCACTTTATTTTGCTTAAAACATTAGTTTTAGTTGTGTATTTTTGTTGAATTGCTTTGTTAGGCCTCTGATTTTGCTATTTTCGGTCATAATGTTTCATTGTGTTGCGATTCAATCATTTTTTGTTAGAGTTTAACTATAGGAATGAATGGAGGACCAACTTTAGGATGAATTATGCAACATATCATAGTTTGAGGATGAAAGTGCTTATGAGTGATAGTTTGAGGACAATTGGTATCATTTACCCTATCCAAGTTTGATTTGATTATTGTAAGGAATAAAATCAAAGGTTAATGTTCTATAAAACAGTCAAAGGTTAATGAGACTTAGGCTAAAAACATTGGCCAACCGTATGAAGTTTCCAAAAATATTTTGCTTGTGCTTAAAACTCTGGTGTAGCGAAAAAAATAGATAAAATCATAAAAACCATTGCCTCGGCTTAGCCTTTTATTTCAGCGAGCGGGCTGAGCCGGTCTTAAATTGGGTATGGGCCGAACCCAGGCCGTATCTGTTAAGCGTACATCTCTGCGCGAGAAGCCGAGAAAGTGTGGGTAATGACAGTATCATCCAAAACAGGGTACTTCGACTGACAGAGAAAACCGACGAAGCATGTCCCCCTCCACTGTTTGCCTTTCCGATGGAAACCGTGGGCGCACTTAAATTCTGTACACCGGAAACGAGACAGCGACAAAGAACGGCCACGATTCATCTATTATCCCAAACATCGAATATCGGACGGCCATAATTCACCCTTGTCATCAAATAATCAAACACGAAATTGCTTAATAAAATATCCGCTGCTAAGATAATACTAATAAAAAAATATCTGGATCCTTATCCACTCTTAATTCCCACTTATATGAGTCTATTTAAACTCGTCCCCACGTAAGCCTTTCTTTACAAAAGTCGCAGCGCGCGTCAGTAGAAGATCATCGAAGCTGTTAGGACACGATGATAAGGTCGATTGTTCGTCCCCCTTGTTCCGCTCCGATAACCGTCGATCCAAGTGATCTACACCGCTCCCAATCGTCGAGAGTGAGATTCGCCTCCACCATTCGGTGTTCTTCCAGAAGCTACGCCTCTATACCGAAGCTCGGGCAGTTTTGCCGGAGCATGACCATGCTTGAGCGCCTCCTTAGTGACCTTCCATTGATCGAGAAAACCAAGAAGGAGCTCAGAGGTAAGCCGATTTAGGGAGATGATAGTTATAGCTTCTGGACTTCTATAGCTAGACTTAGTATTGATCTGTTCTGCTTCCCCTTCCCGTCAGATTATTGTACGACGCTGGAAGGAGATGATTGTTGTAGCTGCTGGAAAGCTTATGCCGAACTCAATGATCTTGAGGTAGTTTTTTCTTTTCTTTTTCTTTTTTGGGTAAATCTATCTATTCCATGCTTAAGTTAGTCATATCTTGAGGTTGAGGGGAGTATTGTTAAATTGTATCTTCTGTTGATCAAAAAATGAGTGCAATCGACCATAGAGATTTTATGTCAAAAGAAAACAAGGCACTTACAAAGCCAAAGTCAGGGGCCTACATAGAAGATTAGGTGGGAAAGTATTAATTAGTACTCTTACTATGTTGTGTTTATTTGGCATTCAGCAAGAGCTGCCGAAAGAAGAAGTTGAAAAACTGATTCGCGGAACTGATGGGGTGAAATCTTTGATTGGATTCGTACATTGGTTCGCCCAAATGTACCACAGCAGCTTGAAGGATAATGATTTTAGAGCTGTAGAAAAGCCATCCAACACCAAAATTGAAGAGGAGAGGTTCATTCATATACCGGATGGGTTGCCGAAATCTGCCGAAGAGCTGGAGGAAGAAGAGAGGGCGAGAATGCCAGATTCACCCTTCACAAGATTGCTTAGGGCCAAAGCCAAAAGGATATATACGCCTCGTCCTGATCATGAAACCGATTAATGCCCCAAGTTAGATCGAGCACTTGATCATGACTTTAATTTTGCTCATGGTTTGTAAATATTGGTTGAGAACTGGTGCTTTTTACTCGGTTTTTTAAGAGAAGTGTTTAGTAAGTAAGGTGGCTACCGATTCAGTTCTGAGTAGCATGGAAAGTTCATGTCCTACTGTCCATTTTAAGTCCCTCACACATGATTTAGTGAAAGACTTTCCCATATCTGTATCTTATGGTTGCATCTCCACCTATATCACTGTCGGTTTTAGGCCAAATGCGTTAATTTTTGTAGCTTGTTGATCATTAAAAATATATTGCATTTTGCAAATGACCATTCTTATGAATTTGATTGGCAATTGAAGTGAAATTTGTTTGCTTGTATTCGTGATGGCCCTTAATGGCGCCAGAAAATTTATGATGTCTCTGTTTCGTTTGCAAGTACAGCCACATGTATATCCTTCTAGTTACTCACTGGGCTGTCTGCATGAGAGATCTGAAAAGTGGGAGCAGAACATCTACCAAGTTAAACTATAATGGACTGGAATGGTTCCTGCTCTTACGTACTGTCCCTCCACTGCTGCAAATTGTAAAGCTCAAAACTTTATCGAGGAATCGTTCAATGTGTCGCAGAAAATGCTATAGTGATTTGCTGTATCGCAGCATTGAGGGACTTGCATTGATTCTGGGGCTTCTAATTGTGATGTGCAATTGGGACACTTCTAAGTGGTCATTGGACTACCAGAACTGTTGTTCTTTCCACATTTGAACAATGTCATTGTTTTTTAAGCTTTTCCATAGAGAAACTGGATTAACATATATATGTGCCCTGCATGAGTCAAATTTTTATGATCAACCTTGGCTAGGCCTGGACGTGCTTTTGGTCCACCTAATAGGTTCGTGCGTCCTCGTTTTCCTGTTATCGACGTCTTATTTCCTTTTAACGCTAAAATTCTGTTTGGCTGGAAGGATATGGGCACAATATATTAAAGTTAATTCTTTTCTTGATCTAATTTTTAAAGCAGAATGACATATGTACATGCAGTTTTCTCATCCTCCCAAATGTGGCAGGAAATCCACGGGCAACGGGTAATTTGTTGCAACAAAACTCAGTTGAAATTAGTCAGGCTATTTTATGAAACGAAAATGAAGCTAAACCATCTCTAAATTAGTCAGAGGCACATATGGCGATTCAAAAGCTTCAATCCTGTCCAAAAGAAGGTAACAACTTTTCCGGTGCTAGCTAGAAACAGCATCAGATTTTCCTGCTAATTTCTAATTCCAGTCAACCTATAGCTCGTTATTTCTTCTTCGCTCCCAACATAACCCAAACACATTGCCTTAATGAGGGAGCACCGGATATTACAATCGGCCTGTGGCCAACCAATCCGGTCACCCATGGCTAATCCTCTCAAAACACAAATTTTTGCCAACCTTATTCTCTTCTCTTCCCTCTCTACCCTCTGCCTCGCCCTCACCGACCAACAGGCATTGTCCATTGCGCGGCGCCAGCTCCTGACCCTACCGGAGAATGGAGACCTCCCGGAAAATTACGAGAACCAGGTTGAAGTAAAGGAGAAGTTTGCAAATAACAGGCTCAAGAAAGCTTATATTGCACTCCATGCATGGAAAAAGGCAATCTACTCCGACCCGCACAAGATCACCAAAAACTGGGAAGGACCCGACGTTTGCTCCTACACAGGTGTGTTTTGTGCACCCGCATTGGACGACCCCAAAACCACCGTTGTAGCCGGAATTGATTTCAACCATGCAGACATCGCCGGCTACCTCCCGGCAGAGATTGGTCTCATGACCGATCTTGCCCTGTTCCATATCAACTCCAACAGGTTTTGCGGAATTGTACCAAATAGCTTCTCCAAGCTCACTCTTATGTATGAGTTTGATATCAGTAACAACCGTTTCGTCGGAGGATTCCCAGAGGTTGTTCTCACATGGAAAGAGCTCAAGTTCCTTGATCTTCGGTTCAATGACTTTGAAGGTGAATTGCCATGCCAACTGTTTGATAAACACCTCGACGCCATCTTCCTCAACAACAATAGATTCCATGGCGAAATTTCCGAGTGTGTCGGCAACTCCACCGTCTCTGTTGTAACCTTCTCGTACAACAAGTTCAGCGGCTGCGTTCCGGGAACGATTGGAACGATGGCTAACCTGAACGAGATTAACTTCAAGGACAACAAACTTGGCGGTTGTCTTCCTGCAGATGTCAGCAAGCTAAACAACGTGACTGTGTTTGATGTTAGCTCCAACGACTTCGTCGGTGTTTTGCCGGAAACATATACGAGCTTGAAAACTGTGGAGGCGTTCGACATATCTGGCAACAAGCTAACAGGAATATTCCCAGAGGGCATCTGCAAGTTACCCAAGTTGACGAGTTTAGATTACTCGTTTAATTACTTCAACGGACAAGCGGGCTCCTGTAATCCTGCTTCAAGGAAAGATATTGAGATCGATGATTCCAAGAATTGTTTGCCCAACCGGCCCGAGCAGAGACAGTCTAAGGATTGTCATCCTGTTCTAAGCCGCCCTGTGGACTGTAGCAAGGAGAAGTGTCATGGCGGAGGAACTCCATCGTCGCCTGGGCATTCCAAGACTCCGACGCCAGAGACGCCGGAGAAGCCATCTCCTGACCCTACTGAATCTTCTCCCGTGACTCCAACCAGGCCGCCGACGCCCAAACACTCAGCCCCTACGCCAGACCCGTATGAAGCTTCTCCAGTGACTCCCACTAGGCCTCCGACACCTAAAACTCCCGCTCCTGTTAACCCACCACCAACTGTCCTCTCACCGCCACCTCCAGTACCATCACCACCACCAGTAGTCCATTCTCCGCCGCCTCCGGTACTTTCACCACCACCTCCAGTTCAATCTCCCCCACCACCTGTACTCTCTCCTCCACCACCCGTCCGATCTCCGCCTCCTCCAGTGTTTTCACCCCCACCACCAGTTTCCTCGCCTCCACCGCCTGTCCACTCTCCGCCTCCCCCGATATTTTCACCACCACCACCTGTCAAGTCTCCTCCGCCCCCTGTTCTCTCCCCCCCACCACCAGTCTATTCTCCGCCACCACCGGTTTTATCTCCACCGCCACCTGTACGGTCCCCAACACCTGTACCTTCTTCGCCGCCACCCAAGGAGGACGTTGTGCTTCCACCGAATTTGGGATTCGAATACGCATCGCCACCTCCACCATTATTTCCAGGCTACTAAACAGGAGCGCATCCGCAACATTTTCTGAAATTGCTAGCTTTCCGAATTCTAATCATGGGCTAAATAAAGGGAAAAAGAAAAAAAAATGCTTGGACATCAGTGACACATAATTTTTACCGCGTTAGCTTGTCTGCAGGTTTCCTTCATATTAATAAATAAAATCTTTTTTTCAGCATTATGATAGCATTATACCAATGTTTCTTGAGCACTAATTAATACAAATGAAACCAAGGAAGTATTTAAGTGAGAGAGACAGAGTATCTCTTCATTTTACTCTATTAATATATACAGTAAACCTCATGTTTCTACTTCCTTAAGTCTGGAATCATCTATACCGAGTAAATTTTATGAATAGTTTTAAACTTTATTCATTATTTCCTTTTAATTCCTAAAGTATTGAATATTCTGTTTTAGCCCTAAATCTGTTAAAATGTTTCATTTTAGTCCTAAATCTATTGAAAATGTTTCATTTTTATCTCAATTTGATGAAATTTGTTAACTCAAAGTATTTATCTGTTAACAATTTTTTGGATCATAATTTAAACTATTCGGTAACTGTCTTACAATAAATTTAATCTATATCATAATTTTTTTATAGTTAGTGAAAAATTCAAATAACTTTTTTTCTCTTTATAAATTGAACTTATTTCATTCAGAAAGAAAAAAAACTATTAATTTAAAATTGTCTATTTACTGTCAAAAAATATTAAACTATTTAAATTTACTGAAACATAGTTGTCGAGTACTTAAATTAGAATTTCAAAAGTTTCTATTAAACAATTATTCTAAGTTAATAAATTGTATCTGGTGAGAACCAAAATGAAACAATTTTAATAGGTATAAAATAGAGTATTCAATAGGTTAGGGACTAAAAGGAAACAATAACTAAAAATTAGGGACCATTTATGCAATTTACTCCATCTACACTAGTTAAGGGCGGAGCAAGAAGTGGGGCCAAGAGTTGAATATTTGAAAATTTGTAGAACATAGGGGCAAGAGTTACACATTATAAAGAAATTATAGGGTCAAATTGGTAAGAGGTTACTAACTCATGCCCATGATGGGTAATTTTCGGAAGAATTGAGTGGGGTAATTTTACAGTCCCCGTTATAATTTACCTAACCTGAAATTACATTTCATCATACTTCTATTTCAAAAATCTCTTAAAATTTTCTGAATTTTTAAAAAAGCTACACTTATACCCTACAGTCTAATTTGAAGATTAAAATCAATGGATTAATTACACTTTGAGTGACTAACATTTAGTACTTATTTAAGTTTTCTCTTTAATATACACTTCCCCCACCCCAAGTTTTTTTATACCATTTCAGTTGTTTTCTTAAATTTATCTTTAATATTTGCAATTTTAAAAAAAATTATATTTAAAAACTACAAGGTTTATAGTAATTTATTTCATTACTTATATTTGAGGTTAAACCCCTTTTTCTATTCCTCATAGTTTTTACCTTTCTTGAATCCCTAATTTTTTTTTTATATGCGTATATACATATATGTGAAACCCCTTTTTTCTATTCCTCATAGTTTTTACCTTTCTTGAATCCGTGTATGTATGTATGTGAAAAATGATGCTCAAAAACTCAAAAATTTATATTGATACAAAACTAAATCTTGAAAATTGTAATATCAAAGTATAACATGTGGAACTACATAAATGCAAGTGTAGAAACATTGATCACATTTTTACAAATGAGTAACCTCATTTCTACAAATAATGTCACATATATTTTTTATAAACAAAAGTCTACTCACTTATGTATATTTATGCACTCGTGAATACGAGCTTATAGAAAAATAGACAAATTCTAAAAAAAATGAATAAATGAAATAACTACAATAAATAAGCAACATAAAAAGAATAACTGAAATAATCTCACATGATTTGTACATATCTTTCATCTTGTTTTACATCGAGTTCATACATATTTATCATTCTTATGTGCATATCATTTATTAGCTTAATATAAAAAATAAAAGTTAATTAGAAAAACATTTATTGATTTTCATTATCTTATTTGTACGTCTGTCTTACACAATTTGTATGTATCTCTCATATTGTTTATACATAGAGTTCATATATATTTGTTATGTGACTTACATATATCTCAAATTTTAGTGAAAAGCACTTGTGAACGCGTTCACAACTTTCTATTTATATTCAATAATAGTTTTGAAATCTCATTGGTATATATGTGTTGTATAATTTGTGCATATCTCTAATTTTATTTTTAGATTAAGCTTATACATACCCATCATTTGATTTATAAATGTCACTGCTCTATTACTACTGATCAAATTTTTTCTTGTAATTTTTGAAAAACTAATTTTTTTATTCCAAAAATATAAATTTATGCATAAATTGTATTAAAATATAAATAATATGTTCAAATAAATATAAACTTTGTACAAATCTCTTTTTTTTTATTGTTGGATTTGTTCCAAAAAAATTTAATTTTGATGATGATAAGTGCATTGTTTTAGTGTGTTTAATATCATTTTATTGGGTCAAAATAAATCTGTTAAAGTTGTGTTTAATTTCCAAATACTTCATGTGTTATTTCAAAAGATTTGTTTTAAGAAAACTTGTTTTTTAAGAGAAGTTAATAGATCATAAAAATATGTTAGTGTTTGAATCAAGTTTGATTTTCAAATGACAAATTTTTCTAAGTTGTTTCATGTTTAATCCATTAAAGAAATAGTTTAACATGTCTTTTTATCACTTGAATTTACCTAGCTCCCAAGTATATGTTTTAATGCGTTAAAATGCTTTAATTCAAAATCTGGAGTTGCTAGTGATTTTTGAGACATCACGTAATGCATTAAACTTTGGTTTTAACCTATTAATTAGAAACCTGAAAGCTTTCGCGCCAAATTCTCCGACTGGTGCGATTTCAACCAAAATTTAAAATATGACTTGGACGAATTAGATGACGTCACCTGGATAGTCTGGAATAGCATTTAATGGTCTTTCTCTAGCCATTTTTTTATCATTGCATGATGAAATTGAGTTTAACGTGTTAAACCTAAAACTTAAAAATCTAGAGTCTTTTCTTACATAAAAAATAGAGTAACAGTTATCAATTTTTCATGAATTTTTTCAGACGTCTCCAACAAGATTTCAACGTCTTTTTGGATCCCAAATGAGTATTAAAACATGGAGAAATACTTTGAGAAGAACTCTTGGCAGCTAGAAAAGAGATTTCATTTTTAAAGAGCTTGAGTTTGAGAAATGCTAAGAGATTTTCTTGAATGCTTTTATTGTTCTTACCACCTTGTAACCATGAATTTAATGAGTTTTATCCTGAGTGTTTGAGTGATTTCCTTGTAAGGAATAGAGAGTTAAAGAGGTTTCTAGTTAGCCTTTAGAAAACTAGTGGGGCAAAGAGTATTGGTGGTAAAGAAAGCTACCAAAGAGTATAAGGTCTTTTACAATTGTAATTGTTTAGTGAAGAATAAACTTTTAAATGGTAAGCTTGAGGAGAGGAGTAGGCTCTCAAGAGAAAAGCCCGAACATCTATAAAAATCTTAGTATTCAAATTTATTCATTCTCTTTTTCTATTTCTTGTCCACTTTGTATTTTTTGGTTTATTGATTATCAAACATTTGTTGCCCTTTTTTTAGTTTGTTCAACATATTTTCAAAACAAATTTTAGGACATTTGTGGTAGAATTTTCTCAATACTGCAAGTTTACATAAGCTCTTTTATTTGCTTATTGACTAAAGGTAACAAAAAATTGTTTTAGAATTTTTTTTGAAACTAATCAATTCACCCCCCTTTTGGTTGCTCATTGAGCTAACATTTATAATATCTCTTACTTTCTTTTACATATTAGATCCACACATATATATTATTCAGTTTATACATATATCTAGTTTTGGCAAAAAACACATTTTGATGCATTTACATTTATTTTTAGGATCAAAGGTTAAATTCTTACATATAATTGAATATATAAATAACAGTTATTTGATCTCATTTTACATGTGCCACACATGCTTTGTACACGGTGATACCCATACCTTAAAGACTTGGACCCCACACTTTAAGGCCCATCAAATTTGATCATGGCCAAGTGCTATAAAGACCATTCGTTGTGCAACCCTTATGCAAGATCAACATATCTCAAGAGATATGCATCAAGGGGTATCTATAAGGTTACAAGTGTCCCTGATCTGTCAACTCTTAAGTTATAAAGAATGACCACCTCATTCAATAGCCTTAAACTCACAGGACACGATCCCTTAAAAGCTTATATAAAGACTGCTATATTCATTTGCAAGGCATTAAATCACCTTCTTGATATTCACGTTTTACCTATAATTCGTATATATGTGAGTATCGGATAATCTTTTGTAGATCTCCACACGTCCTCTTCTAGCACATGATTGTATATGGAGACCCACTTTCAAGCATCAATACATCATATTAATTTCATTCCATCATCATTATATATCCACTACTTTCTTTGTACATTGATTTTATTTATATTTGTCATTCTAAATTGAACATATTTCTAATTTTTTATGAGAAACGAGATTTAACTCGTTCACATATGTTATATACGATGAATAGTAGTATTGGAATATATATATATACACATAGGCACATAAGGGTTAGGGTGCATATTAGACTTATGAGTGTATTCAAATTTTAGCGTCTTGGCTCCTTGGAGGGCTCACTCGTTAATTTTTTATTTTCAAGGCCTTAATTGCTTTTAAAAAAGGCCAAAATGTGCATTTGGTCCCTTAACTTTGCTGACTCAAGCGAGTTAGTCCTTTAAGTTTAACTTAGTATGACTTAGTCCTTTAACTTTGAAAAATTAAGCAAGTTAGTCCCTTGATGTACGGAGTGACAAACGGCGTTTCTTTTTTCTCCTCGTCGTCACCCTTGGAGTATTGCCGTAACCGCTCAACACTTTCGTACCACAACCACAGTCGAGTCCCAAGCAGTTGTTTGCGCTCCACAGTCACCAAAAGGCATACTCGACTGCCGTCCCCC
This sequence comes from Aquilaria sinensis, assembly GCA_005392925.1. NCBI lineage: Eukaryota > Viridiplantae > Streptophyta > Magnoliopsida > Malvales > Thymelaeaceae > Aquilaria > Aquilaria sinensis. The sequence goes on along the minus strand of SMDT01002574.1, from coordinate 241,077 downwards.
CTCTCCGTCAATCCCTTTACCGTTTCCACCTGCCCCCCTGGACTTTGCCCGTTGCGGCTCCCCACACTGTCGCCCCACTCCCGTTTGAGTCCCGTATCTCAGCCACTCTCGATGCCAAGCCCACCGTGCTCCGTCCACCTCTCCTGGTAGCTCCCCGCCATGCCACCGGAAGGTCGCCCCCACTGTCCCCATTGAAGCTCGAGCTATTGCTGCCCTCGGTATGTTGTCTGCCCACCGAATTGAATTGAAGCTTGAGCTATTGCTGCCCTCGGTATGCTGTCTGATTCGATTGGGTGTCGTCCGGCTTGGTTGGCCACCGTCTGATTCAATTGGGCCTCATCCGATTCGATTGGACGGTGAACAACGAACGATTTGGCCCCCTTTGATTTGACTGGGCGTCATCTCCCACATGATATTTGGCTTCACCGTCGTTGCCGCCATCCTCGCGTTGTCTTCGACCACATTAGATCAGCACCGGTTCCAGCAAAATAACTAACGCCATCATCCTTTCCGTCCCCCTTAGACTAACTCGCTATTTTTTTTATAGTTGAGGGAGTAAGTCGCATAGTTTATCAAAGTTAGAGGACTAAGTCATTATGAGTCAAAGTTTAAGGATTAACTCATGCGAGTTAGTAAAGTTGAGGGACCAATCACGCATTTAGGCCTTAAAAAAAATGGGAGTGAAACGTATTATGACAAGATAGACGCAGTTGCTGGTTCCTGGGAAACGATGCCGTTTGGTAGTCCTGATCTGACTTCAAACACACGTTGAGCAACAGCTTGTCCGTCTATTTGGGACTGGAAAGACAGCCCCACTACACCCAACAGATCTCATTCAATTCAACTCCGTCGTCCAAGTCGAAGCTAAGCTTTTTCAAATTTCTTTGGATTTGGTTCTAAACTAGAGAAAATGGAGGATGACAAGAAGGCGACCTTACTAACCGAGGGTAAAGAAAATGAATCTCCGGGGAGGGAGCAGCAAGAAAAAGGAGGCGACCCACGTACGGAGCAGCCACCGACGCCGCCGCCCAGCAACGGGGGATGGGGCGGTTGGGGTTTCTCTGCTTTCTCCGTTTTTTCTGATATTCAAAAGGCTGCCACTGCCGCAGCTGAAGAGATCTCTCGTAATGTACGCTTCATTTATCCTCTTAAAATATATCAAACTATCGCAATTTACTCTAGATTCCAATTTCTGGTGTTTTGTGTTTCGCTGCCTGGGTAAGATCATCATTAGAGGTAAGAATTCGAATTTGCGAACTTATGGTTAGGGAAATGTATTCTGAGCATTGTCTTCGAATTTTGTTTAAATCCCGTTCTGTTGTGCTAGCGGGTGAATTCATTATTGTTGGCCCCTATATTTGGCAAGTCCGTATAGATTTAATATGGGAAGTGACCATTATGATATTTTCCTTTTACCCATCACAAGATTCTCAAAATATTATTAGTTGTTACCATCTGAGTTTTGATAGGTAGCGTTTTTTATTCATGTTCTAGTAGGAGCTGCAAAAGTAGACTGGAGTGCGATTCAGAAAAGTGATGATCATCATGCTTCACTTTGGACGAGCCATAAGTTGCTTGTAGCCCTCAGCAGATATTATTGATGTTCTTGTGATTGTGTGATGGAAAACTAGTTTGTTTTATACCATTCTTTGGCAATTTTTTCTCCAAAAATATGAAAAGGAGTTTTGTTGAACTGTTAAGCAATTCATCATGGACGCAGGCTGCTGTGGTTGCTGAGAAGGCCGCAAAGGGCATTGCAGATATGCAAGTTGCTGAGGATTCAGAATCTTCAAAGGAAGATGGAGAAGATCAACCTGCAACTGAAAAGGGAAGTGAAGATGAGGACGACAAGTTGCGGAAGTCTGCTTTGGATAAATTGGAAAATGCAAGTGAAGATTCCTTCCTTGGCCAGGCAAGTTTATTAATTGTAGAACTGATTGACCTTTACATTTCTCTCTGAAGTTTTCATGCTTGCACTTTATCATGACAACAGGCATGATTGAAAGAAAAAATAACTTTTTCTCTGGTACTTTATGCTATATGGTTCAAGTAATTTGACATTGCATATTGAATTTATTCCACTGTATCAGTCAGAAGAATCAAAGTTAATGGCATACACTTTGTTCAGGTCGAGTATAGTGTTGATAAGGCTATTAATGTTATCAGGGGTTGAAAGTTCTTGATAACTCAGTGGAGGATTTTGCCTCTGGAGCATGGAAAGCCCTAGGAAATGCATTGAAAGGAGGAACCAAAATTGTTCAGAAGTATGTGTCTCTCCATTTTTTTCCCATGTCACTTGCTTCATAAAGAGTTCTGTTGCTTGTGTGATTTTTTTTTTGAGAGTGGTAAGCTAAATTGCACACTGCTTGTGGGTCAGTGTATGTTTTTATGGCTGCCAGTTTTTTTTTTTTTGATAAATATGGTTGCCAGGTTTTGGTAGAAGCATTACTTTTTTTTCTTTTTAAGCTAACAAAAAGGTTTTCGTTGTTGTATAAGGTAGCATTTTGAACGTCCATTTCATTGGTACCTTCATTTTCAAATGAAGTTTTGTGTTTGATTTGCCCTGAAAAAAATTTCTTAATGCCCATGCCTCTGGATAGCAAACTACCTTATATTTATGTAGATCTACACAAACCTTTTTGTTCATAAATGTGGCTAGTATTATTCTGCTCTCATAAATTTTTGTTAACTAATTTTGCACTCTTCCTTCTTATAATTAAACTGATTTATGTTTGCCATTTTTTGAATCACTCTGTTTCCCCTAGTTAAGTGGTAAGTTTTCTGAGCTTACTTTTTGTTGAAAGCACATCTCAGGGATGAGACCCTTCAGAAGTCTCCTAACATTAGCTTTGTGTTTCTCTTTTTCTTTAGGCTTGAGAATTCTGCTGTAAATCTCGCAGAATCTATTCAACAGGGTGGTTTACCTGCTGGTTCTGTTGCACCATCCTTAATAGAGGTTTGTAAGGCGTCATTTTGTGGCTTAATGCTGTTTTCATAATTACCAATTTCAGTTCTTCATTTTGTAGACAGGGAAATCTTTTACATCAAGGGGAATCCAAGTTCTTGAATTTGTTGGCAAGGAGACCATGGATTTACTAATCGCTGAGACTGGTTTCGAAGTGGAGAGGAAATCTAAGGATTCTGAGGATCAGTTATACGAGGAAGTCACATTTGACAGATGCTTCTACATCTATGGAGGTCCAGAGGTCTTAGAGGTTGTTTTCTGGCCCCTCAATGTCTAATATGGTGTTCAAAATGATGAAAGATGTCTTAAATTCGAACTATCTTGTTGTCAGGAACTGGAGGCATTGTCTAGCCATTATGCCCTGTTGTTTAATAGAAGAAAAGCGAAATTACCATCAGAAGAGAAGTCTTTGTATGAAAGCAAGCTTAAAGAAATGCAGCAAATTTTTAGTTTGAGTGGTGAAATAAATAGCAGTACTACAGAAACTGATAAAGGAAAGAAAATAGAGACTGCAACTGAAGCAAGTGGTGATGAGGTGAAAAATTTGCATGACTCAAGTATCAGCAAAGCTGCTGATATGGCCGCAGGGTAAGTTATTCAGTTATGGACTTCCTTTTTAATTCAATTTTCAGACAATTGGTGCCCCAAATGATCTGGCTACGTCATGCTAACTTCAATTGGATATCTGCTTTACTCCAGTTTGGTTTCATGTCATATGTGGTTTCTGTTGTTTGCTCACGAAATCTAAATTACCACATTGGATTTCTATCTCATGATTCAACTGTTTTTGGTTTAGTGTCGCCTTGTAATTGCTGATTCATCAGTTCTCTAGTTTTTTTTTTTATTTTTTTATGACCATGCCCCTTATATCCGAAAAATCGTCTGTATGGCAAAAGCAAGTGCATTGTATTACTGTTTCTGATCAATAACTTGTGTGGTCAGTTTCTTGTCCAGTGTTCAACTCAAGAGGGGTATACAAAACTAGAAGTCATTCTGTTTAAACCTTTTGCAGGTTCACTGGTGCATTAAATGGTCTTGTGGTTAACGATATAGTTCAACGAACTGCTGGAAGAATTGAATCATTGCATTCTGAAGGGATTCATGTATGTTCATAAAAGCCAGGCATTTCTTCTGAACTGCTTAAAATTTTCAGTGGTTAGTAAATACAAATGTGTATGCATCTGTACTGCAGAGGCTCTCTGAAATGTGCTGTGTTGCGGTGTCGCAACTTCTGATGTTTGGTAAATCCATCATATCCAATGCTAACAAAACTAATGGTGAAGATGCTGGGGGGGACATGATAAACATCGACTGGCCTGAGGATTCTCTTGAAAAGGCTAAGTTAATGAGAATTAAGGTGCAGTCAATGACAGGATATGTAGAAGCTGTAGCCAGCAGTTTTATCACAGGTCGGTTGCCCTATGCTGTGACAAATGCATAACCTAGTGCTGGTTTCTTTCGTCTCAATCTTGGCCAAGGTTTTATTTTATTTTATTTTACAATGGATTCATAAGTGTGGTTCTTGAAGATTTGAGCTTACTTGATTGACTAGGCATATCAGATGTCGCTGAGGCTTATATGGCAGCCATGAAAGCTGCTACTGCTGATTCACGCGAGAATGTTACACAGACAGCAGTCCAAGAGAAGGCCAAAGCTTTCTCAGAGCACATCCGCAGTGATCGAAGTATGGCAGTGGGCAAAATCCAGGATGGTCTGCAGTACTTGTCTTACGTGGTCCTTTCAACGTCCATTCCTGCAGCTTAAACCTGTGGTTAGACCTAGTTGTAAATAATTGTAGTGCAGTTAGGAGGGTTCAAACCCTTGGTCACGTTTTTAAATTCATGCTAGATTCACAGCAACAGGATTGCGCGGGGGAATTGAACCCCGTTACAGACTTTGGGGGAGCCTAGCTTTTCATTTTTCATGGGTTCACATTTCTGAATGTTTTAAGCCTCAGAGTCAACAATCATTTGGTTGTTGGCGCGATCGATTTAAGTTTCTGGATTGAAGGGAACAGCGGCTGGTATGCATGAAAACTAGTGTCAGGTGTTGTATTTATTCGTCAAAGGTAGACATATTAGTTATGACTTGTGACCTAACATAAGTGTGTTGCCGTAAGTATTAGTACAGGTAACTACAAACAAAAAGAACTGAAAACCTTGGTGACGAGCGTACTGAGACGAAAATGAACTTTAGCCAGCCCTCCGGAAGAGTAATAGCAAGGCTACAAGATTGCCAATTGTAACTCTGAAATTGTCACGGATACTGCTTACAAGTCTTCATCAGGCATCAGGATCAAAGCTAAATGCCGAATCTACACGATCAGAAAATTACATATGGTAAGATAAATTAAAGGCTTCCATTTAGATAGAGTATTACTACTTTTGTTTCAAATTCATTGAAACACAGGTTTGTACGAAAATTAAGAGTAAAAATTTTGTGTGTTTTTCTTTTTATTTTTTTGCATGTAAATCAAGCAAAATGCAAAAAACAAAAAAGAATATTGAGATGATATTTTGACGCGTAATATGATGAAGGTTCAAGAGAGAAGAAATTAGGCCTTTCGGCCATGTATCAGTTTTGGACTTTGTTTCAAGAGTGCAATTGGACCATCCACTGCATTCATCCAGCAATTGCATTCCATTATAATTATTGGGACTCAAACTCTTAACCTTGGGGCTAAAAGGTACACACATTAGTCAGTTGAGCTAAACTCAGGGTCTATTTTGTTCACAACTCAACTTAATTGAACTCAATTAGGTCTTGGTAAAATTTATAGTAATTTACAGTTACTCGCCTAAGATATGAAAATCAATATTCCCCCTTTTTTTTTTAATTTTTTTTTTTTTACACTATCCAACCAACAACTTATGAAATCCTACTTTAAATTGTCCAATAACTGTCTATTGGTAACTTCAATTTGCCTAATAATTTGGTTTTTACAATTCATGGAGATTTTAAATTCTTAATTTTTCTTCTCTATATAAATGTTAAACAATATTCTTTAAATGTAAATTAGTTACAAAAAAATATAGACAACTTGAAATTACTAAAATATAATTATTAAACGGATTAAATTGAGATTTAAGAATAAGTTGCTATCGGTATAATGTAAGAAAACAAATGAAAAGTGTAGATCTCCAATATGCAATTGTAAAATATCCTAAAATTTACTAAGACTTAGTCACATGATTTCTTGCATCCCAATCCATCATGGCAACAATCTCATTTTAATTAATTTTATTTAAAATAATAACGAAAAAAAAAGAGGGGAAGAAATAAGCTGTAATAATGTTTTCTTTACGTGGAATCAACATGTTTAATGTTATGCTCTTTTAATGAGTTATTGTACAGTATTTATTTCCAATGAGTTTTTGCCCCTTTTTTAATAACTTGGGTCCAATTTGTACATAACCTACGAACAGACGCGTTACTAAATCTCCAAAATCCTGTAATCATTGAGGATTTATATATATACGAACAGACGCGTTACTAAATCTCCAAAATCCTGTAATCATTACCGTTTACGGAAAAGGTTTCAGGGACCATTCGAATTATAGGCCCAACTCATCGATTTATAATCTTGGCGTACAATTGGGACAGAAATGGAGAATTCAAGGACGAAAAAGCGTTATGCGTTTTCAAAATTTCAGACCATTTGAGCAATTTAATGGTCTTGCGATCGATTTATACTTAAGTTGCCAATTTAAGGACAAATGACGTCAGTCCAAAAAATGTGCATACCATTTGGGCCAACATGTGCCAAAAGCCCGATTCTTTTGTTTTTTTTTTGGATTGAACAAAAGCCCGATTCATGCATGCTGTCCAATTACTCCAGAGTGATTATATTGATTTTTTGTTTTTGTTTTTGGGGAAATGTGGCGGACAAACAGAGCGGGCAGGAAGCCAGCATACGAAGCAGTGGCGGAACCACGTTCACGTGAAAAAGGGCAATTGTCCTCACTAAATTTTAAAAAGATTACATATTTAATATTATATCATCAATAAAATTTATAACTTGATCTCATAAATTTTAAAGTTTACATCTATATATTATAAAAAAAATTATCATTACCCCCACTGACAATTTTTTCTGGCTCCGCCCTTGATACGAAGGCAATGTTTATTGCCTTTGCCTTTCTATCGAGGTTGCCTGAGGTATCAATAATATTGAAGGGGCCATGCATCGTAGCTTACGTTTCAAGATAAACCGAGAACGGGCCATCCTTTCATCATCTTTTTTTATTTTTTGTCCTGAAAATAAAAGAAATGCCAAAGGAAAATGACAAAGATATATACATATATATATATATATGATCTGTACCCCACCAGAAAAAAAAATGTTGTAGAAAATTATACATTTTTGTAATGGAGGCTTTGAAAATTAAGACGACATGTACTGTTGTTTCAGTCTGATTACAAAAATAATTGCCCGGTAATTTAAAAAATAACTTCACTTTCATCCATTTAAGTTTTGGGAAAATGGTTTGGAGGTTGGACGCCATCGCTGGGAATATTACCCCCATTAACCACCTAACTCCTTCACTGTAATCTTTCACATTTTTACGTTCCGTTAAAAAATTTAAATCTAAAAAAATTTCGGTGAATTAATTGATCAAATACAATCATTTGCTTATTTTAAACTCATTTGAAATTTTATGAGGTCGTTATTTTTGTGTAAATTTGAAAAGTATTTGTCTTGCATTAATACAAACATGTCTAGTTCTAAGAATCATTGTCTTTAATGCAAATATGTCAAGTTCGGAGATACATTTGTCTAGTTCTATTGTGTACTTGACTAAATCTGAAGCAAATTTGTCTACTTTCGTATATATTTGTTGATATTTGTTTAATTTTAGAAGTTAAAGTAATAATCGTTATATTTATTTAGTTTTGATATGCACTTGTCGGAGTTCAAAGCAAACATGTCTAATTCTTATATTTTTTTTTAATTTAATGCATAAATGTTTAGTAATGAGATGCACTTGTCTAGTTTTGTTACATAGTTGTGTAAATCTGAAATGAATTTTTCTAATTATGAGATAAATGTCTAGTTCTAGTATATATTTGTTTAATTTTGAACATGTCTACTTTGAAAATGTATTTTTTAATTCTGAGATACATTTGTCTGGTTTAATAATTAAACAAAATTTATGTTCCTTTTGCAAGATACAATATAAAAAAAATAATTGTAAGCGATGAAGCATATAATATCAAATTATCAAGTTTTGAGTTCACGGAACCCAGTTCCAAATTTGAACTAATTTTGTATGCATAATGTCAGTTTCAACATATCTCATATACAAGCTTTCAAATAAAATAAAGTGAAACCAATTTTAGTTATTTGAAAACCAGTTTTAAACAATCAAATGCTAGTTTAAGACTTTACACCAACAAGACTCGGACATCTAGTCACCACTTTTCGGCCATTCTTTGTCCAATTTTGGGCAAATATCCACCAATTTTGGATATTCACTTAACATTGTCATATTGTCACCGTTAAAATTTAATAGAAAGCACATCCTCTAGAGGATAGGAGAATTTGTGATGTTGAGTGTGGCAATGAAAGTTCAATGGTTAAAATTGAGACCTCAAAATTTGAAGGTCTTTAATTCAAGTTTCATCATAATAAGCTGAGCATTAGAGTGCAAGTATTAATTTTTTATTACTGGTTTGTTGTTAGTAATAAATCTATTGGTATTTATAAGTTGCTTATTAATTTCTGTCAAATCAACTTTTTTTTTTCAAATTTTAAAATGTTATGTATACTTATCAAGACAAGAAGAGAAGTGCTTAACGCTGTGTCTGCTAAAATGCTACTGCCAACAAGTCAAAAAAAGACAAGGAGAAAGGCCTTCCAAACTCAAATTTGCGGACGAACTCACCATGTACGCCTAATTAACCACCTTCCCATTGAGTCGAGCTGACAAAAGGAAATTAACGTCTAATTAGCATCTGGAACAAAATTCGGTCTCGGTTCATTCTGCGTTCTTACTCCACAATCGATATATAAAGCATGCGCACATCATTCAGATCAAATCATCAAGGCCGTGAAGGGGGCTGATCGCCAGAAACAATGGGCCAAGTTGATCCAGCCTTCATCCAAGAGCTAGAGCACCGGCCAAAGCTCTCCCACGACGAAGCCAAACAAATACCCCTCATCGACCTGTCCCCCTTCATCCACTCCCCCAGAAACCCCACTTCAATCGATGCTCTCGTCTCAGATATTCACTCCGCTTGCAAGAACTGGGGATTCTTCCAAGTCATCAACCACGGCGTGCCCTTAGAGAAGCGCGAGAAGCTCTTTAACGGCTCCAGAAAGTTCTTCGCCCACCCCTCGGAGGACAAATTGAAGGTCAGGAGGACCCAAGACAATTTTCTGGGTTACTACGAATCCGAACACACCAAGAACGTCAGGGATTGGAAGGAAGTTTTCGATTTCTCCACCGAATACCCCTGCATCATCCCCGCCTCGTCGGACCCTCATGATGCCGGAATCATTCAGTGCTTTAATCAGTGGCCGGAATACTTCCCCGAATTTCGGTACTTCTCTTTAAAAAAAATTTTCCACGCCCATCAATTACAGAGCATAATTGAATAAAGTTCCAAATTTGATGGTTATTATGATGGCGCTACAGGGAGGTGTGCGAGGAATACGCGAAGGAAATGGAGGGATTGGCCAAGAAATTAATGGAATTGATTGCCTTGGGCTTGGGGTTGGAACAGAACAGGTTCGAGAGCTTTTTCAAGGACCAGACCAGTCTCATCAGGCTCAACCATTACCCGCCTTGCCCGGTTCCAGACCTCGCCCTCGGCGTTGGCCGCCACAAGGACAGCGGCGCATTGACCATTCTCGCCCAAGACGAAGTCGGAGGGCTACAGGTAAAGAGGAAATCCGACGGGGAATGGGTCCGGGTCAGGCCCGTGGCCGATGCTTACATCATTAACGTCGGAGACACTATCCAGGTAAAACGACTAATGCACCCTCCCAAAACATTTTGATGTCCGAAATGGTTACTCCATTTTGGGATGTTTTATTCACACCCTTGTTGGGCGTTAATCTTCCACCAGGTTTGGAGCAATGAAATTTATGAGAGCGTGGAGCATAGAGTGACGGTGAACCCGGAGAAGGACAGGTTCTCAGTTCCGTATTTCTTCAACATTTCTCATAATACTGATGTGAAGCCCCTGGAGGAGCTAACAAGTGAAGAAAATCCAGCCACATATAGACCTTACAATTGGGGCAAGTTCTTCTCGAGTAGAAGGGGCAGTAATTTCAGGAAGCTTAAAGTCGAAAATATCCAAATTCATCACTTCAGAATACCAGATTCTGAGCTAGCTTTGGCCGATCGACTTGGGGCTGGACTGTCTCTTGAAGAATCAGTAAAAATTAAATAATTGCCTGCTCTGATGGCATGGCATGGCTTTGCTTTTGTGTGATAATGAATAACGGAAGTTGCACTACAAATTACATGCCGAATTGCTGCAAGTGCAACTATTGTGGTGTTTTTACTATTTTTAGGGAATTTAATAATGTAATGTTACACAACATAGGTATATTATACATTTTTTTTTAATATTGCCCTTGTCTAATCACAATCAATTACATCTACATGCAGAAACGTAGAAGAATATACATGCTAGTGTATACATTAACAAGAGTAAAATTGAAAGAACATGTGTAAAAGCATAAAAATGTCAATTATTTAAAAAAAATTCTTTTAGAAAATGGCTGCGATTATTAGATGGATGGATTTTTACTTTTGAAAATGTGATTACAAATTTACAATGGCTCGTGACAATTACAACCATGCCACGATAATTTGATTGACGTTATATTTTCTAATCAAACGGCTATAAAGTTAAAAAATCTCCCTGACTTATTTATGTGACACAACATTTGCAATTCTTTAAAAAGAAAAAAAAAACAAGAAAGAGGGAGCGCGAGAGAGATGGTATTAGGGAAACAGTAGTTCTTTTCTCATGTTTGAGATGTATCATTACCAAATTTTAGAAAAGAAAGTGGCCGCCGGCAGCTCGGACGGCAGAAGACGTGTGCGGGTGCGGCCAAGACGCCAGGTTGAGTTTGATTCTCGTCACTTTCATCTTCAATAAATATACACCTCGGATTCTATACGACAAATAATTCAACTCTCAACTCTTCAACATGATTTTACTATGACTCATCTTCATCCCTTAAATAGATACTCGCAATGTGCTTCTTCTTAGCCAAAAAAAGGAAATATTACCAAGAATTCCTAAAATTTGCTCAAACCTACGGACAGTTATCAACCCTTTTCAAATACCTACAGTTATCCCCTGACAACCTAACACCTAGATTAATCATTACACAGAAAATGGGAAAAAAGGCGTCAGCCGAACGGGTCTTCATAATTCATGAACAAGTCAAGAGTGGATGTTTCTGGTTCGGTTCGGAAAAACCTGCCAGATGAGATGAAGTGGTTCGGATCAAACATCCTGATCACATGGCAACGAAATTCACACATGGCATCGCCATCAACATGATTGATTTATTGGGAAAGTTACAATTAACCCCATGAGGTTTATTCTAACCTACAATTTACCTCATTTATTTATGAAAACCTACATTTTACCCCCTGATTTTTTATACTCTTTGATGAGGGTAAGCATGGTTCGGATTTGTTCGGTTTTATGATCGAACCGAACTAACTTGAAAAGGCCTCGATTCCAAAATTTTTTTACTCAACCTGAGAGCTGAGGACCAAACAGAACCAGAACCAGAACCATGGTTCTAGGTTTTTCGATTCTGGTTCTTATGTTTTTTCAATTTATACTATATACTTATAATAACATTAAAATTAAATAAAATTGTATCTATAGCCAGCTAATGACATATTCAATATAATATATAATTAAATTAACATTTAAATACATGTACTTAGACACATTAAAAAGAGATTAAAAGGCTATTAACAGAATGATTCAAAAGAGTTGCTTATAGAGTATTTTTTTTTATCTCAATCAATTTATTTCCCTTAAGTAATTATAACATTGACACAACATTCAATATGAAAAGTTAAGCATTTAAAACCATCTTTTTCAGTATCAAACCTTGAAATATATTGATGTCATGAATTTCTAATTTTGCATGACTCACAAATGAAAACACATGAGATTGTGTCGTAGAAAGTAATTTGAAGTAAAGAGTAGTTTGTAGTAGAGAGATCGAAAGCAAAATGACATAGAAGTAGTCAGTCTAGAAAGTAAAGTGATAAGTGAATATGGAGAAATTTCGTGAATAATCTCACAATTTTTATTTTTTTTTCAATTTGGGATATCAGTTTAAAAGTTTAATATAATACACACACACACACACCTCAAATTCGGTTCCACCTTGAGTTTGCTCCATATAGAACCATAACCAACCAAAAAATTGTCGATTCTCTTATATGTGGAACGAACCCACTAACCATGTTCTATTTTTACCCAACTCAACCAAATTGAGGTGGTTCGAGTTAGGTTTCGGGTTTACCCAACCTATGCTCACCCGTACTCTCCAATAACAATTTCTGAAACTATAATTTAAATAGTACGATAGTCATCTTTCAGTAGTGTTGGTCTCTCTAATATTTTTTTATAATTAATAAGGATTTTAAATTATTGACTTTTCCTTTCTGTAAATACATTTTTCTTCATGTAAATGCATATCAGTATTTTTTAAATGTTGGTTAGCTATGAAAAAAATATCAAAAATCTTGAAATTACTGGAACATAGTTACCAGATAGTTTAATTTAGGGTTTCAGAAGTTATTGTCAGACACTATAAAAGAAGTGCGGATAAAGTGTAGGTTTTTTAAAAGAGAGAGAGCAAAGTATAGGTTAGATTAAACCAAGGGGGGCTTTTGTAGTTTACCCTAATTTATTTCGGATTTCCACATTACTGAAAATTGTTGTACAAATTGATCGACTTGTTTTATGATTAAGCCTCATTTAATCAGATAGTTTGATCTTCCCTCTCAGAATACGAATAATGTGATCACATGGTTATAGTCATGAATCATGACCAAGGCGTAAGAGAATTCAAAAAAGGGCTTCTAAATCAGCCAAGCATAGACCAATTTTATCTTTTTTTTGTTTAGAACTAGTTTTATTTGAAAATTAATATTATATAAATATAATAATTCACTTAAAAGTAAATTTCATAATGTTATTGAATTTTTAATATTTTTTTCTATTTTTAAGCTTAAAAATTTTATAAAAATTTAATAAGATTATGAAAATTATATTTTAAATAGATTATTACACTTACATAATATTAAATTTTAAATAAAATTAGCTTCAGATAAAAAAAATATAAAAATAGAAATAAATCATTATAAATTAAATTACTTAAGTTAAAATGAAATTATTTGAGTTTTTTACTTTGTACTATAATGCCAAACATACCACTCAATTATGTCATGTTGTTTCACACTGCTCTAAGCTGAAACAGGTAGCGGCGAAGTTACTGCATACGGTGCACATGTTTTAATAATTATCAGTTTACTACACAGTATTCATATAACTACACTTTCTTTTCTTTTTTTTTTTTTTTTGTTGCAACTTACCACGGTACATGGGGTTAGCATGAAAAATAACTTTCCTTTCCTTATTTCATTTTAAATCATATATATCAATATGCCATACACACATGTAAAAAATGAAAATAATTGATACATATATTTTGGTGAAGTATTATTTTTTTCATTTGTATCATCAAATTAGTTTTTCTACTAACTAATATTTATTTTCTCTATATATTCCATTTTTATATGTTGTTTAATTTTGTAATACATTATTTCATATATATTTTATTTATAGTAGAAAAATTATGATGAAAGTATTTAAATTATAAATAAAAAAGTGTAAGTGGTTTATATTCAATCTTTTTATCCTAAAATAATATTTTGATAATTTTATTAGTGAAATAGATAATAAAGTGCAACTTTGTATACTTATAATTTAAAGGGTGCTTACACCTAGAAATACCGGTAATATGAATATCAGGAAGAGGTATACACACTAGCAATGGTAAAATCGAACATTATGATAGAAGTATAAAAATGTCATTTGTTTTGAGAAAAAATATCCTTTAAAAACTGACACTTAATTAAAATCCAATATCTCATAGACTTGCGATTTGATTAGTTTTTTGAAAAATAAAGTGAAGGTACGTAGATAACATTATTACATCCAATTCTATATTGTTACATATAGATTAACTAGTAAGATTTACATTTAATATTTTTCTATGGCCCAGCTGTTTGATGTTTTTCATTAATAAATGTATGCTGAAATGCAAGGCATGTTGATCTAGTAGTGGATTTTTATTTTTCTGGAGATGTAGTGGTGGCATTTTTTTTTTCTCCCAGGGGAACACTTAGTGGTGGCATGATAAATAATTGAACTATTTTTTTCTTTACTTACAAGCAAAAGAGGCAAACAAAAGAAAAATGTTGGCCCAAGTACCTCTCCAGTCCCTGAACTTGTTTAACTCGAACGAATTGGTCCCTCAACCAGAAATCGGCTTAAATTAGTGCTCAAACTTGGTGAAACGTAAGGACTTAGTCCTTGAAGTGAGTTGGAGCGCCACATGTCCCTTTAAGGATAATGTCGTTAAAGCAATATTTTCTTCTTCTTGCCGGACCACACCTTTATTATGTTTAGTGTGCAAGAACACAGGAACCTAATCAACCAATTGGCCTCAAAATCTAGCTTCTCTTGATCGCGCTCCTGATTGCGTCATTTTCCCAATTCTTCGTCTTCCTCTCATTCTCCGCTTACCCCTCTTACCGATTCTCCTTATTCCAGCAATCCCAATCCCTCACTCTCTTTTGGGCACTCATCATTCTCTTTCTTTTATGCCATAACATCAACCCTTATCTTATCACTGAAAGCTTCGTCTTCGTTTTCACTGCAATCGTGTTTCTTGTTGAGCATACTGTTATGGGAAAGGGAGTCACGGGTTTGGTTGCAGATAGGGTGTATGACTTAATGTGTCAATTGAGTTTTGTCTGTGCTGGCTCGTACCTGGGATCCTGTCTCTGAAACCCAAATCATTCTTGGCCGAGTTTTCACTGTCCTGTGGCCTGGTTTTTAAGGAAACTTGGTTGCTGCAAGCGAGGATGTGTCTGTATACTGAAGCTGTTGCCTTGGAAGGCTGTGATAAGGTGTCTTTGCCTTCGGGAAGCCAGAGTGCGAAGGTACATTGTGAGCTTTTCCAAATCGAGCCATGTTTTCCACCTTTCCATTGGAATCGAATGTCAATAGCACGAATTGGTTCTTGATGACGCTTGCAGCCAGTCCGAACCCAAAGGAGGATGAGAGTGGAGGAGGATAGGCCAGGGACAAAATTTTGCTAGTTGGGTTCTGCGATGGCGGTGGTGAGCACGGTGGCAGTGGTTGCTAGACAATTGGGGTGAGACAATTGCAAGCGGTTTGTTATGAATCAAAAAGATTGAACCTGGAAATGAAAGGATTTGCTTGCTACAGGTCAGGGAATCCAAGAAGAAAGAAAAGGATTCCGAAACTTGTGCGGACTTACAAGCTAGAGTGCGAGTAGAGAGAGAAGCGAAATAGAAAACAAAGAGAGTGAGCAAGAGAGGAGACAGATTGTAAAATTCTTCATTCTTTCCTTCTCCCCAGATATGGTTACATACAATGATAGAACAAGTGTTAGTCATGTGCCGCCTCAAGTGGCTTGAGATACAAACTCGTGACAACTTGTCAAATTAGAGGACTAACTTACACCGAGTTTTGGTTGAATGAGTAACTCATGTGAGTTGGTCAATGATCAAGTTAAAGGACTCCTAAGGTATTTTGACAAAAAATGTATGGCGTCGGCACAGGGTCATTTAATAAACTCATATTTCGTACTAGGCAAAGTAACAAAGGTAAAAACAACAAAAAGTTGCGGCCAATTTTTTTTTTTTTCTTAATAGCAAGTAAAACCTCAAAATTAAATAAGGGAACGAGATACAAAAACCAAAACAGGCGGAATCCTACCACAGTCCTACTTCCGAGATAAGGACATAAATTCCAATCAATCCAACTAAGGCTACCCGCTACCGTTTGACCACCTGTTTTTAATCCATGGAAAAGCCCAAGCCTGAATGTTACCAATCTCCGAGGAACAAAAAAAGGCTTGGCAGGCGGTGGTTTTTGTCACAGCATGGGCATTGTAGGCAAGGAGAAACGGAAAAACGAATTTTTGTCGATAATTTTTACGTATTATGTCCCTTTTTTGTTCCCTTTTCTTTTCAATTTTTTAATATTAATCTCAAATATAAACTTACTTAGTCAAAGTTTAAGGTGTTATATTACGCCAACTCGTTCGTATATTAGATTATCCAAAAGAGTATCTATTGGTATACTATCTGAATAGTATAGATATATGATCGCGTTGTAGATATTAAATTACAAACATAGGTTTTAAATATTATTGTTTCAGAGCTTATAATGTAATTTAATTATATATAGATATCTTTTATAACAACTGAATATAATACTTTTTTTTTACTACAAATTCACAGGCGGAACTGTGCATATTTTTTAGGGGGCCAGATCTGAACCAAACTCTTTTGTATAAATAATTGGTCCAATTACAAAGTTACTCTAAACTTTATTTATATTTACATCTGAACACTATGTTTTCAAAATGGACAAATTCGGCCACTATTTGTGTTTTCTAATTGTAAACTAATTGCTTAGTCAAATATTTACCAATTTAGTGTATGAATCATTAATTTAAAAATACGTTATTTTTCTTTCTTTTCAATAGGCATGTTTGTTATCATGTGAAATGCTATAATTTTCTTCTACAACCAGGAAAGCAAGCAATTAATTGTTTGACTTGACTTTTTTGATATATATATTTCTTCATTATCTCTTGTTTTGTTTGATGCCAATTATTTTCTAAAAAATGTAATAAGTAACTAGAAAATGAAGTGAATTTATTTAAATGGATTCTCATACCTATCCCCAATAGGATCCAACCATTCTACCTGCATGAGAACATTTTTTCAAATAAAATTTCAATATTAGTCCTAACAGATAAATTCTGGCTATGCCATTATACAAATTACTGCCACTATATTCCAGAAAGCGTGAATAGAAACAGTGTTTATTTTCGAGGCTTTGTGCTGTTGGGTATTGGATAGGGGTGAGCATATGTTAGTTTGAGTTGGTTTCTAGTGAAACTGAATCAACCTGAAATAAGCTCGGTTTCAAAAAAAATTTACTCAACCCGAGAACCGAGAACAAAAAAAACCCAGAATCTTATGTTTTTTTTATATCATATACTTATAATAATATTTAAATTCAATCAAATTGTTTTTACAACTATTTTATGAAATATTTAACATAATACACAATCAAATCCATATTTAAATACGCATGTTATTAATAATATTCAAAGAGTTTCGCATGTTGTTACATAATGCACCAAGAAGACAAATGCATCTAGTTGCATGTGATTTCATAAAATGTCTTTGTAAATTATAGAAGATTACTAATCAGATATTTTATTTCCTTTCTTTTATCTGTACAAAAAAAAAATTAATCTAATACATATACGCTTGCTACTCAAACTAAATCAACCACCATGTCATTATAATTTCTTACAATATGAAAACGTAAACAATTTTGTATCCCCTGTTCTAATTTAGATTAAAGATTAGGAATATTAGTTTTAGGGTTTAATATAAAAAACTAAACCCAATTCATTTTAATTTAAGTCAATTGACTACAAAATGACTTATTTTTATTCTTATGTCTTTTTTACATAAAACTAATTGTATTAAAATCTAATATTATTTAAATATAATAATCCATTGAAATACAATTTTTGTATTCTTACTAAATTTTTATAAATTTTTCTAGTTTAAAGCCTTAAAAAATAAAAATTCATAAAAAATTAACAACATCTTAAAAATTTATTTTCAAATGGATTATTGCATCTACATAATATTAAATTTTAAATGAAATTGGTTCCAGGTAAAAAATATGTAAAAGTAAAAATAAGTCTGTTAACTTAAGTTAAAACGAATTAGTTATAAAAATCACCCTCACATTTTTTTTTCAATACATAAATGTGTGGATAATTTAGTAATATCATAATTTTGGTTCGGTTTCACCTCGGGTTTATTCCATATGGACCCAGAACCAACCAAAAAACCATCGATTCTTATATATGTGGAACCGACTCGCAAACCATAATCAATTTTTACCTAACCCAACCCAACTCAATAAGGATGGTTCGGGTTAGATTTCGGTTTTACTCAACCCATGCTCACACCTAGTATCGGATTCGGCCAGAAAGACACTAAAACCCCATGTCTAGTCCTTTTTGAATCATTATTTTCCTATTCGGTCCTCAAATTTTCCCAGTTAGTCATCTAAGATTTTAAATCCTTTTGGGCTCTTACCTTCACGAGAATCACGACTCACGTGTCTCTGTCCTCATACATTTTAATGTCGTTTGGGATCAAATAATGTAATAGTAATTAACAACTTAATTTGTTTATTAATTGAAAGCATATATTTTAAAATTTCTAAAAAAATTTCTTCAAATTTAGAAAAAATATCTATTAAAGTGATAATTAGATGAATATAGCATTAGGATTCAAATGACTTTGGTTCGAGGGAAAAAATTAAGTAAAAACAAATGTGTTTATTCGTGGTTGGATAATGGATAAATTAGTGTACTATTTTCATTTGTAGTGATCATTCACTCAACATTGACTTGTCTATAGGCCCGTTTGGTATTAGCGTCAACAATTAGCGTTAGAGTTTTGAAAAAGCTATCCAATGGTAGCTTTTAGCTTTTAGCTTCAGCGTTTTCATCTCAACCGTCAAATAAATTATTCAAAACTCTAACGCTGATGACAAAAACTGTTCCCAAACAGGGTATCAATTTAAACCCTACACTCTAAGAACTAAAAAATTATTTTGAAAATATTTTTGAAAAATTTTAAATACTTTTTTTTTATTGATTTACATTTATTGAGCTAAATAAAAAAGAAATTGTAAAAAAATTATTACTTGGATACAACATTAGCAAAAATGAGTCCCTAAAATGAACATAGTTGAACTTGAACTTGCTTCTACCATATCACTTTCACTATATACATATATATATATAACAAAATACATCTAATGGTGATTTTGACTGTTATTTAATACGAGAAATTTTGGAGCCGACACATGATATACTTTGTCTTTTTAATAAGTTAACTGCAATATTTTACACATAATCTACAAAATATACCTATATCCTATAAAGTAATAGGATAGTGATGCGTGGCAGTCAAAGTCACAATCATTAACTTTTCTCCAAAATTTGAATTGTAAACTAAAAAATAAGATTAAATTTAAATTAATTTATAATTAAGATACGTTATCATTTCATCTAAAATAATTTCCTTTCATCAAGAGACAATAGAAATATTATCTGATAACTTATTTTTTAAAAAACTAGTAATCTAGTAGCCTATATAAAACCAAAATGTAAAAAATTTTAAATTCATTATACTACTAAACAAAAGTTGATGGATGACTCTAATATCCTTCATCCTTTCGTCTCCTTATCCACTTATGGCTCCTGATGATCATTCCCCAAATTCATTGTCAGGTTGTGGAACAGATTGCATGTGGATCCGTTTGAATTGTGAGTCAAAACAAAAACATGGCCCATTTTGTTTTCAATTTTTCTTGTATAGCCAATATTTTTTATTTTATATTTTTCATGAACAAGACCAAAATCTAGTTTTCTTTACTTGGCTTATAAACCAATTTGGGTATTTTCATTCAGCTAAAAACAAGAAAAAAATACTCTATTGTTTAAAACTCATTATGTTAATTATTTAGGGCTATTTTGGGCCAAGTTCATTTTACATTTTTTTATAGAATTTTTGAATTCTTTTTATCATCCCAAAGGATTTTTTTTCTGTAAAATAGTTATTTTTTATATTAAATGGTTTATTATTTTGTGCAAAATTGGGTAACTACATTACACATTTTTTCATGTATCTCAAAACTTCTTTTAAAAAATATTTTTTTAATTTTAATATGTTTATTATTTGGGCCAATTTGGCCAACTTCCTTTAACAATTTTTTTTGTGGAGTCCTAAAAATTTTTCTTTTAAATCATATTTGATTTTAAAATTATCATGTCTATTATTTTGGGCAAATATGGGCAAGCTTTCTTTTAAATTGTTTTCAAGTGCCCATGTTGCCCAAAAATTTTCCTTTAATTATTTATTTTTAAAAATAATAGGTTTATTGTTAAGGATGAATTTGGGCAAACCTCCTTTTATAACTTTTATAATTTTTTCATGTAGCCCAAAATTTATTTAAAAAATATTTTATTTTTGACATGTACGTGAATCATTGTTATTTATAACAAATATGTTTCATGTTAATGGATAGATATGTTAGAGAAACTCAATGTGATAGCATAATATATTTATATCTTATTTAGATATATTTTATTTTTTGAAACTAAAAAACATTTAAATCCCTACAACGAACACAGTTGAACTTGAACTTGCTTCTACCATATCACTTTCACAATTTAATCAAAATCTCCTCACTATTTTCTACTCTTAAGGGCATTAAATACAGTTCTAGCGCTATGTGTAAAAACACATGCGCTCTTCGAATGAAAAGCAATTACACATATAGCATGCAAGATGTTTTGTTGGTGTGGGACTATAAAAAGAAATAAAAAAACATGAGTTGGATATATATGGGAATATGGGTCATAAGAAACAAATTTGATTATGAAGAATTATTCTCCTTTCAAGGCCAGCAAAGGGGACAGAATTGGACTAATTATACGTGCTTTTGTTTACGTTAGGCCAAAATACCTTAGGGGTCCCTTAACTTGACCAATTCACACAAGTTAGTCCATCAACCATAAATCTATTTAGGTTAGTCATCTAACTTTGCTTGTTGTCACATGTTAGTCCCTCAGGCCACTTAGAGCGGCATGTGAGGCCATGTGCCTAACACCGTCATCTGCCTCCTTTTAGAGTCTAGCAAGTAATTGTCCCTTTCAAAGTCAACCATCACTTCCCCATTCATCCGACCTCCCTTACGCCGTCCAAATCAATCAAAGATTTGCAGTGCCTAAGGTGTACAAAATCAGTACATCTATAGTAACCTTGCTTTGGCCTTAATAAAAACACCAAGAGGCTACCAATAGCCCTGCACCCCAATATATTTGGAGTCACTGTTGTTGGGACCAAAGAAGAGATTTGGCACACTTTAATCTCCAAAGATGAAAATCAGATGTTGCACTTCGATCAAGCCTTCGAACCACGATCAGGAATTCTGGCCAAGATAACGATCGTTCTTTGAGACGTTTTGTCAAACAATTGGTGTATGCCAAGAACAAGCACGTGGAATCCAATCAATGGTTGCTAAAATCGGCTTCGAGGATCACCGCTCAGATACCAAAATGTTATGAACCAATTAGAAAATCTTGCCACAAACATGAATTAGTCAAAGAATTGAAGAGTTAGAAGATTGAGAAAGAGATAAGAGGGATACACAGAATAAAGAAGAAGAATAAGGAGACATAGAGATATGAGATATGCAAGAATAAAAAACTTCTAATATGACCTCTCCAAATCATGCTCGTATCACACATGAAACAGAGTGAATAGAATAGGGCAAAATGTCTCACACTAGAGCAACACACAACAGCACAGAAACTTATCTTCCTTTTTGAATGATAGGAAATGGATGCCATTGACCTACGTAAGAACATGTACCGCTCTAATTCACCCCAGGGACTAAGTCAGCACGTTTTGCCAACTTCAAGAACTAACATAGAAGGATTTTCTGGTTGAAGGATTAAAGGACCAGTGGGTATTTATGCCAATTCAAAATCATATAAAAGAATAGAACGAAACAAAATTAAGGAGCTACTTGGCCTATGAGACATTGGTTCACTTGTGTGAGCAAAATGCGGGCAAAAGACGAGACAATGACTCATTTGTTTCTTTAGTTCTCAATTTATAGTGCTATTTGGCAAGTAACTCCTTTGGTTTCCTTTCTTACCACAGGGAACAACTATTTTTGACTAGTTCGAAAAAATTTTGGCTTAAATACCCCACCAATCCCTTAACTTGTGAGTTGGTCCCTTAACCAAAAATCGTTCTGTGTTAGTCCTGAAACTTGGCAAAACGTGCTAAGTTAGTCCTTGATGCGAGTTAACACGGCACATGTTGTCAAATACCATAACGGCATCACTTTCCCTCATTTGCTTTCTACCCTGGGTCATGTACTTGTGTGTGGCGGGAATGTTAAATGGTCTACCGCGTTGTCTCCATCTCTCTACTATCTTTTTATCGCCATTATTGCTTTGCTCCTATCTCCCCAGAAAATGCAAGCCGTCGCTGTCGCGGAACGGGGCCCCAGTGCCCCTAATCTCGTAGGCCCTTAGGGATTATGAATCCCACTAGTTACTATTGGCTAACTATTATTTGTCAATATAAATTAAACAATTTATATGCAACTAGTTTCTTAGCCTACTCAGTTTGAGTTATGTATGCTTCTGTCCTGGCAATGCAAACGAATTTTATAAGTCGTGGATTAAAAACATTGCTCGAGCATTTCACTAAAACATATAAAAAACGTGCCAAGACCTTGAAAATACTGGTTGCTTTAACTACAAGTAACAGTTTGTGCATACATTACACCTCTAGCATGCACCCAAAAGTAACAAGATGGATTTACATCACAATGTATCCTATTAGAGGCAACTTACTTAGTACACAAAGTACTATGTACAAGAGACAAAAACTACTAACTAAGATCAACTACTTGAGTCCCACCTTGAGCTATACCAAGCTCCAAGTGTAAACCCTTCACTAGATCTTGTTCTTGTGTACTCTTAGCCTCTACACTGTAAAGGCACAACTTGGTTAGCACATAACTTATACCACAAGTAACTTAGAATCACTAGGATTCTCAAGAGAAATACCTGCAAAACAGAAAGCTTAGGCCTTAGCTATCACCTAGTGATTAGGCCCGGAGTTAGAACCTGCACAATAAGACTTAAGGGAATGAGTACTTGAAAGTACTCAGTAAGGATCCCTTGAATACCTGCAAGGAAAAATGCAACAACACTATGCAAATATGACAACCAAGCAACCAAACAAGCAATTCAACCAACAAACAACTCAAACAATCAACAAAATATAAGATATGCAATGTATGGATGTATGGTATGAAATGCACACAATATATGCACTTGGGACTTTCTGCACTCTAGGTGCCTTAAAACTTTGCCGTGAGCTCAAACGGCGGAGGTACTTGAGATACTGGCCCTCGTATCCCGGATACTTTACCTCACTTAAGTCCCACTTACGGGTTCTAGAGTAGGTCGTCACCTATCTCAAACTTACCCGCCTTTACCCTTAACTTATTGTACAGGGTAGTCTTCCTATGTGGTTTAACTAGCCAAACCCTCAAGGTTTAACTCAGAACACTACTAGTGGCTTGCTTACCAAACCAAATGGTTCGGTTGGGATCGACTTAGGTTTTTCTCTTCATTGACCATATGTAAATGACGCTCTATACGGCCAATAAAGAGTCTAAAAACCCACTTAAATCCCCTTAATGCTCATCTAAAAGCTTAAGCACTATGAATAACTTAGCCACCAAGTCACACTTTTGTTCTTAACCACACAACTTGACTACCTCTTAAATAATGCACAATTCCCGCTCTAGGAATGAATTCTAGACCCAACCGAGGCTATGGAACGTCTTAGAATAGCCTAGGAATAGAAACCGAGAGTCTAAGTCACTCTTAAGATGGCCGGAAAAATGGGCCAACATTTCATAAAGTTGCCTCTGGCGCTGCGGCGCCATAGAGCAAAAGCTCAGCGCCGGCGAACAAAACTTCCTGAGTGAAAAATCGCCCCCTGGCGCCGCGGCGCCAGTCACTTACTTCCGGCGCTGCAAGCCGTTTTCTGCGGGGCGCTGCAGTGCCAGTACACTTACTTCTGTGCGGCACCAACGCCGTTTTTGCGGGGCGCTGCGGCAAACTACTTACTTCTGGCGCTGCGGCGCCAACGCCATTTTCTGCGTTGCGCGACAGCTGCGTTCTTGCACACCAACTGCTCAAACTCTCTCATTTCTAATCCAAACTGAATGGGTCTTGTTCCTAACTCATTCCCACACACAAAACTACCAAACCATGCATTATTTGAACTTAATTACTTGAACCCTTAGCTCAATTCAGCCACAAAAGCAAGCATTGATACACAATCATCCTTAGCTCAATCAAGCTTCTTTGAGTTCCACACCTAAAACCAATGCAATTTGGCATCCAACCCAATCAAACTGAGACCATTTCTAGCTCTAAAAACAACCTAGAATCAATCCAAATGATCCCAAGAAGCTTACCCATGAATTTGAATCCAAACTAGCACCAAAGAGCAAACTTGAGCTAGAACAACAACAAATGAGCTTGAGGATTCGTACCAACACCTTGGGCTTCCTTAAATTGATGGAAATTTGCAAGGAAATGAAGCTTTGGGCTGTGAATTTGGTGTAGAAAGAGGAGCCACGAAAATGGTGCTTGGAAAACAAATGGCTAAGGAAGAAGACTTAGCAAACTTATACTTTCTTTCCCCTTCACTTAAGAACTTCTTCCTCTCTTGCACTTAAGTCCACAAGCTCTCAAATGCTTTAAATGGGTCACTAACTCACACTTAAAACCAACTTTCCTTTGCTCTGAAAGATGCTTAAAGCTTCTCAAACTTAATTTTCTTGGACACTTTAGCCACTTAAGATTTAAATGGCCCAAAAACACACTTAGTGCCACAAGTTCTCAAAACTCACAAGGATGGTTCTAAAAGCTAGAATAACTAATGGTCTTGATTTAACTATGCCAAATCACACTTAGGAACTCACTTACTTAATTAAGCTTACCTTACTTGCTTATCAAAGTGCTAACTTGAGGTACTTAATTTAATAAATACTTAATCAAAGTAAAATAAACACTTACTTGATTAACCAACTAGGAGAGCCGTCACAGTCGCGTTTTCCATCTCCTCGCCCTCGAAGCTTCCGCCGTTGAAGCTGCGTCGACCGGCTCCCCTGCTCCTTAGATTCGATCCCATACATCTCTCTTCTTCTCCCAAACGCACCGATCTCTCTGCTTCTCATAATGTCCGTTCGCGTCCTGCGCTTCCCCGGCGGCCCTGGTCGTCCTTTTCCTTCGCCTCTCAGCCCATGGACGTTGGTTCCTTCGACGGACTCTTTTGAGGTCAAAGCTGCCGCTGCGGAAACGTCCGATGAAGGGAAGAGAACAAGAGCTTCTCTTTTAAAAGACGGAAAATAGACTCCGTTACCCCACGTGATCCCATGTGCCATTCTGACTCGCCCCAGGGACTAACTTAACACATTTTGCCAAGTTTCGGGACTAATACTGAACGATTTCTGGTTGAAGGACCAACTCGTTCGAGTTGGTCAAGTTAAAGGACCGGTGGGGTATTTAAGCCAAAAATTTTCTAGTAGTCAAAGTTATGTGAGAAGGATTTGTTTTGATCTTCTATTAACTTATTTTTAGTGCATAGGGCTCAATAAAAAATAATTATGTGCTTAACAATGCTGCGCCCAATGGTGGGCAAATTGCCTAAAGGCAATGTTTACCCAAAATGTTAAATATTGTTACCGTTAGGTATACCATATCTCAAATTTTTAAGATATACTGCATGATATACCACCCTACATACTGTTACGGTTTTCACTAAAAAATATAAATGTTAAAATATTATTTTAAGATGACATAAATTCAATAATTTTTTTACACATTTTATATGTATTATAATTTTTCCCATCATAATTTGTCAAATATAAATAAAATATAAATGATAGAAGATATTTTTTTAATACAAAAAATAAAAAAAATGTTATATATATAGAGCAAAATAAATAATACTCAGAAAGAAACTAATTTATTGATATAAGAGAATAAAATAATATTTTAATAATAACAGTACATTTTCTAATACTACATTGAATTCTTAAGTGGCTCAAAGTAACCATTAAATTTTTATGTTGACTAAAAAAAGTAACAAAAAAAATAAAAGTAAATATTTATTTTATGATATGTGTATTAATTATATTTTAATGTAAAATGACAAAAAAATATATTTCACACACATTTGTAAAAAATAAAATATTACGGTACGTACCTCGTGGTATTTGTGGTATACCACAAAAGTGAGCAATTTATAAAATACTGCAATATACAGCGTGATAAAATGATAAAATATAAAAACATTTGTATAGTATACCGTTTACTCGTGGTAAGCGATATATCGCAGTATTTAACTCTATGAGTTCACCTTACTGATGACTTGGTATCTTCTGTCTTCTTGAATTTGGCTTATTTATTGTTTTTTATTAAAACACTCATTATATGTAGATGTGTACTAATTATTTGTTGAGAATAATAATCAATTCATTTTACTTAAGTCAACTTAATTCAAAATAACTTATTTTTATTTTTACATTTTTTCTGTTGAAATCAATTTCATTTGAAAGTCAATATTGTGTAGGTATAATAATCTACTTAAAATTTAATTTTTGTATCTCATTTAATTTTTATGAATTTTTTTAATGTCTAAAATAGAAAAATTCATAAAAATTTACTTTCAAATGGATTATTACATCTACTTAATATTGACATTCAAATAGAAAAAAAAGTAACGATAAAAATAAATCATTTTCGATTAAGTTAATTTTAGTATGAATTGAGGTTAATTGCATTCGTGGCCCCTAATCTTTTATTATTGTCCTATTTTAGACCCTAATCTCAAAACATCACACGAGAGGTCTTCAACATCAATTTGTTGTTCTATTTTACATTTAGAGGATGAAAAGTGTTGAAGTTGACAAAATTAGCCATGTGACATGCCAGCGTGAACAATTTGTTACGGTGACATTAATGTGGAAAATGAAGAATAAAAAAAATAAAAACAAAAATAGCAGCCTAGGTCCCTGATTTTTTACTTCATTTCCCCAAAACCCTAACTTTTCATCATCTACTGCTGCCACCCCTGGACTACCACTCCGCTACCCAACGCCATTTCCAGCCACCAGCCCCCCCCCCCCCCCCCCCCCCCCTGTCCGTCGATTTGTTCACCCTTCGCAACTCATTTTTGCCCTACTTCGATATTCTTCTTTCATTGCTTGATTTGTTGGCAATTTCACAAATTTGAGCATGGGCTTAGATACAAATGGAGGATAGGTGTCCGGTTAGTAGATGAACAGTGGACGGTGGAAGAGTCACACAGGTTTGGCAGGTTGCGACTCACGTTTGACATCGATTCTCGCAGCAGCATGGGCTTCGAGACAATCGGGAAACTGGGAATTCAAGGCAGTGGCAAATCAAGGGCTCAAGAATGGCGAGGACAGGTTACGACTCTCCTTTTCTTGTTATAGCATCGCCAGTGAATGGGGACGCTTGTGGATGGTAGAGACAAGAGGCAGAGTGACGATCGGTGAGCTGGAGCAGATGACGATGCCCTATTGGGAATTTGGGAGCGGCGGCGGTGGAAGGTAGAGTAGGGGTAGCCAAAAATTAGGGGCCAAAGCTACAGTTTCACCTGTATTTCCCCATCATTGCTAGGGTTTATTACTTGTGGCATATGGCAAATTGTCCATGCTTACGTGTCATGTGACTAATTCCATCAATTTTAATATTTTGTGTTATTTAAATATCTAAAATGAAACAATAAATTAAGGTTGAAAACATCTCATATGAGGTTTTAAAGTTAGGGTCCAAAATAGGATAATAATAAAAAGTTAGGGGCCACAAATGTAATTAAGCCATATGAATTGGCAGAAAATGAGAAAACACCAAAATAAGTCCCTCAAATATTCTATCTTGCTTTCTAGTTCCCAATTGTTTCTTTTTGACGATTGAACTCCTAAGTTTGAAAGTCTTTGTCATATTGGTCCCAAAACTTTGTTTCCTCACGAATGGAACCCTGAGCCATAAATCGTCGCAGCATAACGCGCTGTTATCCGCCTAGTCTGGCACTAATACATTGTCGTTTTGTTCATTGTGATTGTGAACTCCGTTGGAGCTCAGAACTTGCAGAAAACATATATCACAATACGCTACAAATGAACTTCTCCAGTATGATGAAACACCACTTGCTCTTATCTAATACGGATATTGTGCGTAGCCAGCTTTATATCACTAAATCAAAGTAACTGTGTAATCCGGAAATTGAAAACGAAGTTCAGAATTAATAACTAAGACGTAGTAGAAATTAGAACAAATTAAGTGAATGTAAGGGAAGATAGCCCAAAAAAGGAGCAGAAGAAAGTTGATGATGGGAGAGGTGCGGCGTCGGGGCCACGGAGGCAGCGTTTTGGTGGACGAAAGTGCAGACGGATTCGGCCAGCGCCAGGACGAACTGCAGAGCCAGTCTCAGCAGCTCCACGCAAATCTCCAGCTTATGAATCATACCGAAATGAGAAGTACTTGAAGATATATATATCTTCTTAATTAATTCTGGGACGAATCTTCTTCACCAAATTAAGAGCTAGCAGCTGTATAGAGACTGCGAAGCACAGAAGAAATTATTAGTGAGGAGAAATTATTATATGGCCATTCCAATTCCCCAAAAGCCATATTCAATTACTACTACCTATGGAGTAGTAGTATTTTACCCTTCTGTTTCCTCTCGGAGATGATTCAAGGACTAAGCGAAGGAAACAAAAGAAAACGGACTTATATGATAACTGTATACTGGAACCGGGTGATAGGGGTACTTATGAGTTAGCTTGTCCTAATCCGTTTGGCCTCCTCTTACTTTGGACCCCGGGGGACCAGATGCTGACCCCTACGGTCTCGTTTTGCCTTTTGTTTTGTTCTCTCTGCCTCCCTCCCTCCCTCCCCCCTCTGTCTCTCACCCTCTTCTTCGTTTAATTTGCGTCGATTCCAATTTGCCCACCAAGGTCCTCGTATTTTAAAAATCTATTCTTTACCCATACAATTTTTATATTATTTGACTATAACTTATGAAATTTTAATTTAAATTATATAATAATTATATCTCAGTATTTCAGTCTATATTATATATATTTTTACAATCAATGGACATTTTAAATTATTAATTTTTTTTATATAAATATTATATAATTTTTTTAAAAGGATAAAGTGTAAGGTAAGGTTAGAATGTGTGTTTCTAAAATAAGAGAGACAAAGTATAATATCATTTAAATTTTAAGAAAAAAATTATAATTAACTCTTTTTATAAAAAAAAAATTACAAAACTGAAAAAAAAGTAATTCCTCTTTTATATTCCAGAAAAAAATAGATCCTTGTACGATTGGACAGCCTCATATGTTAATTATACGAGAAGAATGTTAATTAGAAGCTAAACGGTTAAAGTACTAGTCAATCCGGGGAATTTCTATAGCCATACATGCAGCCACATAATGCAAAAGGGAAATTTACAAAATATCTCCTATAATTTGGTTTAACATACACTTTACTCCTTTGCTTTTTTTTATAGTGTCCAGTAACAACTTTTGAAATCCTAATTTAAACTGCTTATTAATTATATTATAGTATTTCATTTTAAAATTTTTAATATTTTTTTCACAGCTAACCGACTTTTAAAAAATATTAATATGCATTTATAAGAAAGAAAATATATTTATAAAAAAAAAAATTTATAATTTAGTCTATCAAAATTATTAAAGAGATGAAAATTACTTAGAGATATAATGTATAATTTAAATTATAATTTTAAAAATTATTATTAAATAATATTAAAAGTGAATAAATATAAATTTTTATAAATAAGGAGTAACTGTACATTAAGACAAACAGTTTCCAAATGCAAAAAGGAATACACAGGAAATCCTCAGAATAACTTCCTTCTTTTTTCAATTTATTCCACTTCTGTTTATTTGTTTGTTTTTATTTTGTTTTGTTTTGTTTTTATTTATTATGGATGATGAGAGGCAGTAGCGGACAAGAAGCCAGTCGTTTTTTTGGACTTGGACAAGACGGCCAGGGGGAGCCTTAAATTAAAGAAGAGCGCCTTCTGCTCAATTAATACTGGGAAAGGGAAAGCGGGTCCTCTTTGCACACTGGCACAACGCTTCGCTGGCACGTTATGACGTGGCGTTGTCAACAACTGCCAAAGTATCTGATTTGATTCACCTCAACCTCAACTCAATAGAAAGATATTTTTGAAAGGATAATTGCTAAGGACAACCTGCCATTATTTTTTACAATGACGCGTACGTCTTATACCATTCATTCAGGTGAACGATCTGAATTTCAAGTTAATCTCTATGTGTATAAATAACTAAGATCTGTTTGTAATTCAGAAGAGTAATGCCAATCAATCATATGATTATGATCATTTTTAAAGGACTTAGCTAACAGACAATGCTCGTATATGATGGATCTTGTTCATCCGTGATTATGAGGCTCATTTTAAAACACGAAAAGGTAACAAAAAAATATGAAACTATAGTTAAAGTAAGAGGTAAAATTAAACTCAAGCTAATCCACCTAAACTCAAACTCAATCTGATTAAATTTAATTAGAAAAAGTTAACAATTTGAATTTGGCTGTACCCAATATGACTTGATCTCAAATCTAATTTAAGCAAAAATTGATAAAATTTAAATCCAAATGTCTCGAATTCAAAATAACTTGAAACCAAATTGACCAAAATCTGGATAACCCTAACTTGAAATGACATGTACCTGAAATAGCCTAATATTTGAACAATAAAAAAACCCAACTTTAACCCAAATAAAGTTGATGCATTAACCGGGATATAACTTGAAACCTAAATAACCTTATTTGAAGTCACTTGAGACTGAAATCGACCTAGCATATATTGAACTTGAACCAAAACAAACCAACATAACCCAACACAAACCCAAACTCCACTCAACCTGAAAATCAACCAGAACCTAAATAACCTAACCTATGGCCCAAACTCATGATAACTAGATTAAACCATAACCTAAATGAACTAACCTGACCTAACTCGACCAATTGTCATATCTAGCTGAGACATATACATTTGATATTGTCAGTTCAGGAGCTTCTTCATAGTTTCAAAAAGAACTGAAGATAAGAAAGGTTATAAATATGCTTATTAAAATTGACCTAAAAATTGTTTGTGATAAATTTGATTGGAATTTACTGAGAAACACACTACATTTTTTTATTTCCTGAGCATAGTATTATGTTAATCATGATTTGCATTAGTTCCATTGATTTTACTATACTGTTAGATGGGGGAATTATAGCAAATTTTGCTCCTACCCATCGAATTGGCAAGGAGATTTTCTATATCCTTACATTTTTATTTTATGTGTGAAAATGCTTGCTAGGATTATCAACTTTCACTAAAAGATTGGTAAAATGGAAGGATTTTAAGTTGGAACTTCAAAGCTTTTTATCACCTACTTCATTTATATGAATGATCTTATTCTTGTGGCTCAGGCTCACGATTTAACTACCAATTTGTGAAACACACTCTTGAGACATCTTATGAAATTTATAGTCAAACTATTAACCTCACAATATGTAAGATTTTGTTTAGTGATAATGTTGATAATATATCACTATTTTGTGGTCAGCTTAATTTCAGTCAAGGATGAAGAGCTTGGACTTTATCTGGGTTTTCCTATGACACATACTAAATGGAACAAGCAAAACTACGACTTCATTTTGGAAGATATGAACAAAATTAGCTAGTTTGAAAACCAACTCTCCATCTTCACTGGTATGGCCACCTTAGTACAATCCATTGTTTCCACTATTTCTAGCTACTATATACAATCACGAAACTTCCTACATTTATTTTGAATAACATATATAGAAATAGAATTAATATGAGTTTCTTGTGTTCAACACAGGAAACACACAAACTTGACATGATCCATTGGGATGTTGTGCAGACCTAACTCAATAGGGGGCTGGGTATTAGGAAAGCTATTTGAATCAAGCTTACCTAACTAGACTAGCTTGGGACATATTAACAACAATGCCCAAATTTTCATTGTCAATGCCCCTTGGAAGGTATGACAAGCTAAGAAACATCAAAGCTGCCTCTACCACTTGAAAAGAATGTAAGAAAATCTATCTCCTCCCTGGTTTTGTAAGAAAATCCATTGTCAACGGAGAGAAAACTAGTTGGTGGCATGATAATTGGTTAGGTTCAGGCCCTTTAAACCAGAAAGAGGACGCTCCCATTGTTCCATATTTTTTTATGGGGAAAACTAGAAGTTTGATAATTTATCCTTTGATGTCCTTAGATATTTGGAAGTATATTCAGCCTATTTACATGAGTAAATTCCAATCATCATCTAACTTTGAGGTTTGAAATCTTACTAAAGTTGGTAAATTTTCTCTCAAGCCTACCTACAATTAATGCCATTGGAAATATTGATGATATTTATAGCCGATGTTTCTGATTGCAAGTGAGTATGAAGTTTAAATATTTTGCCCGAAATTCAATACTTGTTTTGTGGTTACTTCTTAATGGAAAATTACCTATTAGTGCCCATCCAAGTGTAAAAGGTATGCAAGTAAATGTTAACTATATCTTTTGTAGT
The DNA here is from genome assembly GCA_005392925.1 of Aquilaria sinensis. NCBI lineage: Eukaryota > Viridiplantae > Streptophyta > Magnoliopsida > Malvales > Thymelaeaceae > Aquilaria > Aquilaria sinensis. The sequence goes on along the minus strand of SMDT01002574.1, from coordinate 208,463 downwards.
TCTGAAGATGAGGATTTATCTCGTATATTTATGTTATGCAATCATAGTAAAGAAAAGTTGCATGGTTTAAATTTAAACATTCTTAACCCTGCTAATGATGAGGTAATTGACTAGATAGGATGGGATGTCTATCAAAAGATTCTTCTGCTAATAAAGTATTAATTTTCAAATTATATTAGTTATGAAAAAAAGTCAACAAAAATGAAATTAATAACGAGAAAGATAATAAAGTTATAATCGATAAATTGCACCTATGACCTCTAACATTTTATTATTGTCCTATTTTAGACCCTAACATTAAAATCTTGTATAAAACAACCACAACCTCAATTTTTTGTTTCATTTTAGACTTTGGTGGACGAAAAGTGTTAAAATTGACAAAACTGGCCACGTAGTACGCCACCACAGTGACACTGACGTAGAAAAGGAAGAAATAAAGAAAAAAAAACAAATAACAGTGTAGGTCTTTGATTTTTCACTTCCCTCCATTAAACCCTAATTTTTTTCTCAACTACCGCTCATTCCCCTCGAAACCCTAGACTACTTCCCCCTTTAGCTTGCTGTCCCTACTTTGCCGTGCCATTGTCCCATGTTGAATCTGCTAATCTTGAGCCACCATTATCCCCCGTCTCCTTTTGCAACCAAACCCTAAACCCGCTAGAACATTCCCCTAGTTTTTTTTCATCGGCCGGAACGTATGGAAAGGTGGTGATGGAGAACGAAATCAAAGACAGTTGAGGAGGCAAGCGCAATCAATGGGGGGAATCAAACAATGAGTGAAATCAAGGATGGTGGAGGTGAACGATGAATGAAACCAAGGTGAAATCGAGAGTTAAAACCAGGGGTTGAAATCGGATGAAAATGAGGGTGAAATCGAGGACAGTGAAATTGATGGTTGCAATCGGGGGTTGAAATCGAACGAAATCAAGGACGGTGAAATTGATGGTTGAAACTGGGGGTTGAAATCAAATGAAATTGGGCATTAATCGGACGCAATTGACTGAGGCTAGAAGAGGCAAGGAAGGGCTAGAGGTGGCGGGGGGAGGGAGGAGGAATGAAAGATGTAGACGAACCTCATATAGACCCTAAATCTTTTCATTTTTTTGTAATATAGGCCCTAATTGTCTGATGTGGCCAATTGCATGTATCAATAGCTGGTGATTGATTGTGCCATGTGGCCAATTGCCTAAGCTGGCATGTCATGTGGCCATTTCTGTTATTTTTAACATTTTCCTTCAACCAAAAGTCCAAAATTGAACAAAAATTGAGGTTAAAGACATTTCATGCAAAGTTTTGAGGTTATGGTCCAAAATAAAATAATAATAGTAAATTAGGGGCCACGGGTGCAATTTACCCAAGTCATAACATATTATATTCTTTTATAATTACAAATACAAGTTACTATTCATAATATTCTGACATGAATAGTAAAAAAGGTAATACCCTTTTAAAAAGCGATTGCCTCTTTTCTAAAGTTGTTTTGAAATAAGATTGCCTTTTTCAAGGGTCTTAGTCGTCATTTTCCTGGTTTTCTTTTGCATTTTTTCTTTTTTTTTTTGTTTTTTTGGCTAAAACCATTTTAAGTTCCTCAATTCTTGATTTCCTACATTAAACCTCAAACTTTTTCATCTAATAGTTGGCCCCCAATTTTTTTTTTCATAGTGGCCCAACATTGTCCCATAGCAACGTATATGGTTGGTCACTTAACTATACAATAATTGGCCTCTTGTTGGTAATGTTCATGAACAACTGCATTTTTTGGTGCTTTTTGTGTGTCCTAGGTGTTTGGTGCCTCTGGAAGGCAGGAACTACGTCTTGTTCCACTGCTTCTGCACAAAACAACATCATTTTGGTGTTAATTGCTTTATTTTATTTTGAGCTTACTTTGATAAATATGGGCCTTTTAATATTGCTTTTCGTTACATTTACCATAAATACTAGTGAAAAGTGAATAAAAGGGTTGGACCTTTATCAGATAGCTTAAGTTTGAGTTCGATTTGAAGTTTATCGAGTTGAGCCTTATTGAAATTAAGCTCGAAAATGAGCCCAATACCTTAGCAGAGCTTGAGCTTGTAAGTTTTCTGCCCCTTTTGTTAAGGGGCCAAATGGGCCTTCAATAATACCATATATAATACTTTAATTATCTAATTAATCAAAAAGTTATTGATTTGAATTATTAAATTAAACATAATAAATCCTATAAAAATTTTTTTATTTGAGTTTAATAGGCTTTCGAACTAAACTTAAACCTCAAAATCCACCATAGCTCACGGGCCGAATGTACCTGCGCAGTTGTAACTTGTAATGGCACTAGCCAAAGAAAAAAAAATCAGAAAAAAGAAACAAGTAAGGTTCCAGGACAGGGAGGAAACGGCGTCGTGTCGATCCTTCTTAAACCCTTCCGTCGGAGAAAGCGAAGATCCATCCACCTTATCCGTGACCTTAGAAAAGTTTCATCCATGGCGTTCTCGGCCAATTTTCCAGCAGGGCCTTTGGAGCGGCTCCTGTAATCATCACAAAAATGGTGACCCGCCCATCGTACGCTCGTTTGCTTACTCATTCGGATCATCTCCAGAGCTTCACTTCCATGCTTGTCAAAATTCATTCTCCTCCAATTCGTCTCTTCAAGGTACGCCCATGGCGTTTCTCGTTGTATGCGCTCTATATTATCGTACACGGGTCTTATTTTATTACGGTGGAAACCTGGGCTCGAGTTGGATTTGCATTTTTGTGCGCGAGTTGATTCGTGCACCTAAATGCTTTGTTCTAAGAGATTGCAACTACACAGTTATTTGCAATCTTTACCTTCAGTAGTTTGGCCATCAGTTTCCCGGTGACCTTTTTTTTTTTTTTTCCCTTAGAAAGGCTTTTAAAAATGACAGCTTAGTGCAGCGGACTGCGCTATTAATACAGTGGCTCAGGCTCTCATATTTCCTCACATTTCCACTGAGAAATATCTATAGGGGTAAAACTAATTCTCATGTTTGATTGGCCTTCATTGGCTTCTCCTGTTACACTTTATTGGAACCTTGAATAGTCATCATCTTTGCTATATAGATACTGTGAGCCTTGCATTTTCTATTTTTGTGGGAAGAAGAAGAAAGTTTGTGTATCGTCCGATGAATCAAAGCCACTGAGGTGCTTTCTGACGGCTATGTGGATGAAGATAATGATATGATCATTTAGCACTTGGTATGTAATTTCTAGTTGGTTTCTCAAGGAAAGACAAAATATACCCCTTTCAACAACTTTTCCTTCTTCTCAGCAGTATATCCGCAGGCTTAGTGGATGACCTCGTACAGTTGCACTTGCATGCTTATATGCTATGAACGTATAAATATTCCTGTTCTAAATCCTAATGAACTTGGAAAGCATTTCATGTAGTCCTCATATTTTTCCATAGCAGGGGAATTTTGAGACTTCGAAATCACACAAATGCCTCTTGAATGTTCAATCATATCGAGTGCTGCAGAACACCAAGCTTTTCATATGTTCTGCTATGAATATGGCTTCAGATCAATCAGGGGGTTCTGGAAAGTTTAGTTTAGACAGCACATTTGAAAGCACTCGAAAATTGTGGGACAGTGCTCCTCAGCCAGTCAAGAGTTTCCCCTGGAGCAGCGCATTCGATAACTTCATTCAGCTCATTCTTGATCTCGTATTGGCAGTAGTCAAGTGTCTTTGCATGCCCTTAATGGGAGTTACTTCCCTAAGTGAGATGTCCTACTGCGCACATGAAAAGAAGCTGACCCTTGTGCCTGTTCCATTGCTATTTGGGTTTGTTGCTGCAGGCTTTTTGCAAGATACTGCCTTGGAACTTTCTCCACTCCTCAAGGTAGATTTCATCTGTGAAATTGATCATAAATTTGATACATTGGTGTGCATTTATCGAATAATCTTCAAGAACATGGACATACAACGTAGGATCATTTCGCAGACATCATCTGATGCATTCTTTGCAATAAATATGAGCACGGTAGTCAATATTCCTTCTCACACATCAAAGTCTATGTCCAATTGAGCTCATTTTGTATTTTTTTGCAGGATGCAGAAGTACCTTGGCATCTGATTATGATTGCCATATTTTTCACCTTAATCAAATTGCCAGGTCCGTATTACCCATATTGGGGTCGAATTTTGATTCCGCATATGGCAAATGGAGCATTATTCAGGACCCTATGGTTCATGTACCTATGGTGCAGAAAGCCAAGAAAGACTTGATTTCATGAAATGACAATTCTACATCGAGTGATCTCCAACCTTCTCAGGTAGCCACATATGCTCAGATGTTATTTTGGTTTTGATTTGATTGATTCAAGCAGATAGCTGGCCGGAAATATCTGATGAACTTATTTTGTTTGGTTATTTTATTTTCCCCTCACGATGTTCCTATAGCATACTGTAGCACTAGTATCACTGTGGACTAGAGCTATATTATTGTAGTATAGTTATTAAAGAAGTTTTAAAGTTGGCGAGAATAATGAGTAATCTTTGTGTTTTAGCTGTGCCTTGCAGAGCAAAAACCCAATGATATTCAATTTTGAATACATTAATCCAACGGTAGTATAATTTATGGGATTTGCTGAGGCCAGCCTACTCAGGGGAATGTCTCTGGCAGCAGGATAGAAGGTTTACGTACCTGGGATTTATATGTAAAACCCAGGCTTCCTCCTTTGTGCTCACAGTTTGAATGATTCTGACTGGTTTTATGCTTACTTTTCTTCCTTTTTCTTCTTCCACTCCTTCCCTTCTTGAGGAAGATTATGAGAACCTTTTTGTTGGGTGGTTTTTGAATCTTGACCTGTAACTTCGGATTCCACTGTTGAAATGAAGTTTGAGCACCACATGAAACGGAACTTTAAGAGAATGCTAATACTTCATTACTGTTATTATGATTACAACAAAGCAAACACAATAGAAACATGTTTGAGTTCGGGGCTGTTCCTATATCCACAAATAGAAGCACCTATGTTCTTTTTCAAACCAAAGGCTAACGATATCTACTTCCATAAGCATGGGGCATCTGTACCCAAAACCTTTTCATCATCACATTGCATACACTATCTCCCCGCTGCTGTCCATGTCAAGTTCTGGATCACTTTCAAGGTCTTCTTCCATATCATCGTCAATGTCCAGGCTATCAGCCAAGTAATTGTTGAGGCTGTTTCTGCCAGCTGCAGGAACAGTGGCCTCGGCAATTATCTGCATGATTTCTTCGACGCTTTGCATGGGTTGATCTGGCTCTTCGAATTGGCTGTTCATTGTGTTCTCCTCCATGAGATCTGTGGGCAGGTTCTTCAGAAACCATTCATGATTCCTGATTTCAGGGATTGTTATTCTCTGTTGGGCATTGAAAATGAAAACGAAATGCAAGTTTAAAACTTGGACAGAAGGAAGTTACACGAGCTACATAGGAGAAATATTGATAAAATACAATCATGTGTAAACACTTCGTACAGAGGCATAAGTTCATGTACCTTAGAAGGGTCAGCTACAAAAATACGTGAGATCAGATGATGACATTCGGAAGAGATATGAACATAGTCGGGAATTGAGTATTGGACATTCAGAATTCGCTGCAGAATTCAACCAGATATGTTAGTCAAAGCCAGCAGATACGGTTATAAAAACAGCAAAAAAAAAAAAAGGCAGAAGCCAAGAGTTTAATGAGTTGATTGAGTTTGTTACATGTATTGTTTTATGGAAATTCCTAGGCTCCTCAGGATCTTCAAAGGGGTATGCCCCAACCAACATCACATATAAGGTTACCCCGCATGACCAGACATCCGCAATCTGGCACATAAATAGGCAAATACTCAGCAAACAGGTAGATACTCTATGATCAACTACGAGTTACATAAAACACGGCCAACCTAATGGACAGGAATGAGGAGTAGAAGCATCAGATGTACATGAAGCATGGACAATATAGGCAATGTTAAGGCAACCTCGTGTTTTAAAGCCAATAGACAATGTTGACGAGTGATTTAACTAATCAATGATGAAAAAGGAAAAATTTTACCAGAGAAAAACTGACCGGTTAATCTTGGATGCTTAAAAAAGTATACTTGCAAAAACAGGTGCATTACCTTGCCATCATATTCCTTCTTAAGCAACACTTCTGGAGCTATATAAGCTGGGGTGCCAACTGTTGATTTCGGTTGTGAATGGAGCACCGAGGACTGTTAAGAATGGAGTCAGTAGACAAGATACAAAAACAGAACAATAAAGAAAAGGGAAGCAAACAACAGTATCTGGTCATCTAGTCATATAATGCCACCATAGAAATAATAAGCAGGAACCAGCACAGACAGGAGGAAGGAAAAGGTTGTTGGAGGTTAAGCCCCATATAAACAACTAGTAACATAAGACATACACATCCAATAGCATTACAGGGTGACGGGAATCTAAGACAGAGCTTCTACCTTTGAGTACCCGAAGTCACATATCTTCAAGCGCGGAGCAGGACTTCCATCTAACAAGGTATTCTCCAACTTCAAGTCGCGGTGGCACACTTGCTTCATAGCGCAAAACAAAAGGCAGGAACCAAGAAAGTCAGATGGGTAACATCATTCGGATAAATACAGAAACAGAAGACATGTTGACTCACCATTGCATGGCAGTAACTCACACCCGAGATAAGTTGTTGGAAGAAAAAGCGCGCCTGCAGCATTAAGCAGGATAATTATTTTAAAAACTGCAATCACAGAAAGCAAGGGAGCAAGGAATATGAGCTGGGGAGACGAGACCTCATCCTCACTGAACCGGCCTGCATTGCATATCCGCTCAAAGAGCTCTCCTCCAGATGCATATTCCATAACAATGGCCAGATGAGTGGGAGTTAATATAACCTGCATCTCCTCAAACTCAGTGCCATTTACTGATTATGGAAAATATCCCTCAACCAGAGAATGAGGCATTGGAAGCGTACAACTGTTACTCACCTCTTTGAACCTAACAATGTTTGGATGCCTTAAGGATCTATGATTGATGATCTCCCTTTGAACATTTTCATCTATCTGTCATGCGTGAACAGAAAACACCCGCAAATCACAAAATGGACAAATAACTCTACAAAAAAAACCCAAATCACGCGTTTGCAATATGAAATCGGCCAGAGTATATATCTCAATTCAATACACAAGCATCCAAATGTACTCGAACAGGAACAAGGAGCCAAAAGCACCAAATCATGTAACCCATAATAAAGTTTCAACCTTTCCCCGTAAAACAAGAAAATTTTCAAGTAACGAACCCTCAAGAAATTAACCCTGACGAAATTCTAAGACTTCATGCATACCAAATAAATAAATAAACGGCACAAGCTAATTACCCAACCATGCAAAGCTGCAACGATGAAAGCTCTGAAACAGACTACATGGATTAAATTGATAAACACAGACACTGACCTTCTCACCTCTCTCGATGTACTTCACAGCAACAAGCTCATCGGTCTTCTTGTCCCTCATCAGCCTAGCTACTCCGAAATTCCCGGAGCCAATACAACGAACCAATTCGTACCGATCGCTGTCGTGCATGATCGGCAGTTCCATTCCCGGACCCACCGTCACCGCCGGTCGATCCATCGCTCTCGTTCTCTCTCTCTCTCTCTCTCTCTCTCTCTTCAAAATTTCCGGAAGCCAAGCCCAGAGAGGAAGGCAGAAAAGCAGAGGTCACATTATCAAGTTGCCGAAACAGAGAGGCGTCAGCTCCGAAATTCCGTAGAAGAGCCGGTGGTGGCAGCGACGTGGCAAGTCAGCACCCGCTGGATAGTGGGTGGGTGGCGGAAAACACTTCTGGTGGGTTATTACCCGTGAATTGTTCACCAGCAAAAGATTTCTTCTTTATGTTGATGGTTTGAACTCGGAATGGGAGTTGCAGAGACGTGGAGAGAGCACGTGAGATCTGTGCCTTTCTTAACATCCACCATCGCGGAAAGCTCTTGAAAAGCGCACAAAAGGACAAAAGCTCTTTAAAAAATGTACACTTAAAAATGATCTGTTCTCTGTTTCTGTTTTTGTAGAGTCTGCATTCGGTAATTATCCGAAGCCAGAAACTAATCAGAGACAGAAACTTAGAGATATTTTGTTGGTAGCTTCTGGGGGACAAGGCGTGAAATTTGATTGGTTGGTAACTTCTAGGGGACAAGGCGTGAAATTTGATTGGTCGTTAAGCAGTACAGTTACAGTGGACGAAAGGCATCTTTCTGTAAATGACGAGAATGTCATCGCATTTTCTGATCCCCTCTCCTCTTTCTACAGGCAAAAGTGCATTTTTACTCCTAAAATTTTACATATTTTTGTATTTCAGTTCTAATACTATTCATTTTTCTAAATAAGTCCTAAAATTTTGCTATTAATAAATAGTCAGTTCTAAAACTATTCAATAATTGAAAATAATTTTTATAATAATTAATTGACTATTTGAATTATCATTTTTCTCTTTATACTCCATATTTCTGTTCAAAATTTTTCTCTTTAGTAAAATTTTAGGATTAATTTAAAAAAGTTCAAAATTTTCAAGACTCAAATAACCAATCAGACACGTTTTAAGACTAAAAATATACGTTCTACTACTCATGTTTCCCGTTGATAAGTCCTTAACTCCTTAGAGTCGTCCGGTTGTATCAGATAAACTTCTCCCTTTTCATGAAGTTAAAAAAAGTGTCGATCTTATTTTTTTTTCCTGATGTACAGTGGATCTTACTCAATTGCTTCTATGATCTCTCTGTTTTCTTTCAAATACTGACAAAAGTTAAAAAGGAATTCATAGAAGTGATTCTGAGAAACTTGCAAAGCAGGTAGTGATTGAAACATAACTTTATGTAGTACTATATCTAAATTTCATACTAATAATTACTTTCTACATGATTGTGTAAAACTTAATGTTGTAAATCTTTTTCTATGTATATTACTAGGGATGTCACTCGATATCCTATCTGGTGAAAACTTTCACCCAATTATATAAATTGAGTTTTTTTTTACCCGATTAAATGGATGTATGAGTTTGGTCTAGGAAAAAAAAATTTAGATGTGGGTATGATACGAGTCTATAGTCTATTGTACATGTATCCTATCCAGATATAAATATCAATTTAGAGTTTTAATTTTGAGACCTTTTGTTTTCTAATTATTCATATGCACCAAACCTCTCACAAGTCCTTCAAAATCGCTAATTTATGTATTAGCAACTCATTTTCTTTCCAATTCCAACTAGTTTCATAACCCGTCTAACGGACGGGTCAGTAGTTCATAACAAAATGTGATTTTTTTTAAAGGGGTCTTATCTAACGTATATTTCTTTTGATAGAGTTTACCTATGATGTTAAACTTTAAATTTTAAAAAAAACATGTAATGCATTCAATTTTGCACATTATATGATGAATAAAGTAAGCAATAGATATTGTTGGTTTGCAATATAGTTACAACATTTGTTACTAAAAAATAACATAATAAAATTAAAAAATAATATAATAATTTACCATAAACAATATAATAACGATCAGATACTAAAAGAGTGTAGTTTAAAATCCTATAGGCTTCATAATGGACTAAAAAGGACGGAATGAGTAAAAATCGCTAAGCCCAGTACATGACTAAAATATAAAAGGACTAAGGAGTAAGGAGTGCCTAAAATGTAAGTTGGATAAGGTTGGGGATTACATAGAAGCATATAAGAATATGAGGGGGTGTAGTGACAATCAGAACGAAGAACAGGGACTTTGTTGTTATTTTGCCAGATAATAGCAAAAATATCTAAACGGGTCATTTGAGCCTTCTTCTCTCTCTCTCTCCTTCAGCTCTATCCTCCGGCATCTTTCTCTCTGAATTTCCCAGCGGCAACGCCGTCCGGGAAATTTTTTTTTTCCAGTTTTTGCAACACATGACACCGTTTCTCTTAGATCCGACCTTGTCTTTCACTTTGCCTGAAACAGTTTTTCGTAAAAGACTTCCGGTTTTGTCTAGATCGGGTTTCAAACAATCAGGCCATGTATTTTTCGTATAAAACAATAGATCAGCAGGGGTTTCGATTATTTTTCTCTCCTTCCTAACCTTAGCCCACCTGATTTGATGAAAAATGAAAAGCTGTTAAAAAAATGTTTGATACTTCGATGAACCCTAGAATTTTTTGTTCCTACGTTCCTCCTTAGATGCTGACTTGTTAGCCATCGATAAATTGCGTATAAAAGTAGTCGGTAAATTTCTAGAATAAATCATGTATCCCTAATATAAAGTAGTAAAGTTTACCGACACTGGCTAATATCACTACTAGAGCACTATAGTTCCTTTATATATGGGTAGGACGTTCTTCCCATTCATGGGTCCGATAGTCGTGCCCACATCTTACAGATGCATGTGTTCCCCACATCGAGCTAACAATACATCTCTGTGTACACTATTTTGTGAATATGTAATTTTCCAATCGCAAGGACGTGGTGCTTCTTCAGCTCTCTGTATCTTTCGCGTGGATCCATTTTGTTTGCGGCGTGATGTCTATGGATGCCGTTTCTGAGTTACGAAATCAAAGATGGTGATGCTGGCCGTGACCTTTAAAAAATCATCAAACTCATCTCTCTCTCCGGCGCCAGCTAAAACGGTTCCTTTCTATCAGGAATATATAAACTGTTAAGTTACACACATATACTTTAAGTTCTAAGTGTTGTTTAGAATCTGAGGTTTTAACTTCTCAAGGTGAATTGGGAATAGATTTTTAGGTTTTGATCGAGATTAATAGCGTGATTTAGCAATTTCAAAGGAATTGATGGAGTTCCTAGTTAAACATTGCCCGTGGTGCAACGCGGTGGAGGAAATTCAAAGGGAAGGAAACATTGTTTAAAATCTTCACTATGATTCCATCTGGAACTGGGAATATTCATATCCAGTATTTCTGAATCCATAGATACTGATCTGTGGTTACCTTGAAGATGCTTTGATTCCAGTACTAATGTTGCACTTCTATATTATCAGGAAAACTATTGAATATTTGGATGTTCTTCAGCTAACTGGTCGGAAGTATCACCACGTGCCGGCGTAGATGGTGGGGTAGAAAGGTAAATAGGTCCTCTGCCTTTTCTCCCCTTTTTTCCCTATATTTGTTTGTATTAATTACTTGCTTCTATCGAGGGCATTTTTTTTTTAGTATATGACTTGTTTTCTGTTTTATGAATTACATGGTAATCGAGAGGCATGTGAACAAAATGGAGGGATTTGATGAAAGAAGACTGGCAGTGGGGACAGAAAATGCACAAAAGATAAGTATTTGATACATTTTAATACAAGATGAATGATTTGTTATTTTGTCTGGATGAATGATTTGCATGTCTGTCACTGGTTTTGAAAGAATTAAGCGTCTGTATGGGAAAGAGTGTGAAAACCAGTATATTTGGTATGGATAAAAATCAATATTTGCATAAATAAACTTAAATGCTGAAGCTAAAATAGTACTTATTAGAATAGATAAACCAGTAATGCTGAAGCTAAAAAGTGATAGTTAACAATTAACAAAGCAGGTAACATAGTAATAAAACATTGTCCTGAAAACATAGAAAAGTGAATAACTCATTCAATAATCACGGTCCTAAGAGGAAAGCTTAACTACTTAATAGCCCTAGTTTAAAAAGCGAGTAGTGGGAACAGAAATAATGGGAAAATAAGTATTTGATACATTTTAATGAAAAACCAAGTATTATTTTGTCTGGATGAATGATTTGCATGTCTGTCACTGGATTTGAAAGAATAAGAGTTTGTATGGGAGTTAGAGTGTGAAAACCAGTTCTGAGTAAAAAACAAAATTTGCGTAAATAAATTAAAGGCTGAAGCTAACATGGAATGTGGTTCTAGGTTCTGTAACTTTGTAGGAAAGGGAAAAAGTGACAGTAGTTAACAATTAACAAAGCAGGTAACATGGTAATAAAACACTGTCCTGAAAGCATATAAAAGTGAATAAGTCATTCACTAATCACGATCCTAAGAGGAAAGCTTAACTACTTAATAACCCCTAGTTAAAAAAGCCAGTAGAAGGAGACCCATCCTCTGATGGGTCACTGTCAATGGGTGTGTCATTAGACCCTTCATAGGAAGATAACTTCCCCTTGAGATCAGCAACCTTTTCCTCCAACTCCCGAATCTGGTCAAGATAGACATTCCTCATGCACGTCTGGTTGTACCTCACCAATTGTAACTCATAGTTGAGTCCTTCATTCTCCCCCTCCAGCTGTGTGAGTCGCTCCTTAACCTCAACATAATCCTCAAAATTTACATCATGAATGTAATAGTTCTTGAATAACTTAAGGCTTTTAATCCCAGCCTCTACTGCGAACTCCATTGCAGTGTCCAGCTTCCTAGCCATTGATCCCTCCACTTTTAGAAAATTTCTCTCCCCACCATCAGACTGATATAGTTCAATTTGGACGAAGCACCTTATCTTCCCCCCCCTCAACCACAGTAGTGTAAGTAGGCTTAGTCTTCCTAAGCTTCTCACAAATATGGTCAAATGATTTCACAAATGGAATGGAGACAACCTCTATGACATCCATTATAGCCGGAAATTATAGCTGGAAAATGAATTGTTGGTGTTAAAAGGGTTGGACTGTTAAACAGAAAATTTTTGAGCAATTGGGTGTCAAAAACCTGTGCAACTTAATGGGGAAGGAAATATTTGGAGAAAATGACTAATTTAGTTGAACAAATTTGAGGATTGACTATATAGAACCTGAGGAAACACAACAGACCTTCGAACATAAAACCCTCAAGCAAATGTTATTATATGAAACGACTCTATGATGTTTGCTAGTATTGTAAATAACCATTGCATATATCAACCAGCATACATGAGCGCATATATCAAGCAGCATACATGAGAACAGAAAACATGCATCAATGGCAATAGAGAAAACAAAGAACCTGATTTGGCATATAAATCCCTTGTTCCACTAACTGAAATTCCTGACCCGAACTTTTAGTGATCTGCTGGAAAATACATAACATAAGATTGTCAATAACAACAAATAGTGCACTGCTTCTGGGATAAAAAAAATCACAACTTATTCTTTAACTTACTGTTTATATTAAATCAGAGAAGATGTTTCTTTACTGCTGTGCCCTCTATTTGTTAGTGGATAATAACCTTCAGTCATATGCTGGAAAAATAGAGAATGTAAGACTGTTAATAACATCACAACCTAAGTTGATAGTTTCTGTTTTGATTTGATCCCTGTTATTTTAAGAAATAACTAATTTGTTAGTGGATAATGGAACCTTCACTAGAGAATGTAAGACTGTTAATAACATCACAACCTTCTACTGCGAATGTGCCCTCCTTATTTGTCCCTGTTATTTGAATAAAGAAGTTAATATGTTAGTGGATAGTGTAACCATTGTATGACATATAAGAAATAAGTAATTGTAGAACCAACAACTCCTGCAAGTGAAATTTTTCCTCCAATCTGAACGTTGGTTGTTGCTCACAGCTTGTTGACTGACGGCCAGAGTGTTCTGCTGCTCACTGCTTTAGAAAGCAGAAGGAATGTGCCGGCCAGAGTGTTCTGCTGCTCACTGCTTCAGAAAGCAGAAGGAATGTGCTTGAGAACGTGGTTGCAGTGAAATCCAGTGGGAACGAAGATGCACGGAAAGGTGTAGCTGTAAAATGTATAGAATTTATACTTGTTGTGTATGAAACAATTAAATTTGTGCTGGATCATGGGCTGTAAATACGTGTGTAACTGCACAGATTATTAACTGTCTCTGCACGTTTAATAAGTTAGTGGGTAGTGGGAAAGAAACTGTGGACAATTCATACTTAATTTCGTTGACAGAAAAATTTAAGTATTTAGGGTACAGTTAAAAAGGCAGCCAATTCACTGCTTACACGTGTATTATTTGAGGGGTAATATGGGAAATCGCCATGTGTCAGCATATTAGCATTTCAAAATAACATGTGTTATCTCCAGGAATTATTTTAAAATTATGTAAAATGTGTAAAGACTATTGTGCTAATTATCCTGCTTTCATATCTATTAATAGATTCGAAAACACTTATGCAGCCATTACCCCCGGATATAGGCAAGATATCCAACATGACATTTAAGGTATGAGAGTAACATTATACTCCACACATCCCATCTATTGACGTCTCTGTGGAGTATTTTTTTTTTTTCCTCTAAAGCATAATTATATAGAATCAAATTTGTAATTTTGTGAATCGAGAATTGCATCGTATCGTAAAATATGGTAATGGTAAATATTAGAATTATGTAGTAATATAAAGTGGTAAGTTTACCAAACACTAATAATATATACTATATATAAGTTTTATATATATTTACATAATAGATGTGACTATCTTACAGATGCATGATTCCTTTTAACATACATGTGTACATGTGAATATGTAATTTTCCAATACATACACTAAAAGAAATTTAAAAAATAAAAAAAACGGTATTAGGAATAATAATTATTAATTACACACATATACTTCAAATATAATGTTTCGATTTTTAATGTTTTAATATAAAATAATGTTGTGAGCCATATTTTTTTATTTATAATAAAATAAAAAAGGTTAAAACTATAGAAATATCGATATTTATTAAATTATTAAGTGATATGTGCTTAGTTTATCATGCACACAAGTAGGTCTTTATACATTGAGACTAATGTGTTTGATTTTTTTACTTTAAAAAATTCTAATTTTTTTTATACTCTAAATTAGTTACAACACAAAGTTTATAGGGCTGTACTGTAGAAGGGCAAAACCCTTTCTACCTTGCCAAGGGGTCGGAGACAAACAATTCTAAATTATAGTGAATCGGTGATCAATTGTAAAGTAAGTCATAATTTAAATTGAAAAACATTGAGTAAATCGTAAGATTTTTGTACAAACCTATTTATAATTTATAATATTATGTGAAAATGTAGTAACACGCGTCAAATCACAAGATACCTATTGCGAATAACTATGTTATAAGCAACTATCAGCCTATTTATGGTGTATGAGCAACTATTATTATAACTATCAGCTTAGCTTAAGCATATGAAGAAATCCATGGATTGTTTGAAATTTTTATATATTTTAATTATAAAAGTAAAATTTAACTCCCATAAAAGCATAACAATGACGGAAAATTGATGCCATACGGGTTGTGTTAGGTGGATATATAAACGGCTAAGGCTTGCATGACAGAGCTTGGTAGCTTTAATGGTTTATTTTAATAGCTTTGATGCTCTTGTAACGATGACAGATTGTATGTACCAATTCCTTTGGATTTTCATGATTTTACTCTTTCTACTGTTTCGAGTTTACTATTTATGTTCCTTTTTTTTTTTTTGGCAAAAAGTACTCTGGTCTCACAGGTGCGAATCTCCTCGATATGTCTAGAACCAGAAGACTTTTTCAAGTCAGGCTTTTTATATATTTCATTTTTATTTTCTTTACACATATAATTTTAGATATTGAAAGTTTAGGGATGCAGTCGTGAATCTTGTGATAATATTAAAAAAAAAAAAAAAAGCATTTGCGAAAGGTCGAATCCTAAATCCCTCAAATCCAAATTGATCTACGTGCACATTTCCCAAGTTTGCTAAACCTTTCATGTATTCATTTTCAAAAGTAGGTTTTAGTCTCCGGTTGCTCTCGATGCAGGTGTAATGGAGCAGCCCCAACTTCATTTATTTTTTACCAACGTGTTAAATATTGTTACGGTTAGATATAATATATTTTAAATTTTTAAAGTATATCATATGATATATTATATTATATATTATTATTGTTATTGTAAAAAATAATTATTAGAATATTATTTTTAGATGATATAATTTGTTTAATAATTTAATTTAAAACATTTTACATGTATTTTAATTTTTCTTATCATAATTTATCAAATATAAATAAAATATATATGATAGAAGATATTTTTTTAGTAAAAAAAACATAAAAAAATGATGTTATATATGGAACAAAAATAAATAATACTAAAAAAAAACCAATTTATTGATATAAGAGAGAAAAAAATTTTTTAATAATTTAATTTAATATTTTTAATATTTTTAATAAATAATATTTTTAAATCCTTTAATTTAAAAATATTTTTAAATTTTTAAAGTATATCATATGATATATTATCTTATATATTATTATTGTTATTGTAAAAAATATAATTATTAAAATATTATTTTTAGATGATATAATTTGTTTAATAATTTAATTTAAAACATTTTACATGTATTTTAATTTTTCTTATCATAATTTATCAAATATAAATAAAATATATATGATAGAAGATATTTTTTTAGTAAAAAAAACATAAAAAATGTTATATATGGAGCAAAATAAATTATACTAAAAAAAACCAATTTATTGATATAAGAGAAAAAATATTTTAATAATAACAATACATTTTCTAATATCACACTAAGTTCATAGGCAGTTTAAAGTATAACGCTTATTTTCTAGCTTGTTCTGTAAAAGTAACATATTCATCTCACATCATGAAATTTTGGTTTTGAGTCAAAAAAATTAAAAGTAAATGCTTATTTTATGATATGTGTATTATTTTATATTTTAATATTTTATATTTTTATGATATTTTGATGTTAAAAAAAATAACTGTGAAAAATAAAATATTGCGGTACATACCACGTCGTATTTACAGTATACCTCGATTTTTTGATAAAATATATACAAAAAATGCACGGTATACGATATACTGTAAAATACCATGGTATATCATGTGGTAAAATGACGAAATGAGAAAATATTTGTACCGCATACTGTGTACTTATAATAAAATGTATACTGCACGGTATACCATGGTATTTAATTCAGTGCTTTTGACACAAAATATTATTTAAATTGGTTTTGGATATGTTTTGAACTTCTTGTTGGTATAAGAATGAAATTGCAAGTTAATTAAGATTTTTGTAAGTATTCGTAGAAAAAGGGTTAGTTAGTTTGTTTATTAAAAAGGAAATTTTCAAAACAATACCTTGAGCTTTAATGAAAATTTCACTTATCCCCATCTTATTTAGGAATCATTCACTTTACCTTAAAGGTTTAATAAATATTTCACTTACCTCATTATCATAATAGTGAGAACTGAAAATGCCTTGTCTTGTCTCCTTAAATAGGTTGAATTAACCATAATGCCTCTAGAAGACAAAAATACTATACTAAATTAACTAAAAACTTGAACAAAATTTTATGTGACAAAAATCTTTTTTTCAATTATTAATAAAACTTTGTTGATCAGACTTAGTATATATAACATTAATCATTTTTTGAGAATTGAGTCTCGGTTATAGTATTTGAAATGCAGTAGCTAGACATAATATATAATTGAATGTAAAATATGTTTGACAAATCTTAGAAATATTTTCGTTGTTCTTATTTTTTATTAGATTGGTTTAGATTATTATTATTGTTATTGTTGTTGTTGTGCTCTTAATGGATAATTTACTTCTTACTTAATAGAGTAAATATTTTAACAAACACTTTTAGTTATTAAAAATGTTTGCATGAATATTGGTTTCTCCGTTTGAGAGTGATAGACTATCAACTTGTCGAAGTATTTTAAATAATTAAAACCAGCAACAAAACAATTTTTGTTAACTCAACCGGCAATCTATATTTCCAGAGCTCCGGCTTGCATTACGCCTATTTCTTCTTCCCGTTCCTCTTTAGTGGAAGCAACTACTTGTATTAATACTAAATTAAAAAAGCAATATTAGTAGTAAAAATTAAGTGAGAAAAACATGTGATAGTGAGGGCACCTTCGCAGGTGGGAGCTGAACTTTGACTTTGACATTTTGTGCAAATTTGCCACTAATAGAAAACGCGTAGGGTCATGCTACGTGTACAAGTTTCACATATTAATTGTATTAGTTTATTCATAGAAAACATGTAACAACTCTTCCATATGTGCAAAATGCATTAAATTTAAGGGATTGCTTTTTTTTTTTTTTTTTTTTTTTTTTTTTTTTTTTTTTGCGTGGGGGAGGTAGAAATTCGTCGAAGTCTACTATGACGCAGCGAGCGAACTCCACGTGCAACAAGCAGTTCGCCCAACCCATGATAAGATATTTGGGCCAGAGGTGAATGGATCCAAATTGCCCTCATTCAGCCCAGAGCCGGATCTCCGAGCAAAGGCCACTTGATTTTTTTTTTCTTTTCTTTTTTGTGCTGGGGGTGGGGAAGAAAGTGAACGTTGTACTCCCATAACGTTCGAACTCTGAGACGTAGGTCTGGAACGGAAACCGTCCGGAGTTGTGGAAACTAGAAAGATCCTTTTCGCCGTTTAGGCACTTTGTGCTCGCGTCGCTTGCATGGAACGCCATCTCTGAAATAGACATTTGCAGAGCTCTCCAATCTCACATTACCGGGAAGAAGATAATATCACCCAGCAATCAGGAAATAAGAACTAGGATAGGGTAAAGGGGACCCAATGGTTTCGGACTCGGAGCTGGGGACCCGTCTTGAGGAAATCCTTCGGGAGTCGGACCTCGACACCACCACCGCCGCCACTGTGCGCCGGCAACTCGAGAAGGATTTCGGCGTTGACTTATCTCACCGGAAGGCTTTCGTGAGGGACCAAATCGACATTTTCCTCCAAACCCTAAGGACAGATGAACAGCATGAAGACCAAGAAGCCATGGAAGAAAATGATAAAGCAGGAGCCCATTCTGAGTTCGTATACAACGATGGGAACACGGTGGAGGGAGACGAAGATGCACAAGACGGTGAGGAGGAGGGAAGTCAGGAAGAAAGGCAAGTCTATTTTATTGTTTTCCGTTTATTTATATCTTTATTTTGGCCGCCTCTCAGATTTTAGCCATTTGTTTTTTTCATTTCTAAAGTTTGTTTTGTTGCCGGCTGCTGATATACCGTCTATAATGGTTGGATTACCTTGTATTCCAGGGTGGAAAGAGAACAAAAAGTGAAGAAGAAGAAGAAGAGAGGTGGCTTTCAGAAATTGTGCAGCCTTTCACCACAACTTGAAAAAGTCCTTGGTCTTTCGAAATTGCCAAGAACTGAGGTGTGTTGTAAGTTTGCAACCTGTGTGCATACGTCTGCAATTTTTTAGTATCCTATAGGGTGGCATTTTTTAGGATTGGGATTCATAAATACATCCAGAACTTTAAAGTCTTCTTTCCCTTTGTTCTGCTCATAGGTTGTGAAAAGATTGTGGTTGTATATCAAGGAGCACAATTTGCAAGACCCAAAGAACAGGCGCAACATTGTTTGTGATGAATCATTGCATGCCATTTTTCGTGTGAAGAGCATCAATATGTTTCGGATGAACAAAACCTTGTCCAATCATATATGGCCGCTTAGGGCCGAAAAAGGTTTTCCTTTTCTACAAATTTATTTATCATGTTTTTTTTTTGCCTGTTGATTGTTCTCTCTGTATGTGATATGTTTCATTTTGAAGATTTCTGTTATATTCAGAGTCTTCATTTCAAGGAAGCTAGTTTTCTCAATCTAGACAGATTAAGTTGTAGTTGCATTTTTATGGTATAAAACGTGTATATCAATGAAGGTTTCATTCAATTTGATTGATCAACCTGGGAATTTAGCCTGAGAATTTTTTATTTTCAACTTTTTGGTTTTCCTACAATATAGAAGAAATAACAAGGGACAATAATTGTAATTGATTCAACTTCTAGTTCTCCAGTTTTGGTCAAAGATTACTCATGGGGGTACCTAGCAGATAAATGCCATGATTGGGAGTGGGTGCTTAGCATTTGTGTATGAAGCATCCTACTAAAGGATCACCGGGTGATCTGCTTTGAATGCAGTATTTCTTCAGTGTATCTTTTGGCAATTGTAAAAGGTATACCTTTCAAATCTTGTCATAATATTGTGTGACATGAAAGTTCATTTATGTATTTCTGTTTGATGCCAGTGTGCTCTGCAAATCATGTTGTTTTCCCCCTAATGGGTGTGGTTTTCCAGTTTCCTAGCTAATGTTTTCTTTTTCTAGTTTTGGACATTCTTAGGATATTTGTTTATTTTTTCTGGATTTTCAACTTCAACATCTTGCTCAAGGTGGCCTCATCACTGAACTTCAGTTTTGTTTCAGAAACAGTACATTATGATATTCACGTATTCTGTCTCTTAAGAATCAAACCTGAAATCATGCATTTTATGTGAAATCATCTAAATACTTACAAGATACTGTCATTTCATCAGAAAATGGAAGCCTTGAGATAGAAGGGGAAGCTAGTGATAGCTCCATGTCAGCAGCAGAGTCAGTAGGCGATCACAAAGGAGGAGAGAAAGGAAGGAATGGGGAGCAAGGAACAGAAGATGGGGAACAAGAGGAGGAAAAGGAAGAAGGAAAAGATGGTGGTGATAATTATACACAAGGAAGAATAAATGAAAGGTCAGCTGTTCTCCTGATTAAATTTGAAGTCTTTGAAATCTGTGTTCAAACAATATTTTTCCCCAACAATTGTTCAAAATTCAATGAACTTTGCGCCCACCGAGGTGTTCTCCAAAAAAGAAAATAAAAATCAAAGTGATGGGATTGGAACTTTTTTCATGAGCTTAAGATTTGTGGAAGAAGTGTGTTGTTGGTTTTGAATGTTGGCATTCATTATATTGTCCGTATATTAACTAGGTTATTGGAAATCTTAGAAGCACTGAGCATTGAAAGAACATTCTAATTTTGTTTCTCTCCTAATGCAATGTTTTGAAAAATAGTAGGTTATCTAAAGTAGATAAAAAAGTCAAGAAAAGAGGTGGATTTACTAGATTATGTAGCCTTTCTCCACGGCTTCAGGCATTTATTGGGGAGCCGGAATTGGCCAGAACTGAGGTATGCCAATTTTTTTTCTTTTTTCTTGCTCAGCTTCCTAATATTCTTTCATGTAATTTTGTGAATTTGTAGTAGTAGAATTCCATACTTATATGTTAAGTTCTCGTAAGTTTTGTTTGTGTTCAGGTTGTCAAGAGGTTATGGGCATATATTCGGGAGAATAACTTGCAAGATCCGAAGAACAGGCGAAAGATATTATGTGATGATGCCTTGCATGATCTGTTTCGTGTTAATTCTATCAACATGTTTCAAATGAATAAAGCCTTGTCCAAGCACATATGGCCTTTGAGCAACAGTAAAGGTTCCGTTGAATGAGGATTCTGGTTTCATTATTATACATTTGAGCTGACAGTAATCCTCCAATACTGTTTTAATCCTGGACATCATTCTTGTTTAACTCATCTTTTTATGCTTTCAGTTTAAAGTAGAGTATTTGGATTTGAGTATAATCTGGCTGAACAAGTTCTTTTACTGAAAGGAAGTGACGGCTTGAAGTTTCTTTAACATTATCAAAGTTTCTCTGTAATTCAAAGTACGGATTAAAAGTTGGCGATTTAAGCTTATCATTTCTGTATTCCCCACTCAATATCATGGAATGGCTTGAATATTTGTTTGTCTCCAGAACTTGTGGTTCGCGGCATATTACTACCGATGATTCGACCTAATCGATGCATAAAACAAATTCTTATGTGTTCAGGGTATGCTTCAGTTTGTCTCTAAGATCTCATTTATATTTATAAATCTGTAACCTAATAGTTATCATCATTCTGAACTCGCACGAGCATGAAATTTTCATGTCAAACATTAATGATTCTTGTTTTTGTCTTTGTGCTATATCTGTTTAGATTGTGGCAAATTGCATTATCTGCCTTGTAGCTTACTTAAATGTTCACTTCTCCAGGAAGTATGATATAACTGGTTGAATTTGTTTTTCATCTCGTATCTCATCATTACAGGTCCTGTTGAATCTGCAAAATTGGGAACGGGGAGCAAGCATGGGAGGGAAGAAGGTGAGGAATTGATGCATGAGTATGTTGGTTGTTATAATGATTTGGAGTTCAAGGTTTAATGCTACATGCTAAGTGAATAGGTTTTGGGCACATACATGTTTCAGAAGATGAAAGCAAGATAATGCTTGAGTTTGGAACAAAGCAGTAAAGAGAGGAGCTTGAGTGTTAGATTTCCTTGTGCTCTGCCCCTGTTTTTTCCTGGGCTACAGTTAAAGAACTAAAGCTGCATTGCACAAGTTCAAGCTTCAAAGAGAGGATTAGAATCTTTTAATGAATAGCCTTTGCCCAGCTAACCAATATACCGTGTTTGAAAATCGGGAAAAAAAAAGGTGTTATGTACTTCAATAAAACAACTGAAGTCCCTTAGTTCAGTATCAAATTGCATAAGAAACAGCAAACAAAACCCACCTAAAATTATGTGTAGAAGTTCTATGATTTAGACATTAATAACATGTTCATCTTTTCTGCTTCACTGTTTGCTGCCATATTCTGAGTTGATGTATGTATGCTGGAGCAGTTTTCGCCCCAAACATTTTTCCCTTGAAGCAGCCAATTGTTTCATTTTTGCTTATGAATTTTCTTTTTCTTTTGATGGTAACAAAACCTTGTGATCTTGTGTAACCATTCAGGAATGAATGATGGAACACAGGAGGAAAAACAACAAAAGAAAAGATGTTCTGGTTTTCTCGCTCCCTTTCAACTTTCAGATCCTTTGGTGAAATTTCTTGGCACTGGCGAGAATGTGTTATCTCGGGCAGATGTTGTAAAGAGAATATGGAATTACATAAAAGATAATGGTTTGCAGGTTTGATTTCCAGGAGCACTGGTTTAGTTATTCTTGCTCTATGCACCTTCTGTATTGGCATTACTGGTTCAAGGGTTGGTTGTCCCTATCTATGTTTGTAAATAAAATGCACATGATGATTGACTGATTTTATTTAGAAATGGACACCAGCGAATAGATGATAAAACCAAATTTCATGGTTTCCGTATGCTCATTTTACAGCTTTCTAAATTAGTAAAAAGGTTGTTTCTTCCAGTAATTAAGCAGGATATTCTACTTATGCTTTTATGGTCTATGGCCCAAGTTGAGAATCTTGTATTTAGTTCAAGATAGGAAAAACGGTGAAACATCTACAAATATCTTGCACTGGTTTTGAAGCTTCTGTTAATGCGCTGAGAAATAGTTAGGTGGCTGTTGATTCATCACTGAAACCACACATCTTTTATATTGATGATGAGGGTTATTTATGTCGAGCAGTGTGATGATAAGCTCCCATGTTTGTGTTGTGACCTTTAGCCTGTACTTCTTGCTGATCTCAACGTGGTTCCTCTGAAACAATGTCCCTTTTCTGTGTGATGATCAGGGAAGATCGTATAAAGCTTTATTTCTTTCAACTGTTATTTCTTATTTTTACTTGTTCGGTTTATGTTCGTATGTATATCTCAACTTCAAGTTACTACTTGCTTCAATGGTTTAATGAAATTCATGCTGATAGAGATCATGATTTTGATTCAGATATCATGAATGTTGTGTCTTCATCAATATAATCTTTTCCTTTTTTTTTTATTTTTTTGGTGAAGGACCCATCTAACAAGAGGACAATTTTATGCGATGATAAGCTAAGGGAACTTTTTGAGGTGGACAGCTTCAATGGATTCTCAGTTCCCAAGTTGCTGACCGCTCATTTGATCAAGATGGAACAGTGAGTTTCTTTTTTGTATGTACCATATAGCTCTGTTCGCAGGGCAAATTTTGCCTTAAGGGAAATTAGAGTTCTCCTGGAATTTCACTTGCTTTAGAACGTATGCGAAATGGAGACAGTATTTGAGGAAGTAATTAGTTCGTGCTGGTGCCACTCAACATCTCCACTCTTATTTGTTTCCCTTACTTTTTCCTGTTTAGGAGAAAAAGGTCTGCCTTTGTGTTTGGGTTCGTGAAGTCATTGTTTTGATTGACCCTTTTTTGGTTCCTTTTGGGTCTGTTGGATGGTTGTGTTGAAAAAGAGGCGTATGGTGGGGTACAGTTTCAACACTGTTTACATGATTTGCATACGGGTGGGTTGCATGCATATCTTGGGAGTGTTGTTAGAACAGTTTTATGGTATGATTTTGTTCTGGGGGTGCACCGCTTTCAGTTTTATGGATTTCAGGGTCTTGCGAGTTGCAGTGGTGAGATAGCCTTGAGACCTTTTTTGATTATTTGGAAAAGCATTTCTTTGAGTTTGGTTAGGTTAGAAGTCATTGGTGTGCGCGACTATTTAGCTCCAGTAATCAATCACGTGGGGTAGAACCAGAATCCGATCTGATGGCCGCGTATCTTAACATGTTGTGTCATATCACGGGACTGGAAGTAGTGTTTGTTTCATGCTGCTGAGTTTGTTTGAGTTGGATCAACTTCTGGTTTTATGAAGCATGTGCTTTAAGGATGTCCATATATTTCTGCATTTCAACTCTTGTTTTAGGTGACTAGACTACTCCTGTCCTGTCCTTGAAAAGAGCGTAACATTTTTCTGCAATTGTTTGTGTTGCAAAATGATTGTGGGGGCATAAAGCACCAGTCATATAACATTTCATACATGTGCGTGGAATAAGGAGTGGAAGGAAAATTCAAACGGGAAATGGTGGTAGATACGACATATAATGAAAGAGTAAATTATGTGGATGGTCTTTTAACATTTAATATCTTTTTTTTTTTTTTAATTCTAAGCTATTAAATGTTTTATTTTATTCTTAAATCTATTAAAATCGTTTCATTTTAGTTTATTACCGGATGGAATTCATTAATTTAGAGTATTTAATATAAACTTTTAAAATTCTAATTTAAATATTTGGTAACTGTCTAAACTGTTTTAATATTTTGAAAGACAATACAGAGTTTAAATCAGTAATCGATAGCCCTGCCATGAGATGTAGTATTAGTAAATTATCGGAGCTACAAGTTTTGTATTTGAATTTGACTGGTAAGGTTCATTGTAGTTCGTGATTTGAACTCTTTTTACTGAAATTTGTCAAATATTTCACCCTCACTGGTTTTGAACACAGGCCGTGAAGGACGGTGGTGGGATGTGCGAGAATAACTTAAAGAATTTGCCAAGGTTTGTAGGAACATAATGTGAGGAAATGGACGGTTATTGAAACCAAAAGGAAAGTGTGGTTGGGTATAAGGCAAATGGCATGGGAGGGAGATTAGAGGAGCGCCGTTGATATTGGTATATATGGGGCGAATCGCCACGATTCTTTTTTCTTTGTATTTCTTTTTGCTTGGCTCTCTCACTTAAGACCGTTTGTTTGGCTCTCAAATCTTTGATGGGATGGCTATGGTGAAAACTGGTGCATGTTGATAAGGATACTCCATACAGGACCGTAAGTTAAATCAGTTGGAAATTACTAGTACAAGATTCCCTCTTTTGAAGAAAAGGGCACATATATACTTAAACATTGAGCCTTGGGTCACTAGTTGGGTATGGTTTGTCCTCACGTTAAATAGAAAGATGCTCTGTCTCTCTCTCTTTTTTCTCTGGTGGGGAGAGGGACGAAGACGATGATAAGGATCTCTGCATTGCACTGCGTCGTAGTTTTGGTGACAGAAGTATCTTTCAATCTTGTCCTTCGGATCAATCCATCATTCCAATCCTACATTGATACAGTACACACTTTCATTTCTATCTTTCAATTCTACAACCATATATACTTCCCTAAGTAATTACTACCTTCTGCTTCATTTATTATTTTGGATTGCCTCAAATCTTTATATTATTCCTAAATTTGATAAATCATGTTCTCAAATTACCCGTAATATTACGTTTTCAACATTCACTTTCTATATTTTTCTTAATTTCTGTGTAAAAGTATGAGTTAAAAGTGGGAATAAGAGCAGGCTTTCCTTTAAAAAAAAAAAAAAGTTTCATGCTAGATTCAAATGTTTCATACAGTATTTATTGCTGAGACAAAATTAGCACAGATCAAGAGGTGGTTTGGTGAAGCGTGTTCTATATGTAAAACAAATCGATTCCCTTTTTTTTTTTTTTTATGAAATTTTTTTCTCCTTAACTATAGGTCATATGTGATTT
The DNA here is from genome assembly GCA_005392925.1 of Aquilaria sinensis. Taxonomy (NCBI): domain Eukaryota; kingdom Viridiplantae; phylum Streptophyta; class Magnoliopsida; order Malvales; family Thymelaeaceae; genus Aquilaria; species Aquilaria sinensis. The sequence goes on along the minus strand of SMDT01002574.1, from coordinate 182,564 downwards.
GCTAATAAAATATAAACGTTGAACACCACAAAAACAATAGGCTCAGTTAATGCTATTAATAGTGTCTCTGTGATACCGTATTATACAGAAAACTATAAAAAATATAAAAGTATAACCTGTACCAATAAACTAACAAAAAAAACCTAAAAAATAAAAAACACAATTCTAGCATAATGCTAGGACTAATAAAAACAAACTTTTGATTTACTATGAGACAGTAGATTAGCTGCCCCATCTAGTGAAATTCTATGTTGTTGTCTATTTAATCTGTAAGTCCCTTGTCTCATCTATTAAGAAAAAAGAAAACTAAATATGACAAAAGTAAAGGGAAAACTTCACTGATGAAGTCAATTATTTACAAAAATAACATAAAAATTTAGGAGAGATGGTCAAATAACATAAAAACTAGTTGGATTCAACTAATTAGACCAAAGTTGGAGGGAATTTTTTAGATATATAAGAAGGGTGGCAACTAGGTTAAAGAACGAATAGTATCCTACTTTGATACCTTTTCGTACAGCTTAAATCGATTCCAATTAATGCATATTTTTGTGATTAATAGTCTTTCATTTGGTAAAGGGTGACACTTTCTTTTTTTAACTTTCTTAACTTGCCTTTGGCTCAATTTTTCTTATATTTATTAAAATTTAAAAATCTTAATATTTTAAAATCACTATAAAATTCTATCTATTATATTGATTTATACGTGAAGCATTACGTATATAATGACCACAATGACCAGACAAATGTTACGAAAAATTTGTCTGAATTTTTAGGGTAAATATCACCAAACGTCCTCAAAAAATACCGTTTGTTGCACATTTATTCTGAAAGTGTAAAATGTTGCACTATTTGTCCTACAAATATGCAATTGTTGCATCATTCATTCTTCCTTCAAGTCTTACCATTGGATAGTGAAAGAAAGATGATCTGATAGGATGAATGGTATAACATAATACATACTGTTAGGATGATTGGTGCAACATAAGGCATATTTCTAGGATGAATGGTATAACATAAGACATACTTTTTAACGGCAAAAGTTAACAGAGGGATAAATAGTGCGACAATTGCATACTTTCAGAAAGAATGGTGCAACATTTTCTACTACCAGAATGAACGTGCATCATACGGCATACTTTTAGAATGTTCGATGACATTTACCCAAATTTTTATTATAGCAATAAAAGTACATTTCACTCCTAAACTTTATCAAATTTGACACATGACCCCTTCAACTTTAAATCGGTCCAACTCATCCTTTTGACTTTGCAAACTGGCGCATATAATCCCTCCATCAAACAACATGACTTTCTAGTTGAACTTAGTTAGCGCAAACTGCTCTAGATTTACCAAACTTATATAGTGACTTAAATAGTAATCACACCATAACTTTATCAATCTCTTTTAATTGCTTACAGAGGGGTTGGAAGTTTGATGCTAGCTTTTGTTTTTGTCAACAATTAACTACCTAGTTTTATCTTTATACTTCTCAAAACATCAATCAAAATTCAATTCTATTTCAAGTTTCAAATTTCAATCGTCATCCTAAAGTTATTTTTGTCAAATCCTTGCCTTGCTGAGAAATAGCCCAAAATTATATGAAATATTTTGAATGTAAGAAGTTATTTTTTTTTAAAGCAAAAATATTAAATTTGCCACTAAATTTTTTGGTTGGGAGTGAAAATGTCATTATAGTTTTTTTGGGCATAATCTTCTACTAATGTTTTAAAATGGGCCGGATATTTCATAGAAGTTTTAAATTAAGAGTGGATATGTCACTGACCGTTAAAAATCTAATGAAAAACGTTAAAAAGCCAACAAAAAATGTTAAATATAATAAGTTTTAAAATTTTAATGTGATAATGCAAGTTTTAATAAATTTTAAAGACTTTTTGTAACTAAACTCTCTCTCTCTCTCTCTCTCTCTCTCTCTCTCTCTCTCTCAAGAATGCTAGCGAGGATATTAGACAATAGAGACTCTCTCTCTCTCTCTCTCTCTCTCTCTCTCTCTCTCTCTCTCACAAGAATGCTAGCGAGGATATTAGACAATAGAGACAGAGGAAAGGCAATAATGAGATTGAGGTAGGGATGGCAACGGGGCGGGTGAGAACCGCAAACCGCGGATATCCACCCGTGACGGACGGGTAAACGGGTGAAAATACCCGTGATGGGCGCGGCATGGGTAGAAAATTTCACCCATCTGGCGGGTGCGGGCGGGTGATGGGTAGGGGGTATCCGTTGTGGATAAATCCGCGCCCGCATACCCATAAAACCCGCCTAGATATGAAACATTGAAACTTCAATTTTACCCTTACTATAAATGTTACTTCTCTTAATTCTAAATGGCTAATTCAGTATTTACACCTTTATAATACACGTTCAGCAGACAGGAGCTAAGAATCAGAATTTGGGCCGATTTGCGGTGCAACTGTGGCCCTTCACGCACGGCTTCACCATTGAGTTTTACGACTTCGCCAATTCGGCGCTAGGTATCGCCTCGCCTCGCCAATTCGGCCCTTCGCTCTTGCCTCGCCTGATCGCTCACGACCGCGCATAGCTGCTCAGTCCTCACGTCCGACGCCGGGGGCACCATCACGTCTCGCTGCTCACTTTCTCGCTTTCTCCATCTCCGTTCGATGTTGTGTCTGAGAGAACGAAATCGAGCTCAGGCTATCAAGCACGGAGGCACCCGCGTACCGCATCGCTAGCTAGCCCCTCCTAACGCCCGACGGTGACATTTCATATTTGCACCCGAGTCCGAATCCGAGAGGAGAACAAGCCCAACGAGGTAAATCTGTTAAGTTTCTCCCCTGTTTACTCTGAACTTGATCTTTTTGTTGATTGAATTGAATAAATCATCTTCATTATTGAACACGGGAAACAGAAGCATAGGATATTTTTTTTTGATTTGGCCATTGTCGTACTTTTGTGGATTAAAAATGGTATGGAAGAACAGGTTTGAATCGTTTGATCTTCATCAATTCTAAAAGCCCATTTCACATAGTAATTCAGCTTAGTTTCCTGTTCTATCTCCCAACAAAAGATTTCTTCTGCTTGATTTTGAGTATTTGGGAGGAGATATATGATACAATAAACAAAGTTCATTGGAATGGGCATCAAATTCATGTAATCGCACAAGGTAGAATCATCAGACTTCAAATTAGTATAATCGCAAAAGCCAAAAAAGTACCATTATGCAACAGAAATTCTAAGAACGAGGCTTGGGGGAAAGAACAAAAGAATAATAATGCTTACACTGTCAGATTTGATTCCAACAATTTGTCAAGTCGTGCATCTGAAAAGGAGCCAAAATCTACTGGCAGGAAGTTGTATAATTTGGCCAAACTGATAGATTAGCTCTGGTGCATGAACTACATAGGACTCCTTGCAACCGAACAGGTTAACTAGGTGGTCTTTTAAACAAAGGAAAATGTAGCTTTTCAGTGACAAATCAAGGGATCTTCAGGCACAATGCCGTTTTTTCTCCACAGGATCAGTTATGCTTGTTATTGAATCACGTAACTTTAGAAGCTTGTTATTGAATCACGTAACTTGAGTTCTATCAAAAGCTTGTTGTGTTTTCATGTTTGCACATATTGATTTCGTTAGGACAAACTTGTAATGGAATGTGACCCTGATGTCTGTTTTCTGCCTTGATTGTAAAACAGCATTAGAATGTATAAAATTAACTTACACCGCGGATTACCCGCGGATTGGATTATCCGCGGGTTGCGAGCGTGGATACTATTTTCTACCCGTTAGCGGATATCTGCGAGCTGGCGGGTATGAAAAAAATCGCGGGCGCGGATGACGGATATGGGGTATCTGCGCCCGATCTGCCTCGTTGTCATCCCTAGATTGAGAAGCTGGTGACGGAGACAGTAACAGGGCTGAAGTGCTGATTGTAGAAATCAGACTTTTTTTGGCAAAAATCTCAAAGGTCTTGATATTTTTTAAAATATGCTTAATAACCCTAAGATTTCAAAATTGGCTATTTTTACAAATTTTTGTTATTTTTCTAACCGATAGTGACATATTATTTTTTTTAAGAAAAAAGAAAGAAAATCCAAATATAAATTTAAAAAAAAACCACAAAATCAAACAATATCAATAAGTGTGTTCTTTATGATTGATTAATGGATTATTTAATATATTATTTTGATTTTTAGTAATTATTTACTCAATCTGTACAAGCCCAAAAAGTATTAAAATAATTTTTAAAAATTAATTATTTTTATTAGTTTTTTATTTGGTTATGTATGAAAAAATTCATAAAATATAATTGTTTTAAAAAATTATTCAAGTGATTATTGGGTGGATAGTGTAGTAGTTTTGAAATGAGATTCATTTTAAAATAAAAAAATAGTGAAGATGAAAAACATACATTAAATAATGAATTATTTAGTTTGGGGCAAAGACAACATTAACATTTGCGATATAATCTCAAACTTCATTGGAGGCACTTACGCAACAGTCCATGCACCTTACTCATGTATCATTGTTGTTTGTCATCGCAACCTATGCTTGCCAGAGTGTTTTGCGGATGGAGTAGGAAAGTGATAAAAAAAAAAAATTGACTAGATATAAAGACAAAAGGTAGATAAAGTTACTATTTAAGTCAGTAAAAATTTGGTAGGTTTCAATATGTACATCAATTTTGGCTAACTCAGTTCAACTAGGCCAGTTTTTATAGAGAAGGAGGGTCACACCGTTAGATGACAGGTTTATGTGTGCTAGTTTGCAAAGCTGAAGGGGTGAGTTGGGCAGAGTTAAAGGTGAAGGGTTATATGTCCGATTTGACAAAATTTAGGGGTGAAATGAGGATTTAGGCTTTATTATATGGGGGATAATGTATCAGCGGAGATTGCTGTTCAACCTTCCTGTCCGGTAATAATTTATTCTTGAAAATAACGTCATGACAGGTGGAGACTATTGATCGGTCATCCCACATTGCACTGCCCAAACAAAATGACGCTTAATTATAAAAATGGAGCACATGTAATGCTTAGAGAAACAACAAATGCGCATAACTAGAACAAGCATAATGTTAATCTTTTTTAATTTATTTAAGAAAAATATTTTAATTCCGCCCAGCCTCGCTTAGGACCCAACTCTTGCAGCCTAATAGAGATCGAAGTTCCCTTTTTATATGCAACTTGCTTCTTTTTCATATATTTTTAATATTTATATTTTTAGATGTCTCAAATCTTTACAATATTTTTATATATACTTAATTATTTACTATGTTACTCTATAATTATTGTTTTAATATTTATTTTTTTCACATTTTTCATAAAATGAAAATTTACACAAAAACTTTTCGTTGTTTCTTAATCGTGTCGAATATAAATTTTTTTGAAAAGCATAGGATCAAGATGAGATATATATTTACCATGTATGATATTGATAGGTATGCATAAAACCTGGAGGATTAAAGTTTGACCGGTCAGGGAGGATGAATTAATGTGAAGCGCTAGAGAAAGTTAGAAACATGCATGGTAGATGGTGAGTTGTGAAAAATGATTGAGCATTACAAAGCTAGCTAGCGCGTACCCTATTTTATTGTTTATTTTTTGCCCATACCCATATAAGTATGATTAGGGAAATGGCATATTTTGTCACTTTTATCACTTTAGTCTTAAAATTACACAAGTTACTAATAAAGTCCTTTAACATTTATTCTGTAAGCACTATTAGTCTCATAACTTACAAAACTGCCATGTGCCTGACAGAACAGCCAAATGACACTTGACGTTGTTTAACTTACAACATATAAGGGCTTTTCTGACTACCTTTAAGAAGTGAGGGGGCGATGAAGAGCAAAGAGAAAAATGTGGACACATAGGGGAGTTAATCCATACCTAAACTTAAATCTGCCACACCTAAATCCCCAACGATGCCGCCACCCTCAATCACCCGACCCGACGTCTCCGCCACCCTCAATCACCAGACCCGTTATCAACTCACCCTCAATCACCACCTTCAATCACCTCCGCTGCCACCTATAATCGCCTGAAGAAGCAAGCCGACGAGCGTCACCCTTAATCTCCACCTCCCCACGTCAATCGCCTCCACTACCACCCTTAATCATCTCTACCACCTCCACGAAACCCAAGGGCATGTGGTGATTTCAAGCGATCTTTAGAGATTCAGCTGGTTGAAGGAGATTCGGGTGATAGAATCAAGCTACTATGGCTCATCGAATTCGCCCAATCAAGCGATTTCACGAGTTTGACCAATCTAGGCAAGTTTAGCCAATCAAGTGATTATGCCTGGAGGAGAGGCTGGCGGCTGCAGGAGAGGACCATCATCCCTAACATTGCCGCACTGCAATTTGCATCTTCTTCACTTGCCATTGCCACAAGTCCTCTTCGACCACCACATGCTCGACTGTTATGGAAAAGGACACATGTGAACTAGCTAGGCTAAAGGTGGGCCCCACATTACCACCTCACTTCTTATGTGTTGTGAGTTAATCGGTGTTTGGCTATTTCATATGACACATGATAGTTTCACGAGTTATATGACTAACAATGCTTACAAAATAAAAGTTAGAGGGCTCCATTAGCAACTCAAGTAATTTTAGAACTGAAGTAACAAAAGTGACAAAATTAGAGGATAAAAAATGCTCTTTCCCTTATATGATCTTAAGATGGCTGAGCTGGCTACCTCCCCCTCCCCTCCGTTTCACGCCAACCAAAATCATTGATTCTTTTCTTGATAATTTTTTCTGGTCAATTCCCAAATGATTTCTGTGCTCTTAGAAATTACATGTACTCCATGCCACTGGAGATGGTGACGATGCGAAGATTCATGGATCGCCTTCATTTTTTCCCCTTTTTATTTTTCCCTCCTCAACAACACGTTTTCTTTTTTTATGACATTTGCCTTACTTATGTCTTGAATATGTGTCAAACTTCCAATTTCCTGAATCCAACTCCACTCTAGTCTACAAGTTACAGTCTTTTGAGCAAACGAGTGGAGTGGGGAGTCCAACATAAGAACTTCTACCTAAAAAGACAACACATTTGTCAGTGCAGCGACGCTCTTGAGGGTCATTAATCCAATTAATTCCATGATGCCGTCATTATAATTATTAGTACTCTTCATTATTAATTATAGTTCATAGCCAGCACCCACCCACCATTAAAGAGAATCTAATCCTCTTTTGACTCTTCGACTCAGCAACAAGAAAAGAATTAATGCGTCGAACCCCCACCACAAATTACTAAAACGTCCTTATTACTTTCCTCATATTGAATTAAGTACATGAAAACAAAAAAAAAAAATACTTATAACCAACTCACTGATTGAATGGGGTAGAGTGAGGACAAGTCAGCAACGAGCCTGACAAGATAAATAATGTAATGTTGGGCGAATGATTAAGTTACCCTGACGGGAATTTCATGAGGTTAACTTAATTTGGCAATGTTGTTGAGACACATGCGTATACCATAATAATTGATCTGGTTTAATATATCGGCCTGCCTTTTTTTCTTTTCTTCTGCTACATATCATAATTGTATAAGTTGATCACAGTGCAAGACGTGCATGATCACCCAACGCACACATGATTTATCCTGTTAATTGCTTGTTTTTAATTCATTATTAACTTTTAGTTTATTTCAATTTATTGATCCTCCAATACCCTCCTTCACACTTAGCTCTACTCTTTCTGTTTAACTTCCGTTTACAAAGTTCGTCAGCATTTCATTTCCTTCAACCTCTCTTACTGCCGTAATATTGACTCCTAGTTCATTCCCAATTGCTCATCTAATTGTTGAAATAATTTTAAAGGAATATATAATGTTATGGGAAAGCCGTTTGGCCATTAGAAAGAGAATCAAGAAGACAGAGGATGAGGAGCGTATTTAGATTGTTCTGCTATTTTTAACAACTGTCGAGGGTATAATTGGAAATGTATAAAAGAGGAAATCGGACAAATAGATTCTTTGGCCGCAAGCATCCGACAAAACCAATGGAGATGCGAGAAATCGGAGTGGATCCCATCCCATCTAAACATGCCAGATTCTTTGCCTAGAAGCATCACGTTTTACATAAGATAAAATGACCGGAGAACTCCGCAACAAAAAAAAAAGAAAAAAAGAAAAATATCCATACACCGTAACACTTCTACCTCCTTGTTATTTCTTTCTTTCTTTCTTTCTTTCTTTTTTTGACCTTTTGCACATATTATAAATGTCACTATAATATATGAATATATTAAGAAAATGTATTTAAAATTATTTTACCGTCTCGAAACCAAAAAGAAGGGGGGTTAATGTGACTGAGACGCTGCCACAATTCAATTGAAACGGATCCAATTGGAATGGCCAAAATTGGAGTATAATATAATGAAGAAATTGATGGAGGCGATGGGGATACAGTGGAAAGAGAGGAAGGGAATCTTAAAGTTGATGGAATCTAATGGCTGGAAAAAGCTTGCCCTTTTCAAGAAGCATCTTTTTCTCCTCTTACAACAAATCAAAATAATCTAAGCTGCAACCTTTTACATATATTAATCGAAATAAGGGAAGATAGAATTGTAAACTATATAAAACACATTTTGATTTTCAAATGTAAATTTACTTGTTTACGTTACCTAAACTCTCGATCTAACCCCTAAAAATTATCAAAAAAATATGATAATTATGAAAATATTAAATTGTACTCTTTTTGTTTCACATTAATTGACTCTTTTATCCTTTTTTACTGAAGTTTGATTTGAACATATTTATATTAATATGTATTCAAAAATTTCTTAAAAATTATATTTAGAAACTATAATCTTTAAAGTTTTATTTTTATATAAAATATTCATACTTAAATTGTAAAATGGTCAGTTTTTATGAAACGGATGGAGTATTATTTATTTATAAACTATATCTCATGTTATGAAATTATCTTGAATTAACGAACTTAACAAATTTATTATTAAAGTAATCATTTAATAGTATCTCTTTTCCAAATTTTCTGCTCTATTTCAATTTTTTACTTAAGTTTAACTTAAAATTATTTATATTTATATTTATTATATGCTAGAAAATATAGATATATAATTTATAATTTTTAAATATAATTTTTTAAAATATTATTAATTAATAATTTGAATAAATTTAAATCAAACTTAAATAAAAAAACTAAAATGAAACAAATAATTTGGGATTGATAGAGCATTACATCATTACACTTTCATTTGAGGGCCTCCTTGATGTCAAACTAAAAAAATTTAAATAACTAAAATAGAACTCGACATTATAAGGAAACATATAATAACAAACTTACATTAATACATAACTCTTTTATGGAAGTGATTTGCTTATTAATTTTTCAAAATATGCTTATAATTGAACTGAGTATTCAATTCATCGTTATCAAATCTAATTATACTAGCATGTTGTAAATAATTTGTCAAATAAAACATATTTGCATTAATATCATTTATTAAAGAAAAAAAATACGAAAGTTTAAACTTGTAATTGAAATTCATCTTGTGAAGGTCTACAAATGGAAGATCAATTATGTAGCAAGTAGTTACCTTAATGACATATTTGCTACAGACGGTTCTATAATTTGGGGCACAGTTTAAAGATAAAAGATTTCACCTACCATAATTATTCATCTTGGCAATCTTCTATACGTTCAAGGTCAGGGTATGGGATGGTGCTTACGGCTTATTGGGTCATCTATTATTTTCGATTGTGATTTAGTAGATAATGAAATTAATTGTAGATATCATATGGCATTATCTTAAAATCAAAACCCTTTTTCTTATATGTGTGTGTATTTTTAAAATTATCTACCAACATGTACACATCAAAGGTTTTGGGAGAATGAGAATTTTTGTGTGTAATTAACAAGAACAAAATTACTCATCTGATATGTAATGCTAGAACAGATTGCGGCCAAGAAACAAAGTTGATCGAAATCAGAATTCTGGATCGTTCTTTTCCCACTTGATACGGAGGTTCGATGGTGGCAACAACTGTCATTTAATTTTTGGTTTTATGTTCCTAGAAAAATCGATCCCAAATTAAATCAAGATGCCTTATGTGAGAATGTGTGGACCATTCAGTAAACAGACACTATATCCCCACAACCACTGCCTCATGGAAAGGAATCACTAATATTGTACAATGTACTATACGATATAACAATTAATTTTACTGATAAAAATCGTTCAATTTGGTCACAGCTGAGCACGTCATGCTCAATATTTTGATCTAGAAAGAAAGTTGTTGGACGCCGGCCCATTCCAGTATGCCCTATGAAAATGAGAATCGTACAAAAGAATCTTAAACCAAAGGTTAGTCTCGCAAACACGTAGATTAAACTATTGTTTCAGATATAAACATATCTTATTTTTGTTTAGAAATGAATAAAAAGGAATTTTAAGTGGTGGGAGAAGGAAGATATGTGTGTGTGTGTGTGTGTGTGTTGGAATTTGAAAGATAAATTTAATTAAGCCTTCTCAAAAAGCCATTTTGGCATTCCTGCTCCACGAATTAAACAAATGGTATCTCATTTTTTATTTTTTTTTTAGTATTCAGAATTAGCTAGTATAATACTATTAGGGTATGAGGAGGTAGTAAAAGTAGGGTGAAAGCCCGCATTTTTTCAACCTTGAAAAGCAACCAAATATGCACCAAAGGGGCACTACTGTTGAAAGAGAGAGGGGAGAGGATTCAGGCCCAGCAAGTTGGGTTCGTGTCTCTAGCGCTTTTGCCATTCTTCCCGGAAGCACAAAATGATATCTCCATTCCAAATATCACAAGAGTGTGGACCTAAAATAACAATGTCCTTGACTGTAGAATGTGGCAAATGCTTATTTTTAACAAAAATATTTATGTAACTACCATCGTTCCATAATTCTCTCTTAACTAGTACGTCATAGCCAATTCCTACTGTCAATGTCTCCTAGCCGAAAAAGGATCATAACACTCTTGCCAAGGAAGAACTTACAAAGCATTAGGAGGACGTGGTGGTGGTTGAGGATGTGAAGGGTGATGATAAAGAAGATGACAATGACGACAATGATGATCATGAGGATGCCAAGGAAGATGCAAGCCAACATGCAAGCAGATGGAGATATTGTTTACACTATCATGAAGCTTACTAAATATTGGATGGCTCTGCCATCCTTTTATTTTTTTTCATTGTAAGCTCTTGGTCTGAGAATTCATGTTAAAAGGAAAAATGTTGTTATTCTTTTTGCTATTTAATATCTGCTGATTTTGTTTGTAATAGTTATTCATTATCAGATGCTTATTGTTCTTTTACAAAATATAATTGTTCCATTCTCTCATATTGTTGTTCTCAAACAAATAAAAGGTCTATAACTAAGCATTTTACATCCCTAGGTCTTGCTCCTATTTCCTGGAGAACTAAAACACAAGCCATAGTGAGTAGATTGTTAGTAAAAGCAAAATATCAATTCTTGGCGATAGTTATTAGTGAGCTCATTTAGATTCGGGCAATTGTTATAGGACCTTAACATTGATCACACATAGCCTATGTGACTTTTTTATGATAACGAGGTCATTTTACATATAATAGCTAACCCATTATTTCATGAGTGAACAACAAATATAGAGATTAATTGTCACTTTATCCGAGAACGCATACAAACAAAGGAGTTAGAGACTAGTTTATATCCCTTTTGACACACAATCGGCAAATGTTTTCATTAATGCTTTGGGCATTGAGCAATTCATCACATTAATGCGCAAGCTAGGTATCTCAAAGTTCTATGATCCATCTTGAGGAGGTAGTTAAAAGTTGAGCTATCTGTCATAGTGACATATCTTAGCACCCATTGATTTGTCCGCCCCTTACCAAGCTGCTATGTAGAGATAATGATTGATTAGGCTACATGCTAATATCCTTTTTTAGTAAGATAACAATTATTCTCTTAAGCCATATTTTTCATGCTTCTCATAGCATTCTCACTTTTTTTTAGGATAAATTAAAAGTTGTTTTATTTCTCGTTATAATTATATATAAGCATACATTTATAATGATGCTCTCGTTTGCTTTGATGCTCAATATTTTCTTGATTCTAATGAATTTCCTAGCCTTGTTCTTGCTCTCGCTTTGTGTAACTTAAATCATACCTTTAGCCATTAAAGTCAATAGAATATCCCTATGAAAATGTAGGGTATACTATTTATATTTGTAATCTATCAATTCCCAAAAAGTTATTCCCCTTATAGAAAGGTACAAAGGTTTACAGCCTACCTGATCTCTTATCTTTTTATTCGATATTCTACTCAATGCAATTGAGGTGCTATATGGTGTAAGTAACCATGCACAGGCAAGGAGGGCGAAGAAAAAAAAAAACAAATTTCACAAATTCCATGTGGACATGAAAACAAAATTAATTAAAAATTGTAAAAATGTCAATTATCATAAAAATTATTAAAAACGGATGTTATGAACTATTTTTATTTTGAAGAATTGTCACCAATTGCTAAATGATAAGTGCATATTGTGACCATCAAAATAGTTAACTTTTTGGCAACTTTGACCATCAATTTCTATCATCTTTGTGTCACATTTCTTAGTATTTTTTGCTTTGTTCCTTCATTATGCAGGTTAGAAAACACTATGGATGCATCGGAATAAAGTAGGATCGAGCAAGGAAAAATTTGGTCATGCATAGGTTAATGTGAAAAGAAGCTTGTGATGACGCAGCACCAACATCAAAGACACATTGCCAACATTATCAACTTTCTGCCAAACTTTTGCAACATTGGCAATGCATCACCAAAGGTAACGACGTGGTGTCGCTGTTCGACACTGTGGTGATGCGTCGTTGCCATTTTCCATATTTTGGTGATGTGATGCTACAGTTTAAAGATCTTTGTGGTCCCTTACTTCATTTTTTGAATTCAAGCTCTCCATTAGCCAGGGGATTCTATCTATTAAGTTAGGTGAAGCATAAGACAAATATTTTTAGGACATTGGGATTACAACTTTTCCAAGAAGGATTTTATTTTTCATTCATCCACCATACTCTTCTTCTTATATTCTCTTGGGAGCCACAATTGGAGACTAATGTGAGAGGTTGCTTGAGGAGCTAGAAGGCTTTTTGGAGGCTAAGGATCACTTGGTTTTTTAGGAGTTTCCTTTGGTTCTTTATTTTCTTCCCTTTTCTTGTATTTCTTTCTTTATGTTTGGATTAAATCTTAGAAAGTTGTTTATGGGTATTTGGGTTTGGAACAGTGTTATTGAACTCTCTAGGATGTAACCTAACTCGTGTTATTCAATGTTATTTTGAGGTATTCTATGGAATTTGCCTTGTGTTACTTTTCTCTTGCGCGTCTCTTTAATGTGTTTGATAATCTCATACTTGTATCCCAATCATTTCTTTGTCTTGGGAGAGAGAAAGAAGCGGTGGAAATAGAGAGTGGCATGGTGGGTGAGCTATATTATAGATAATCAAACCACTCATTAGGTGTAATAGAAGGGCTAGATCTTAATCCACCTTGTTTTAATTTGTGTGCTTCTCACAATTACAATATAGATGAGCATGCCTTTGACTTGAGAAAATGGGGTATTGATTTTAGAATCCCTCCACCACACTAAGTTGGAAAATTCATAGTACTTCACCTTAGCTTGGGTAGTAAGGTTAGTGGGTTTATTCTAAGGAGTAACTTAGTTATTAAGTTAGACCAATTTTAGTTAGTGTAGCTAGAGTCGTGAGCATTAATTTCTCTCTTCATACTTAGTTTAAATCATTGCATCTTTTTCTCTTCACAAACCAACCAAAAAACTATTAACATTTAATCTCATTCGACTTAGTTGTTCAAGTCTCTACGACTTGTATGCTTCGTGATTTCACGCTATATCTGTTGGGATGATACCCTTGCTCACCATTTAGAACACAACAATACCATACAGTTGCCAGTAAACAGAGGATACAAATTTAAAACTCTTATGTTTCACAACATTGAATTATATGAAGTTGTAGCAATTATTTGAAAGTTAAGTTATTATTTTATTGCTAATAATTAATCATCTTGTATTGACTTTTTCTTTTCTGCCATAACTGAACGCATTTCTCAGCTATGAAATTGTGAAAATTAAATTGCATAACAGAATGAATGACAACTTTCTCAATGATAGTTTGGTTTTATATATTGAAAAGGATATTATAGAGACATTTAATTTAGATTTGATAGTTAATGCTTTTAGAGATCTAAGAGAGTGTTGTTTTAAATTATGAGCTTAAAAAATTTATTATTTTATCTTTTGTGAACTTTATTTTTTTATTATATTTTATAATATTATTGGATATGATCTATTATAGTATAATAGTTTTATTTGTTTAGACCTTAAACATATCCCACACCCCTAACTTTAAAATCTTGGCCACACTACTGGGAATAACTTATTTGGATTTCCTTGAACAATAATGTTTATTTTGGTAGATTAAAATATATAAGTATAACTTTCAATTTTTTTTTTGTCATGAAACATAAGCAAAAACTAGTCTGACTCATTTGGCAAAAACACCTTGTGGTAGACTGGCAGTCCAAAAAAAAAACAAGAAACTTCAATGGCTAATTTGACCTAAAAAAATACGTTAGTGGCTTATTTGAAGAAAATAAAAAATTTTTTGGATGATTTGAAGTTAAGGGTGAGTAAAATTTAGGTTATATTTGAAATAACCAAATAATTGAAAAAAAAAAATTGACTTTCGGTTATCACTTTTTTTATAATTTTGGTTCAATTTTTTTTTTTGCTTCAATTAAAATTTGGTTAATTGAAATAACCAAATTTTTATTTTACTAGTACTTATATTTGAGATTTGGAAAAAATTATGTATATGATGAATATTTGTTATATGTATTTATGTGATGTTTGGATTTAGAATGAATTATATATGTTTGCTATGTGATTGAAATGTGTGTTTAAATTAGAATATATGATGAATGTTTGAGATTTGGAATGTGTATGCATAAAATTTAGTTATTTCAATTAAAAATCAAATAACCAAAAAAATTTTCAATTATTTTGTTAGCTATTTTAATTTTTTCCTATAATTCAATCGATTTAATTATTAGTATATAAGACTAAAAACCGAATAATTTCAGTTATTTGATTCCGATTAAGATTGAAAAAGCCGAATAAACACCAAGGGGATTTAAAATGTTTTTATCTTCACGATTTTAGCGGGGAAAAAATTATAAACCAAAAACTGAGTCGACTCGTATTCAAAACTGAGTGATGGATAAAATACGCGACGACGCGAAAGTGACTTTTATAACCTAAAACTTGTAAACAGAGAATCTTCTCGTTTTCCTCTGGGGTCTCCTTATTGGCGTGGCTAGAAGAGTTTTCCGTTTTCTTTTTCTTTATTTTATTCTTTCTCCAAACAACAAACACTTCTCTCCTTCTCACTCTAGATGTACCTATCTTCTGTGCATTTGTTTATGGCTCTATATATACTTCGATAGATCTCACAGATGTTACCTTACCCCCTCGCCCACCCTCTATCCGCTTCAGCTACCGACTGAATCGCAAATTCAAACCAGGGTAGTGAAGAATTTTGAATTTTGAGAGCTGCGTAGGTTCTAATAGAAAACAAGGTGAAATGGGTGCGATTCGGCCGGAACTGAGCTTGGATTTCAAACACACTTTCGTTCCCAAGACGATCAGTGATCTTCTCAAAGAAGTTTCGATGATCGGAGACGTTTCCGACAAGGTTTCGAAGCTCGATGGCTTCGTCAAGGGATTGGAGGAGGAAATGAGGAAGATCGACGCCTTCAAGCGCGAGCTTCCTCTTTGTATGCTACTCTTGAACGATGGTTCGTTCCGCACTGAATCTAAATAACCAAATTTAGTTCCATATTCCCCTAACTTGTTTCATCCGAAATTTATTCCAAAAAGAAAATGCTATCCGATCCGTGACATAGATTACATTTTCTCGTCCTTTTTGGTTTAATGGGTGTTGCTGAAAAATGGAAAAAAGAACTCATTTCACCAAAGTGTATTTTGCTGACATTCTGAATTTGCCCTGATGTACTTCGATCGGTATTGCTCTTGTTGTTGGTTGCAGCGATTTCCGCTTTGAAGGACGAATCGAGGCAATGTGTAGCGAGAAATGTCCAGCCTGTGTTGGAAGAATTCATTCCTTTGAAGAATAACAGGAATGATCACAGTGACAAGGACGATGGTGAAGCGATCTCCATTAAGAAGGAAACAGACTCTACTAGTACCAACAAAGACAAGAAGACCTGGATGAGCTCCGTTCAGCTGTGGAACACTGATGAATCTCATCGCTCCACTGACAGAAAACTAGAGGTAATTAAAATCAAGAAATTTAAAGTCTATGGCCAAAGACTTCCATATTTTGTTCAGAGCTGATGTTATGCATCCGTGTAATGTTCAACGCAGAGAAATGATGAAGCGAGAATCCTGGGATGTAAGAGCAGGGGAGAGGTGAGGGCGTTTATGCCATTTAAGGCTTATTCGGGTTTTGCAAGCAGGAATGAGGAGAGGGTGGACTTGCAGAATCAAGGGTTGTCCCTTCTAACTTGTGGAATCAAGAATCCCAAGGAGGATTCTAATTCCACGGGGTCTAGGAATAGCTGCAGCAGAGTCTCATCTGCTCCCAACGCCCAGTCTAGTTTCCGGTCTGGGTCACAGCCTGTACAGCAACAAACTGCTAGGAAGCAGAGGAGATGCTGGTCACCCGAGTTGCACCGCCGCTTTGTCAATGCTTTGCAGCATCTTGGTGGCTCTCAAGGTAGCATTTGCTTGTTTAATCTGAAGGAACCTAGTATGATAACTCTTCATTTGTTGGACTCTATGTTGCTTGAGCTGGTTTTCTTAGATGTTGGTATCTGACAAATGATAATTTTCCAAGTAAACAAATGTTGTTGATGGGGTTTGTAGGATCTTCCAACAGATAATATATTGTGGATGTATCTCTAATACATTTGAATTTAGTGTAGGGTAAATAGGATGTGGAAGCTATAAACCGAATAGTGCTGATTGTTCTTTTGAACAATCCTCAGAATTGCATTTGGTGGATCTTTTAATTTGTCATGTAGCATCAGTCATCTAAATTGAACCTTTGGATCTTCTGCAGTGGCCACTCCCAAGCAGATTAGAGAACTCATGCAAGTGGATGGCCTGACAAATGATGAGGTCAAGAGTCATTTGCAGGTAGGTTCTTAAATTTTGTTTCCATAGTGTTGGAGAGTCATCGATGTTTTAAAATATTTTTGTATTGGTGTTGCTACTATAGTTCCCATTTTAATCATGCCTACGTGTATTGACCTTTCAGAAATACCGGCTTCATACACGAAGAGTGCCCCCCGCTACAAGCAGCCCTGCAAATCAATCACTAGTTGTTCTTGGAAGCAGTCTGTGGATGTCCCAAGAACAATTTGGTGATTCCCTAAAGGCAAGTAATTCTCATTCTGGATCACCTCAGGGTCCTCTCCAGTTAGTAACAAACACTGGAGGGACCTCCACCACGGGAGGGGACAGTATGGAAGATGAAGAAGATGCAAAGTCAGAGAACTATAGCTGGAAAAGCCATGTGAACAGACCGGGGAAGGAAGATGTATAGAGCTCATCCCCTATGAGTTTTGCATATACATGGGGGTAGGTTATTTATGGTTATAGAAGTTATATTACCATATTATACATAAAAGAGACATATTCGAGAGAAACTTGAGAGGAAGTTAAATTTGGTGGTGATAGCAATTCCTTCTTAATCTGAGCTTTATTTCTTTGCGGGATCTAACACCGGAATTACAACAATGATCCATGTTTTTCATGGAAAGCATTACCAACATTCATATTTCAGACAATATTTTTCTATGGCATAAAGTAAACTCTTCTGGCTTTCTGTTCATTTCTCCTTTTAATGAGGCACAACAAGTGTAAAATGTCATGCCAGTACTTTTCACGGGGTCTTTGTTGCTATAAACATTGAGAAGATGGTACAGGCGCATGAAGTAGTTGGATATTGAGGAATTGAACAAAGTTGGAGGTGTTTTAACCGGCCTCAGTGTTTGAACTCTCTGGTTAAGATAGGAGCAAATCAATTCAGTTGAGTTGGTTGGATGATGTTTCGGTTGTTGATCTTCCCAAGTTTGTTTGGGAAAATTATGGTGGTTGGTGCTTGGTAGGAAAACCATATAATAGATGCTGTATTATTTTGCTGGAAGAGAAATCAAAGAATTTGGGATGGTACAGCTAACACTGCACCAAAAGTAGTTGTAAGATTCTATGTTTACTCACCACAATCTGGGGTAATTCAATGCCCGATTAGCGATCTCTCCTTTTCACTCTTAAATGGCCTTTTGGTTTTCAGTAGATATTGACAAATAGCTTTTGAATTCTACCTTCTGGAACCTGTTCCTTGCACTTCAACGAATTTGCTTCTTCTTGCTGAAGATTTTTACTCCCTTTAAGAGTAGGAAACAAACTCTACCGACCCACCTTTAAAGGTCTAGTTTAGGCCCCTCTTCCATTGTCTTGGGTGACTAGCATTAACAGTAGGGAACTCTTTTTGGTTAAAACTTTAAAGTAATATTTTCAGTATATGTTTTGCTTTCTGCCCTGAGAGTTTATGAATTATGGTAACAGGATTTCGCTTCTGATTTTAGATGACTAATTCATTAACAGTATGCAGGAAGATACGGTAATAGGGTTTCTTAATAACGCTGACTCTAGAAAGTGTAAATGCTTATAAGAATAGTGGAAAAGAAGCTTAGCATTTTCCTTTGCAACAGTTACGTGCTTCTCACGATAACTTTTGGGAGATATACTCTTATTTTTGCAACAACTCCCGGTTTTTATCCTTTTCAGCAGCAAAGGAATCGAAGAAAAAAAACCTTGTAATGTTAATGTAAGAGATTTTAATAGTTGATACTAATTAGTTTAATGTTAAAAGTGGAGATTTAACGGAATAGGAGTATATCGTTTTGCAGTGGATACATAATGTGTCCCATACACACATATTCCTTCTTCCCATTTTGGATGAAATATGTGGGCTTGACATAAAAAATTAATAATGAAGATAAAATATATGTATTATTTTCATTTTTACTATTCACTTTTTTAATATATTACATCTTTTAAAGTGTAAGGAGTATAATATAACAATTTATGATTGAAGTAGAAATGTTTATAGCAACAAATAATAGTAATTCTAGTACTTTACTAGCATTAGTATTTACAAGTGAGAAAGAACTGTAGTGTAGATGTCAACTCAAAACAAGTCAGCTTCAGAAACAGAAAAATGGAGAGAATCTTGTGGACAGTGTGTATAAAACTGGAGCCCACATAGAAGGTCCACTTTAAAGAATACCATACCACTGGCATAGGGTACAACAATTTGTTGATAAGATGGACGAAGTCACGAAGATGATGCATGGAACCTGCCTGCCATCCCATCAAGTTGATTTGAATTTAACACCAACCAAGTCTGAAGACTATGAACTAAACTGGGTTAATAAATTGGCCTTTCAAATCATCAACTAGCAATTCAAAATTGGCTAAAATCACTTCTAGTCCTTCAAACTAAGTTGGCTCATTCAAAAGAGTCCTTGTAGTTTGGTACGGGGCATCCCGGTCCCCCAACTATGAACTGTAGAGCACTTTGCCCCTTTGACCAAAAGTCCGTTAGTTGACTTACCCATAAAAAAGAGACAATTGCGAGTTTAGTCATTCTTCTTCTTAGTTTCCCTTGTTTTATACTCTATACTTTAACATCTACAAATTTAAGCCTCATAAATATTTTTGCAATTTGCAATTCAAACCAAAACTAGCTTGTTCCTCTGTTCCACCATTCTTTCTCATCAGAAACCCAACCAACACCAGATGCGATGCCGAGCTAATGATGAAGCATTCTGGGCATGCGGGCCGCTTGGGTTTTCGGTGGGATTGACTCGCCTGGTCTCAAAACCTTCTCTGCTGGTCCACCGACGAGATTCAGGATGGTGCATTTGGGTGTCGCGGCTGGAGATGAAGCCGCCCAACAATGCGGACAATGGAGCTTATGGAGATTCAGGAAGGAAGCGTACGATGATGATGATATAGACGATGCGGGCGATGCGGCGGCAACAATGGCGATTCCAGACTTGCTCGTAGGTGGCGGTGGCGGTAGGTGGAGAATAAAGGCGATGACTGTGTGGAAGGAAGAGGACGATGCAGACGATGGTGGAGTGTGAAATCATGGATGGAGGAGGAGGATTTGGAGGTCGGAGGTGGGGACGGAGTTAGGGATGGCGGCAGGGAGCATGGCGGTGGATGGATGTCAGTTTAGATTTAAGTTTAATTACTATTAAGTGCTTCAAGTTATGTATTGTTATGTTTTAGCGACAATTATTTTAAATGTTACAATTAGGTTATTCAACCATTAAAAATCTAACGGTCTTAACATCAAGTTGACCAAGTCACTGAGTCAAAGGATTAAAGTGTCCTACATTTCATAGTTCAAGGGGCCAAATCGGCTGAGCCAAGTGATAGGGACTAAAGTGACCGAGTCACTATAGTTTGAGGGACCAAAAGTGATTTTGGCCTTCAAAATTTACGGTCAGTATAAATGGTGGGAAAACAAAAAATACATTTACGTCCTATCTTTCTTTTGTTTTCCCGAAAATCTACAATTAATTTCAGTTCTTTTACCAAAAGTGAAATGGATTTTAGAGCGAGTATTCAAGTATAGATAAAGTAGTACAGAAATTTAAAAGTTGTCATTAATATTTTGAGTTGAATCAAATCTCCCACTATAATTTTTTTTTTCTTAATTTTCTACTAATATTTAAAAAATGGCTTAAGTATGCTACTGTTTGTTAAAAAATAACAAAAAATGGTAAAAGTAACAAATTTTAAAATTTTGTAGTTTTTATGTATCTTTAAGAGAATATCAGGCCTTAAGACTTTTGTCAAAACAGGGTTTGATCTCTGCTATTAGCACCATAGCCTTGTCATCGTCTTTATCATCTTTGCCCCACCTTCATCATTGCCCTTCCTATTTTTTTTGTTGTCTGATCTCTCTGTCAAATTACAAAAAATCCTTGAAATTTATTAAAACTTACGTTATTATATTAAAATTTTGAAACTTGTTATTTTTAATGTTTTTCATTAGTTTTTTAACTGGCAGTGATATATATATTCCTAATTTAAAATTTCAATGGCACATCTGAGCTATTTTACAACATTCGTGGGAGATTGAGTAAAAAAAATTGACTAAATGTCATGAATGGTCCCTAACCTTTAGTTATTGTTGAAGTATAATTTAAACTATCTGGTAACTGTTGAATACGTTTCATTTTAGTCCTAATTTGATAAAATTTATTAACTTAAAGTATTTATCTGGTAATAACTTTTTATACTATAATTTAAACTATCCAGTAACTATCTTACAATAAATTTAATCTGTATAATAATTTTTTTTATAGTTAATAAAAAATTTAAATTATTTTTTTTTTCTCTGTGAATTGAACTCATTCCATTATTAAAAATAAAAAATCTATTAATTTAAAATTTTCATTTACTATAAAAAAATATTAAACTATTTAAATTTACTAAAAGATAGTTACTGAATATTTAAATTAATATATTAGAAATTAAAAAAATTATGACTAAAAATTATGAACCATTTATGTAATTTACCCAAAAAATTATAATGATATATTTACACTTAATTTAAAATATTAGTAATAAATTTGAGATTTTTACAAATAGAGCAACATGGCTGTGGCTGGTGGGCTGTGGCTGGTCGACCAAAATGTATGCATTTGGTCCCGCCCAGTTCCATCGAAAGATTCCTTCGAAGAGCGTCCATATCTCCGTACTACAGTAGAGAATACGTGAATCTTATCTGTTACCTATCCTCCTCTTTTCTTATCTTTTCTAACTGACACATGGGGAAACAAGAACTTTCTGCCATAAAAAATTACCGGCTTTTTAGTTAAAATTTCAAAATTTTCAATGGTGGGGAGAAAACGAAAATACAAAATACCCGCTAAACAACAAAATAGAGCTGAACAACCTCTAACAAATCATCTGAAATATTCCGCAATAATTTATGTGGTTGATCGAGAGAAATAAAAATTATAATAATATTTGTAAAAGATTCTAATTTAGAATTTTTTTATAAGTGTTCTTTAGAAAATTTAAGTCTGCAACATTTTTTTTTACAATCAATGGTTATTTAAATTATCGGTCTTTTTTTTTTAAAAAAAGTATTTCTGTACATTAACCGTTTTCCATTAAATTTAGAACTAATCGTTAACTTCTTAGCAAATTTTTTAATAATTTAAAATTTGAATAATTTTAATGCTTAAATGATTAAAGCATGACAAATTTTACAACTAAAAATGTCAAATTCTAGGTAAACATACATATATATGTTGCCATTTATTTTAAGATGAATGCCGGCAGTTTTCGCCCAAGCATATAAAACATGCCAGACGAAATGCCTAAGTTCTGGGTTGGAAAATTTGACGATGAGAGTTAGCCTCATTCTAAAACTGTCCGTTCGATTTTATGGTGTGTGGATAAATCCTTATTTACTTCTAGGTTACATTATATTCCAACCTGTTAAAATTAATTCAAATACGTACATGAAGAAAAACTGTGTAGGTTTAGATATAAACCATTCCAAGTTTATTTCGGGAAAAACAAAACTAGTCGAAGTTTATTTAATTTGTAGCAAAATTTTGCTTAATATATCCCACGATTTATGTAAATGATTAAAAAAATATACATTTAAATTACTTTTAATTGTTCAAATTCAACGAATTGAAGTCTTTAATTAATTTTAACTGTTAAAAGTAATTTACGTCAATCAAATGGAAATTTTGTTTTTTCGGTTTATCTGTTATAATAATCGGAGTATTAATTGATGAGATATCCTTTTCCATTGGATGCATGGATTCTGTTTTTGTTTTTGTTTAGTTTTGTTTCCCCAAAGAGCGTGGATCTTGTAGAAGAATCATCTATACTAGACATTTTTATTGTCCAAACTCGCACTATTGGGCCATTGCGTTGGGTGGAAGAAAACTGGGCTTGTTGTTGAGCCCATCCAGTTTGTCATTAGAGCACGTTGCCGCCAAACATGGAACTTTTTGACTGTTGTCTAGGGATGGCAAGTAGATGGATAAAATTCATCACCCGTGAATATCTGCTAATAATGAGTGGGTAAACAGGTAAAAATACCCATGATGGAACGAACATAAATAGCAAATCACACTCGTCTGCGCAGGTACAGGCGGGTGGTGGGTAGGGGTATCAATCACGAGTAAATCCGCCCTGCCAACCCACGAAATCCATGAGTATAAATTTTTTACTTATTAATTATAATGGGATGCAACACCTACATTTAACCAATATTAACCAATATTTTTTACTAATTCTCATCAAATATTTTCGTGTATATATATTATGATTTTGTTATATTATATATGGAGAATAACTTTATATGTATTTTTCATATTTTATTTTCATAAAATTTAAAAAATACAGTTTAAAACCGTGGGTTACCTGCGGGTATAGATTACTAAATGGTCGTGGGGTGCGGGTGATATTTTTTACTCGCTTGTGGATACCCGCAAAGTCACTGGTACTAAAAAAACCATGGACATGGATGGCGGATAGGGGGTATCCGTGCTTAATCTACCCCATTGTCATCCCTACTGTTGTCTTGCTTTAAAAAAAAAAACAACAACTCCATTCGTCCCATATATTTTTTTCGATATATATATTGTCATCCCATATGAGATTGGCATTGAGATAATTGAAGAGAACAGTTTATTTGTTATCTTCATTCTTGTCCTTCAGTTTTTGTTCGCAAAAAAAATGGTGGAAAAATTGAATATTTAAAAAACAATTTAAAGAGTAAAATTGAATATTGAAAAAACAATTTGAAGAGTAACATTGTAAAATAATTTACTAAATATGAAATGTTACAAAATAGTAATTATTATAAAAAAAAATCTGAGATGGGAATAGTAGAATTTTTCTAAATGGATTAAATACCATGTACAAAAACTTTATTAAATCGTAGATAGAAGTGCATAATTAAATGTGGAAACTCTAATTGGTTCCAGTTGCTTTTTTAAAAATTAGTCAAAAAATGATATGCCAGATTTAGTGAAGAAATGTACACAGGTCGAGTATTTGTACACCGCCCTGCTTTACTTTGTTTGCAAAAAACACGTGTTAATAATATTTACTATGATAAGTGTTAGACCCAGTAGCTAAGACATATAGTTTTGATTTGGTCATAGTATAATGTAATTTGATACCCAAATGAGATGATTGGGATTGGACTCAAAGAAATCGGGTTACCAAGCTCATGTTCCAATTAGCAATGAAGGCTCATAAGAACATACGTAAGGTTGGAAACTAGGGCACAAACTTACTAAACCCACTGTTTGGATATATGTACATGAAGTATCTCTTCACACTTTCCTATGTTGAATACCTAATAATTTTACTGACTTAAGTTTTGAAAGAGTAAGGATGACAAGGGGACAGATTGGGCGTAGATATCCCATACCCACCGTTTATATTAGCAGTTTTTCAAGTATCTATAATTTTGCAGGTATCCATAAGTAAAGGTGGTTATTCAGTTTTTTTAGTTTAAACCGAACCGAATTAGTCAGTTTATTTGGTTTTTCAATTTTTTATGATAAGAAACCGAATTAACATATAAAACCGAATTCAAACTAAACAGAAATATTTTAGTTCGGTTCGGCCTAAACCGAATTAACCGAAAAAGTTAAAGTGAAATTCTATAAGATAGGAAATAAGAGAGAGATGCTGCTTTTTTTTTCCCCCCAAATTTCATTCAAAATATAATATTTGTTGTCTATGGAAAGAAAAGAAATAAGAATCCAAGCTAATTTGGGTTAGTTTGTAGCTTTATTGGTCATGATTTTTTTTTTCAAATAATCTAGTATAAAAAAATTTGGTTAATTCAGTTACTAAATTAACCGAAATTCAAAAACCGAAACCAAAATTTTGTTAACAGAACCGAATTACCAAATTAACCGAACTAAATTTTCAAATTCTTTCGGTTTAAACATAATATTGATCACCTCTACCCACAAGCAGGGGAAAAATCTCACGCGCTCCCACAACTCATTGTTAACCCACAGTTTTAAATTATGTTTTTTAAATTTCATGAAAATAAAATATGAAAAATACATACAGAGTTATTCTCCACATATAATACAACAAAATCATAACATACATACAAGAAAATATTCAATGAGAATTAGTATAAAATATTAGTTAAATGTTGGTGTTGCATACCATTATAATTAATAAGTGAAAAATTTACACTTGTGAGTTTCACTGGTTGACAAGGCAAATTTACCTGTGATGAATACCCCATACCCGTCACCGGTTTATAACTGCCAAACGAGTGTGATTTGCTACCCATGTCTGTTTTGTTATAGGTATTTTTACCCGTTTACCCACTTGTCATGAACAGATATCCACGAGTGATGGATTTCACCCACCTACTTGTCATCCATATGAAAGAGCCGTCCCAGGAAACCATTCTTAAGGGTCTTCCTCATCATGTTTTTTGTCTTTATGTGTGGGTGATCAGATTGGTCGGGTTTCATCGCATTTCAGCAACTCAATGGATCCAAAGTATAGATATTAACAGGTTGAGTTTGGGTCGAGTATATCTAATCTCAAACCATCCCTAAGAGTAATTGGGTTTAAGTAGTACCCGCCCTGTGGGTGGGCAGGTATTACTAGGCAAGTACTACTTGCAAATCCATTTTAAAACATATATTTGACTTTTTTTTAGACTTGTTTTTTATATATATTTACATTTAAAAAAAAGAATGTGTATATTTACAATTAATTAATACATAAAAAAAATCATAAATTGAAGTAATATATAATAATTTATGTTAAATTATAATTTTATTTTGAGATAAAATCTCATTTAAATATAAAGATACTAATTTAGGAGAGATTAGGATATGGTCGGGTTGGATTAATTGAGCCCATATCCTCCCCATGAATTTGTGAGTAAGGTTGGGTTCAAAATTTGAATTTCAGGGAGGATAGGATCAAGTGGGTTTCTTTTTTTTTTTATTTTACATCTCTAATTCAAAGTAATTCAGGTATCATAGTTGATGACAAAATGATAATAATAGACTCATAAGTAAACATTTTTAGAGCAATGTGTACAAATTTGTGATTAGATTAGATTGGATTTAAACCTTGAACTTTAGAAGGGCAAACAAGAAGAATAAGAGTAATAAATACAAAAAGGGGTTGGGAAGTGGGAGATACAAACGGTAGGGTAGGAATAGGATTATGCTATTTATGGTAAGAATAATAAATGGAAAACTGGTCAAAAACAAAAACAAACCCAAAGCCACCGGCCACAAGGACAGGTGACATGATGTGTAAGAGTATCTCCAATAGCTTCTCCATTTTGTAATTTTTCTTCATTTTAGGGAATATGAAATCATTTTTCACTCCAACAGTTTATCCATCTTATTCTCTAAAATGGGGAATGAGATGAAAGAGAAGATCTCATTCCCTATTTCTGTAGAAACTCCAAAAATTTTAGGGGAATGAAAAATAACATTCTATCTTTTTAGTAAATGTTGTCCTATTTATTATTCACAACAATTAATTCATAATTTTATTTTCTTCAAATTTTTTTATAGAAATATAAAGTTTTTATATGAAAATGGTATCCTAAAGACTCTATTTTATAAATTTAATTTTTTTAAAAAAATTATAGTACAAATTAATATGAATATTTTTAAGTCAGATTTTAGTTAAAAAAGTTAAAATAGTCATTTTTTGTGAAACAAAGATAGTAAATTTTTATATTTTACACAATATTTAATTATACAACAATTATTTCATATTTTTTTTCAAAATTTCTTATAGAATTATATATTTTTTTTTGAAAATTGAACCTAAAGACTCTATTTTATAAACATAATTTTTAAAATTTTTTATAATATAAATTAATATAAATATATTTAAGTCAAATTTTAGTAAAAAAGATAAAAGAGTCATTCTTTGTAAAACGGAAGGAGTAATTTTTTTACATTTTTAATAATATTTAATTATACAATAATTAATCTAGTCATTAATTTAAATTTACTTTAAATCTCTAATATTTAATTGCTATATAATAAATATAAAATTTTATAAAATAGAAAAACTGTTAAAATTTAAGAAAAAAAATTATAAAAATTTTAATTTTTACTTTTCTATCTTATAAAATTTTTTAGAAAGCTATCCGAGATGCTATAAGAAACCCGAAATCTTGATGGCGCGATGCCCATCTCTGGGCGCCGAAAGTGGATTCAATATAACGATTTCGGTTGCCGAAAGTCGAGGGGATGAAGAGAGAGAGAGAGAGAGAGGAAACAACTTCTTAATCAATCGGATACTCGAAATCGAATATATTAGCTTAAAACCCAGATTTGAGACTTCTTCTCCTTGAGATCGAGGCAGAGAGAGACAGATCTCGTTTCTCTCCATTCCAATAAATAAAAGAAAACAAAAATATCAATCAATAACTTTTTCTTTTTTTTTTTTTAAAGAAAATAACCATGGGTTAAGCTCAGACCGAGGAGAGGCCTCGTCAGGAAACCCAGGAGAAGCAAGTAACAAAGGATTCTATCCCCATCCCCATCTCTCTGATCTAAAGCGGTACTAGTAGTAGTAGCAGTAGCACTAGTAGCAGCAATAGTAGCGCCAGAGTTCGTCCCCAGATTGCTCTCCCAGGCCCAGCCCCAACCCCTCCCCTCCGCCTATTTCTACCCCTATTACAACTATCTTCCCTCCGACGTCGACTGGTACTTCCTTGGCGACCCGGATTCCTCCGCCTATGTGATCTCTCCCAACGCCCATCTCTCCCCCGCCACTTGCTCCTCCAAGCATGTCCTCTCCGACGATCTCCGTCACAAGATCGTTAAACAGGTCGCCCCCTTATTTTCTCCCCAGTTCTGAGGTCTGATTATGGGCATTCTGTTGTCTGTTTATGCCCTGCACATTTCCTGGAATATATTTTTCTATCTTTAATTCCCATCATCCAGACTGATTGATTTCGATTATCAGACCCCGTTTAAGATAGATAGATAGATACATGACTCTGATCTTAATTTCAGACCTAATAATTAATGATGCTCTGCTCGAGGTTGTGTGTGAAACAGGTGGAATTTCAATTCAGTGACATGAGCCTTCTTGCCAACGAATCTTTGTCGAAACAGATAAGTAGAGATCCAGATGGTTACGGTAAGCACAACTTTGAAAACAAAAACACAGGCTTTTCGATTCGCGTGATCCAAAAAGGGTGCTTGTGTTTTCCTCTTGAGCTCTTGTTTGCAGGTAAAATACTTGAAATTGCTTTCACCTAAAAGTAGTTTATGCAACAGTGCCCATATCCTTTGTGCCTTTGTCTGAGAAAGTCAAGTCCCTTTTTAATAATAACCAGCTCCTCACCCGGGCACTTTGGTCCTCTTCCAAGCTCGTAAGTTCATGCTGGGTCATAAAACACCCCAGCTACCTGCTTATTTTATTCGTGGTATTACATGATGGTAAAGAGGAATAAATGATGTTAGCTTTGACAGTTCTTCATCTTCATCACTCGGGTTTCTAATTTTAGCTTATTTTGCTTTGAGCTGGAAAAAGATTGTTAGTGAGGATAGCAAGAAGGAAATGCCCTTTCACCGAAAAGGATAGAGAAGAAATGCTGGTGAGTTATACTATTATTATTCGCTTTGGTTTATCACTTACGCCTCTTACGCATCACCGAACTAATAATAGCCCTTTTCACGCAGTCTTGCACTGTAATAGCGGAGAACTTGCCTGACGATCACTATCATCAGAACCTTGAGAAAATTTTTAATGTCGTTGGCAGGTGAACCGCGTATCAGAATTTACATAACTTTGTTCTTTCACAAGGTTTAGTTACAGTGTGACAGCCTCCAGAGAGTTTCTTCTGCTTCAGACTGATTATAGGACTTTATATCGTCAACAGTGTCAAAAACATCAGGGTTTGCCATCCCCAAGAATCGAATTCTTCTCGCTGTAAAGGTTACCTCTTTGTGAGCGGCAAGGTAAGAAGATCATACTTCGTTTTGTCTGTCTGACTACAAATTTCAGGGTTCACTGAAAAGGTTAAATCTTTCTTAATTCCTGTCCCGACATTTTCGTCAAGCTACATGCACTTGTAGAGTACGAGTCTGCAGAAGTTGCGGAAAGAGCAGTATGCTAACACCTCTCCTTTCTGATGTTGCGCTTTGTTTTAATATTTTGTCTGCATATCATCTTCACTCTGGAGAAACTCTAATTACGTCAACCAGGTTGAGAAGTTGAATGATGAAAGGAACTGGAGGAAAGGACTCCGAGTAAGGTCACTGCTTAGATGCTCCGTAAGCACTGGAACCACATTCTGGCATTGCCCTGGCAGACAGCGTTTGATGATTCAGCGTACATATAGCACATTAGATGTGATATTTTTAAGCAATGATGCAATGTTCATGCAGCCGAAATCTGTTCTCAAAAGGCAGGAAGTCGGAGTTTTATGGCATCTTTCTTGACGATGATGATATGCCAACACACACCGAGGAAGACTCTCAGTCTCAACCACACAACACTTAATCAGCTGAGAACCATGTATATCACCTGCCTCTCCCCTAACTCTTCAAACTAGCTTCTCGTGTTCCGGGCATGTGCATATCGTGGACATGGAGCTAGCTGAAGCCTGCAATTTGTTGCTATTTAGCTAGGCCTTATTTGATGCTGTTGGCTTGTTAATCAGGATGAGGAAAATGCATCAGCAACGAAGGGATGGGTTAACGGGCATGCCCAGGGCCGCGGCTGTGGGGAGAGCCATAGTGGTGGGTGTGGTCTTGTTGCAGCCTCTCCGCAGTCAGGCTGCAGCCCATCAGCCAATCTGGAAGCACCGGCAAAGCAAACCTCCAAGGGCCCTAGAATACCAGATGGAACCAGGGGGTTTACCATGGGGCGAGGCAAGCCATCAAGTACACCCTTGGAATGAAAAGTGTTTAACTTGCGTTAGTTACAGTATCATTAGATGATAAGATTAATACACATTTCCTGGCAACAGGAAGCGGTTAAATAGCAGTTGGTAAGCTGGTTATTTAATGTGCCAGGGGCCAGTCAGTGACGTAATAATTTTGGAGATAAGAGATTTTAGGATAAGGCCGAATTG
Organism: Aquilaria sinensis; assembly: GCA_005392925.1. Taxonomy (NCBI): domain Eukaryota; kingdom Viridiplantae; phylum Streptophyta; class Magnoliopsida; order Malvales; family Thymelaeaceae; genus Aquilaria; species Aquilaria sinensis. Next base: position 152,356 of record SMDT01002574.1, on the reverse strand, counting down.
CCATTTTCACCTGGCAATGACTTTTTGCCTTATTCGTTTAATTTGTATCAAGTATTTGAATAATGCACTTGAATTTGAAGGGTTTAGCTCAAGCTCTCGCTCACAGGATTGATATTTGATAATGATTTTGTAAAGTTCTAGTAACTCATAAGCCATTATTGTCTAGGCAGATTTATCTCCTGCTCTGGTTATTTCCATTGCGTCTTTCAAAATTAAAATTAAAATTAAAAAAAAAAGTACTAGAATTTGTGCTTTTACGTGTAAATGATCCTTTGGTTTTGGACGCTGGTGTGCTTTTGCAATATGGAATCGGTCACCGTTGTTAGTCTGAATTAATTGTTGTCTAAAAAGTTTGAACCTTTTTAAAAGTCACCTTTTACTTAACTGAGTTATACAACATTATTATTTTTCGCAGAGAAGAGAATTTGCGCAACATTACTATTATTCGGTAATCAATTAAAAGTTTTAGAATGAGTTTGGAAATTTTCCTTTTCGGCAAGAAAGCAGTGGTGGATACAAGATCGTTTTAAAGAGGGGTCTCTATCATATATGAGCGCTATTTTCCTTGCAGTACATACACAAAGACTATAGATTAAGATTAAATAATTAAACTTATAATTCATATATATGAAATAATTATAAAAAAGTTCTTTTTAGAAGAAAATTTTAAATAGTATAACTAGTTCATTGCCATTTTGAAAATTATTGATTGTGTCTAGGTAAATATGGTATGCTTTTATAAAAAATAAAGGCAAAAGTGCCCATTAGTCCTTAAACTTGTATGTTCATTTTCACTTAGTTCCTTAATTTTCCCATGTCTTTTAAAAAAAGTAAGTGGTGAAAAAGTTTACACTTAGTTCGTTTTAACCTAAGTTCATGATTAAAAAATAGTTTATTTTTATTCTTATTTTTTTTATCCAAAGTTAATTTTAATTAAAAGCTAATATTATATAGCTACAATAATATTACTAAATTAAAAATATAATTTTTGTAATCTTACTAAATTTTTATGAATTTTCTAATTTAAGGCATTAAAAAAGTAAAATTCATAAAAATTTAACAACATTATGAAAATTTACTTTCAGATGGATTATTGCAACTATATAATATTTACTTTCAGATGAAATTAGTTTCAAGTAAAATTAAAAATAGAAAGGTCCAATTAGCAAATAGATATTATTAAGTTAAGGTAATCCGCTAGAAATTTGAAAAGGTCCAACTAGCAAATTATATATCCAATCAACTTTTTTTTAAAAAAAAAATTGAAAGTCCATTGACCCAATAATTTATATGTAAATTCACCCCTGCAAGAAAGACAAAAAAACAATCAGTGCAATGTAATGTGCAAACACATTACCAAGAACTAATGAGGGCATGGCAATTAATTTCTAAAAAAAAAAACAGCTACTAATTGATCCAAATAATTGCAACCAAAGAACTAGTACTTGAATTTTCTACAGAAAAGGTGGAGGCTGTATACAGGATTTTTATTATAAGCCAGTTTAGTTTGTATTAATTTTAATGTAATTATTATCATTTTTTATATAAGATAATTATTTACTAAAATTATTAATTTATGGAGACCTTGTATTTTGGGAAATCAAAAAAGTAATTTTACATTTTTTTTTCAAAAAAAGTAAACTATTTTTATTAATTTTTTAATAAAAACTACTTGCTATTTACAAAAATACATTAAAATTACTTTTTAGATTTCTTAATGTCCCGCATTTGAATAAATTGACAATTTGAGAAATATTCACTTTTATCACAGAATAAAGCGAAAGAATACATTAAAATTAAACAAAACGAACTATATTAATAGTTTTCTAACTGCATGTTGTGAAAGGCTTATTAGATTTTATAAAAGAAGAACCAACAGAAAGACTATATTAAAATATGGTCTCATAAGTATAGTGACTTAGTCACGTTAATGAGTGAAGACCTAAGTTACATAATTATTTTATTTTATGTCATAGCTCTCACCCTCTTTCTCATTTTTATAATATTTTTATTTATTTAAATCATAAAAATTAATTATTTTCTGTTTTCAGGGCGCTTTTGTGTAATTTAGATGATATCTGTACCATATCACAAAGTCATAGGTGACCGAAACTTAGACGCCTGCCTCCATATAGGTATCCTGTGGTTGTTGGCAACAACAACCGCCTATTGGCCCAACTGGTTAAAGCGATATGCTAATAACGCGGAGGTCGCAGGCTAGAGACCTGCATGGGCCATTTTCGCTTAATTTTTACTGTGCCCTCGTTTTCCATATAGGCAGTGAGCTACGAGCGGAGCTGCGACAATCTTCTGTTAATTTTATGATGATTCAACTTTGAAGCTTCTGTTACGGAACCCTGTCCCCGACTCCCTGAGCCATTTGTTCTTACAGTTATTTTTTAAGGATAATTATAATTTATTCTGAGGTTTTGATGAAATTATATTTTATCTTCTATTATTTAAAATATATATATTTTATCCTCAGTCTTTTTAATATAATTTGACAATAATTTATGAAATCTTTATTTAGACATTATACTAACCATCTTTCAGTAATTTTAATTTATATGGTATTTTTTTTATAATTAATAAATATTTTAAATTATTAGTTTTTTTCTTTCTATATTTCTTTTAATTTTTAAAACAGTATTTTTTAAATGTCAATTAATTATAAAAAAAATACTACATAGATTGAAATTGCTTGAAGATGACAATCGTATAATCTAAATTAAGATTTCAAAAGTTGCTATTGGATTATATTAAAAAATTGGAGAGTAAAGTGTATATTTTTTAAACAATAGGGCCAAATGTAGTTTCACATAAATGTCTGTGGGTAAATTGTAAATAACCTTATTTTTTATTATAAAAACTACTAATAAACAAATGAAAAATCCAGCCGCTTGGTGCAAGCTGCGGGGACCAGAAAAAATGGAGTAGAGAAGTGCTGATAAATTTGAAGGAAACTTACATTTATCCTATGAGGTTTACCTAATCTACAATTTAACCATTTATTTGTGAAAACTTACATCTGCCCCTATTTTTTTATACTATTTGATAAAAACTTCTAAAATTGTAGATTAAACTATACTATAGTCATCTTTCAGTAATTTTAATCTTTTTAATATTTTTTTATCATTAATATATATTATAAATTATCAGTTTATTCTTCCTATAAATGCATTTTTTCTGTAAATATATATCAATATTTTTTAAAAGTTAATTAGTTATAAAAAATATAAAAAATCTTAAAATTACTAGAACATAAATATTAGCCAGTTTAAATTAGAGTTTTAAAATTTATTATTAGATATTTAAAAAAAGAAGTAAAATATAGATTTTTTAAAATAAAAGATATAAAATATAGGTTAAACCAAACCATAAAGTAATTTTTATAATTTTTCCTAAATTTGAATAAAGAAGCCGACAACAAGTGCGCTTGGGTTCAAAAGAACACTATAAAGCTGTTCTTTTGACATCCGCAGCCTTTTCTTAAAAAAAAAATGGAAATTACTGGTAGCAATTTTTACAAAGGATAATGTGAAATATAATAATTGAAAATAGTTTAGGTTAATATTCACCTACATTTCTAAAATCTACATTTTTGCATTATTTATCTGACATCAACTTTTAAAATTCCCTAATAGTCTTTTTACAATTAATCGATAAATATTTCAAAATTATCTATTTTTTTTCTATATAAATAAAAGAATATCAGATAACTTGAAACTATTTACTGTACATACACTCGTTTATTTTATTTTTGAAATAAACAAAATAAAGGAGTATATAATATACTCTATTTACTATAATCTGATCACTATGTTCAGAATTGTTGTGATTGACGGTATTAATGTCCGTGGTAATGATTAGCTAGAGAAGATGCAAGGAACATTTAGCAATCCACATATTGTATTGATAAAGTGTAGATAATCCTATGGTCCCCAAGTCAATATTTGGATATCAAAACCTAACTATTGAAAAAAGAATAATTTTTTTTTTCTAGTGTAATTGTAACTGAAACGCTAAAACTACTGGATTTCTACTTCACGAATCTATTATGTGTTGGATATGATTGTACGAGTTTGATCAATATTTGAGTTAACAACGACAGTTTCAAGTTGTTTGGGGGAAAAAAAAGGGAAGATAATAAAGTAAATTGCAAACAATTATTAGTTTTTTAGGTCCTAATTATAAAACATATTATAGACATGATAACATGATTTGGATTGTTAAAGTTTGACAACAGCTATAATGTTGTCATCTATCACATTACAACTTCCCTTTTATTTGATAGTTCGGTATTTTTAACTCACTTTTGGCTTAATTTTTAGAATTAGTTTTTCAGTCATACATTATATCTTGTTACTTGATTTTTCACATCATGAACAGGGGTCCATCCACTACATTTTTTTTAATCAGAAGCATGCGCAAATACATGTGTAAGTTATGAAGAGTTATAAGGAAAATTTCGAGATAAGTAATTTGCTTCATGAAACTTAGAAGGTGTCGAGCTATATTTGAGTAACTTATTAACGAATTTATATGTAAGAATGCCTCAACATCACCTTAAAGTTGAATATGGGTTTCGACTAGAGAGAGATTCTACATTTACCAGCTAAATTCTAAATTGGGTAAGCCAAAACACAACAAAAGGTGAACTTTTAAAATAAAATGGACAACTGAAGTTTTGCTAGTCCCAGTAAGTAATTGCCTATCTAAGTATTTCTTGTAAAATGAACTACTCCATGTATATATCCTATCTAATTCATCTGTTGACTATCAAAATCTTACACCCAATTCGTGCTAATTTAAGTTAATTTAATTTAAAATGGTTTATTTTTATTTTAAAAATTTTTTAATCTAGAATCAATTTTATTTGAAAGTCAATATTATATAGGTATATAATCAATGTGAAATAAAATTTTTATCATGTTATTAAATTTCTATGAATTTTTTTTTTTAATGTTTAAAAAAGAAAAATTCATAAAAAAATTAATAGTATTATAAAAATTTTACAATCAATGGATTATTTCACCTAAATAATATTAACTTTCAAATAAAATTAATTTTAGATAAAATAAATATAAACATAAAAATAAATTATTTTAAATTAAATTGACTTAAATTAAAACGATTTGGCTGTTAGTGTCAAAAGATTTAAAATTTTCAATCTCTTATTCCTCCTTCCCTCCCACCCATGTATCAAGAAGAAAATGTAATTCCTCTGGTGAACAGAAAACAGAAAAAAGACGGGACGAGTGTAGGAAAAACAAGACGAAGGAAAATGGAAGCCCCGGGAAACCGAAAGGAGGACACATTCCTAAATCCATCTTCCCACCAAATAGAAAACCTCTTTCCCTCCCATTATTCAGCCTCTACCTTTTTCTAATGCTTTTCCTTCTTCACTTTCGACTTAAAATCGCATTTACACTACCCTCGCTCTCTCTCTCTCTCTCTCTCTCTTTCCCCAACCAGCGAGACCAACCGCTCTGCGAAATCTCTGTTTTCTTCAATCTTTTTCCATTCCTCGGAAGTCAAGCCTTGTCTCTTTCTCTAATCATAGCTTCAAGACAAGCTTGCCGGGTCCTGCTCAATTAAAAGCTCAAAAACATCCTACAGGGAAACCGGAAGGCAGTACACAGATCGGCGGATCGCAGAGCAGAACAGAACAGCTCAGTTTATGGTTATCATCGTCTCTTGCTGGCGATGTCCACGCCGGTAGACCAACTACAGCCGCCTCCACTGGCGATGGTCCAGCAAGCCTACACGGCCCGCTCGGGTCACGGGTCCATCGGATCGGTGATAGCGGTTCTTGCGGTGATCACAATCCTTGGAGTGATAGCGGGCATGATCGGAAGGCTATGTTCTGGTCGCCCAATCATGGGTCGTGGACAGTACGACTTCGAAGGCTGGGTGGAGAGGAAGTGCGCTTCCTGTCTCGATGGACGGATGGATCCGCCTCCTGTCCGACCCGCTGAGCAGGTGATTGTCGAAGCGGAGGAAGAGCAGGCAGCGGCAGACCCGCAGGATAAAAAAGAAGAGGAGCAAGGGAGAGAGCAGGGTGGAACAAAAACAGCAGGAAGCAGCGAAGCTTGATTCAGTATTTGAGATGATTTGGGTTTCAAGCTAAGGACTCTCGTCTCGATCTCAAATTTGTTGATTGTTAATGCTTAGATTTGATTCTATGTGCGCTGAGACAATTTTTAGTGCTGTTACCCTGTTTCTTTTTTCATGTGAATTATATTAGCAAAGATGGGAAAAGCCTCTATTAACTTGTTTAGCTCATGAAAAATTTGCTGGAGATTATTGTTAGATGTCATCATGCGTGCCACTGGAAGCAAGAGTTTTGCTTTTGGTCATAGAGGTATGGTTGGTGCTGTGTGGGAGTTTCGTTCCTAGTGTTTGTATTGCATGAAATGGAAACAGTAGGGCAGGCCACGGCCATTGATTGGTAGGGTGGTAGTATTGGAATCCCAAAAATTTTTTAGTGTTCTGGTAAAGGGACAAGGGTAATTCTTGGCCCATCTGCCCCCTTGGGGTTCTGCTGGGCCTTCCACTGCTTTCACATCTCAACCCTCCAGATGAGCTCACTCGCGTTTGTTCTCGTCTTGTGCAACCATTTCCGAAATTCTTTTTATGCTTCGGCAATATTTATCGATTTAGTCTTTGTTTGAAAAATAATATCTAAAATTATCAATAATTGTGAACTATAACAGCCTTTTCTAAACCTCTAACATTAAAAATTATTATTGGATAATTTTTTTAACCTTTAATGTTAAACAATGACGTTATTTCTAAATAAAATCTTAGGTGATTGTCTAAGGCATGAGGGAAAATAAAACCTTAAACTTGGCATGGAAAAGGAAGTCTTGATTTCAACATCCCATTTTTGTAGTTCGATTCGATCTGAGCCTGAGATGCTCTTTGTTTGGCTTGTTCTGGTGTTTTTACCTTCTTCCCACTTCAATTGTATCCCTAGTGTTCCTCCTGGCTTATTTCGGGGCTCTGTTAGAGTCCTATTGTTTTCTTGTAACTAGCTACGATTCGAACCCCATGATTCTAATCTTAAGGTGAGAAAAAATTTTGTGCTAAATTATGTGTCCGATAGTAGATTAGCACTCTAAATCGAGGTTAATGTTGCACAAAATTGTATTTTCGCGGGTTTGCAATTTTATTTTCAATATCGTACTAGTACGTAACAAAAAAAAGGTTCATTATCATTCCGGTCGTAAATTTGATTAATATTTGAAGAAGGACAAAAAAAGGGGAGAGGCATGTGAGTTGGGCAGCCTTTGTTGCTTCTCTCATTCTGTCAAAAAATCGAATCTGTGGAATTTGGTATGTTCCACTTAATTAGCCTGATTCCCTGAGACACCATACCGACCCGGTCTCGTGAAAATTAATCCTTTTCTTTAGCAATTTGCCAAATGCGTGAGGTACATTCGAAAGTTTGGGTTAAAACTTAATTTTTACAATGTGTCACTGCCATGAATAACTTTAATCATGATCAGTTATATTTAATACATAACTTGAACTGATCCTAACTTGATATTTTATTTTTTTACCCTATATCCTAACCTGAATTTAAAAATATAGGGTTAGGTTTAGGTTTTTGTTTCAATTTTTTCTTTCACCCTTACACTTTATTTCCTCTAGTTTCAAATATATATACTTTGTCCACTACCCTTTTTTACACAATCCAACATAAACTTTTGAAATCTTATTATAATTTAACAATAATCATCATCCCGTAACTTTGGTATGTATGGTACTTTTTATAATTAATAAACATTTTAAATTATTAATTTTTGAGAAAATTATTATAATCTCCCCTGAGGTATAAGCAAACCTACACGTGTGTCATTTCTATTTCAAATGACTATACTTATCTCCTTGAAATGTTAACTTTGTCATTAGCCGTTACCATATAAAAGGGAAAACATCTGACTTTGTCATCCTAGCATTCTTCCATGGAAACTTTGGCCCACCAACTTTTGCATCTAACAAGTTAATAACCTAGCCCAAACCAACGTGGAAAACAGCAAAAAAAAATTGAAGCTATTGTTATTGAGCAAAAGATCCCAAATCATTTGAGAATTCATACTTTCATCTAAAAATGGTAATTGGGTGGGTAAAATCCATGATCTGTGGATATCTGCCCAACTGGAGGGTAAACTAGTAAAAATACCTGTGATGAGGCAGACATGGGTAGTAAACCATACCCATCTGGCAGGTACAGGCAGGTGACGGTTAGGGTTATTCATCACAAGTAAATTTGCCCCGCCTACTCGCGAAACCCACGAGTATAAATTTCTTACTTATTGATTATAATGGAATGCAACACTTACACTTAACTAATATTCTATATTAATTCTCATAGAATATTTTCTTCTATGTGTTATGATTTTATGTATTTTATGATTTTTGTTAAATTCTATGTGGACAATGACTTTGTATGTATTTTTCATATTTTGTTTTTATGAAAATTAAAACAAAAAAAGTTTAAACTGTAGGTTACCTAGAGTACGAATTACCCACGAGTCATGGGCACTGGTGAAATTTTTTACTCATTTACGGATACTCGCAAAGTAGCAGATACTGAAAAAACTACGGGCATGAATGACAGGTAGGGGTATCCGTACCCGCTCCACCCTATTGTTATCCATACCCCTATTTGCATCACCCAAATCTACACTCATGAATTACAACATTAAGGTTCAAATCCCACTCATCTTCTCACCAAGAAACAAGATCAGAAAGTGCTCCGACATAAGTGACTAGAGTGTGCCAGTCCTAAATGAAAAAGACTTTTAATTTCTCTGCAGTCCTTTTCGACTTCCAGTATACTATTGTGAGTTCCTAGGTTTTTGTCTTTGCGTTTGATTGTGAGTTTCAAAACATAAATTTGTTTATTTTCCTGGGTTTTTTCTTTTATTGAATTGAGTTGATGAATTTGGTGCTAAAGGTGGACGTTAATGGCTGGTTGGAGGCTCTTGCGGCTCATCCCCAAATGGAGCACAAAGATTAGTTTAATTTGGGAATTATAAACCCTATTTCCACCCTAAGTTAAAAATCCCCAATAGCTATTGAAAATTTTTTGCTCCTTTTATGCTGTCAACTTTGGTCAATTTATCAAGGGATGATGGATTATTTTTGGTCAGTTTGCCAAAAAGATGAAGGCACTGAAGAAGAAGAAGAAGGAGAAAGATATTAAAAAGTGAGGATAAGATGCTACCATGGTAGGAAAGTGATGTAATCGTGCATGTGGTAGAGTTGCAATGTTACGGAATGGAGATAATTGAGTCGTTGCTCTAAAGGGAACCCTGTCAAAATCAGTGATTTGGTCACTGATCTATTAATGAAGAGTGATCCTCGCTGGGAGTAGAGTACCCACTCCATCAGAAAAAAAAACATATTCTTTCCAATTAAGCTTACCACAACAACTGAGAAAAATTAAGTGTAAGACTGTTTCTCTTGTTGTTTTTTGATTTGTCATTTGAATCTATGAATTTGAATTTGGTCTGTATTTTTGCTGTTGAAATAGTAGACATGGGTTTTTTCATTTGAGTGCAGACAAATGATGTTTTGTTTCTATATTTTGTCTTTGGTTAGGTTCAGATGATGAGATCTCGGTTGATGGGTTAGGCAGATGATGACAAAGGTGCAAAGAGGAAGGACGTAGGAGAGATGGAAGGAGACGCCGAGACGGGGCCTAACTTGTTAGATGTAGAAGTTAGTGGTGGAAAAATGTTTAGGAAGGAAAGCTACGAGGGCAAGAATATGTATTTTTTCTGTTTTTTTTTTTTGTCATAATGGTGGATGACAAAGTTAACTTTTCAAAGGATAAATGTATGTATTTGAAACATGGAGGACATAAATGTAAGTTTTCCTATGCCTTGGGGAGGTTTAAGTAATTTTTCATAATTTTTTCTTTCTTTAAAAGTAATATATATATATATATATATATATATATATATATATTTATATATATAGGATAAAGTGTAATTTATGACTAAAAGTGTATATTTTTGAAATATAAATGGGTAAGGTATAATATCTCCTAGTCCTTAGGCAAATTGTAATTAACCCTTTGACTAACTAATTTATGCCATGTTAAAGTATTTTAATTCATTGTGTCTTTCCCTTAATTATTTCTAAATCTTTCTTATAATTTGTAAACTAAAGATGTTTTAGGTTGATATAATATATATAAATATAGTGATTAGTTATACATTTTTTTATCAAATTTTAAAATTTTTTTTTCTAATTCAATACATAACCCTAGTCATTGCTTCATTCCAATTTTCTCTGTATTACTATCCTCCTATTTTATCTATGCCTTTAACAAAGTATTGAATTTTAATCCAAGCATAATCAGTTGATTTTATTTTATTTTTTATTTTATTCAATCAGCCTACTGCACTCTAGCAGTTATAACTCAAATGTAGGTTGTCGCAAGTAATAAAATTTCGGGAGTTCAAGTGTCGAACCACAAGGAAGTGAATTAAGAAATACAAATTACAGATTTGGTAATAAGGAAAGATTTTGTTGCAAGATGTGAACAAATGTTGATTAAAAACTCAAATTCAAATAAATAGCTAAGGTTAGGAGATCCACTTTTAGTATATCGGTTATGATTAATTTTAGCTCATCTTGTCATTCAACTGGGATCTATACATAGAGGAGGTCCCAATCGGAGAATTTAGTTAGCATTAACTTTAATTGATCTTAAAACACCAACACTTGCTAATGGGTTCAAGTATCCATCATGCCAACCTTTATTGCTAATAACTCAAGATTCCAATATAGTCGACAAGCCATGTTCTACAGAGGGAATCAAGCAGCTTTTGTGTCAATGATTAACTATGATGAATCAATGCTCTCATTTAACAATGAGAGAAGTTAAATAGATTAAGAAAGAAAATACCGTTAACGTTATGATCCATTCAAATCAGTCATAACCTCTATACCAAAAACTTCACCCTTTCACTTTAGTAAAAGAAAGATTAGTTAGCCATGATAAAAATGGACAACATATAGAAAGATGAAATGAACATGGATTGAAAGATCAAAGGAAGAACAAGAAGAAGAAAGAAGAAAACACTTGGACAGAGCTTCGGTATTGAAAACAAGAACAAAACTAAGGAAAAAAAAGCTAAAGATGATACAAGAACATAAATGAGGCCTAAGAAATGGCATGAATTCGTTCTCCCCTCAAGATGCATATTTATAGAGTTTTGGAGTGGATGAAATGGTAAAATAGAATAGTAAAATGTATTTAAATACAAATTAATAAAGACAGGCTGCTTCTTTTAATTTTTCAACCACCGTACACATCGAATCAGCTCTTTCTCAAAGCACAAAATTTGTAAATCTCTTCTTTATCTTCAAAACAATAGCTTGCTCATTCAAATCGGACATCTGTAGTTCAAGTTATGATTTTTCTACCGAAACTACTCTGCAAGACACAGAATAATGAAGGATCTCATCTATAATCAGATTTTGGTAATGAAAATGATCAAAATAGCTCTCGGAATGAACATGGATCAAAGATATATGTGTTGGCTTCCGGATAAATTTGGAATCACTCAGTTTCGACATCTACAGCTCCAGATATGATTTTTCTCGTGAAGGGTAGCCAAGTGATGATTTTACATACATAAAAAAATAATTATTTAATATATATATTTTAATATTAATGAACAGTAAACCGCGTATATATAAATAAACAGTGAAATATGCATATGAATAATGAGTCGGTAAATAGTAACCCAATGGAAAAAGTGCTTCAAATTAGAGAAATTAATCACATTTAAAGTATATAATGATAATTTAAACCCTTAACAGCAATATATTTATGAGTATTCATCACTGCCCCAATCTTTTCTTTTCACCATTTTTCTTCCTCGTTTCCCTTCACAAAACTCAGTCATCACCATTAGTAGGAGCATTGTCTAATTCTTCTAATGATATATGGCATACATATTTGGATGATTCGTTTTCAGAGTTAGTGGGTTTGGTGAGGTCGAAGGGTGACAAAAAATGGTCTTCAATAAATGAGACGTTCTCAAATAATATATCAGGTGGTGATATCGAAATTTTTTATGTATTAGACTTTATGTTGGTACTGTTATGGGATCACCTGCCTTTTGATTTGGTGGAATTGTCTATTGTTCATCGTGGCTATTTGGTGATTTTCTATCTTGGTTTTATTTCAGTTATTTATGAGTTTTTTTTTCCAAATATATTTTGATTTACATGAAAGATTCAACTCTATCTGATTCTCTTGATTTCATTCTGCACCGCATGAATGAATAACATTTTTAGTGGCCAATTTCATTTTTTCTATTTTTCCTTAGAGCCTTATATAGTTGTTGGTTTGTAAGATATCATTTGGCTCATTTTTTTTAATTATAATAAAGTATTTACAAAAAATACTATACTTTAAGATGCTAAGATTTTTTTAAAACAATATTTATATAAAATGCAATTCTAAAATTGTTCTTATTATAAAGAAAAATTTGTAAAAAATTAAGTTATTTTTTAAGAAAAATATTATGTAAGTGATTGTTAGTTGCAAGAAAATTGATTCTAAAACGAAAGAAGTAAAAATAAAATAATTTATCATTTATAATATAAAATGCACAAAGCCAGGTATGAATTAGCATATTATCCTAAAGTGGGATAATTGTTTTTTGCTCACGCTGAAATTTCCTTTATTGAAAAAAAAAAAAAAAGAACATAACTTCGTCTATCTTTGTTTTTCTGTTTTGTGTGGTCATTCGAAATTTAGGAGTGATCTTTTGGTTTTAAGCGAAGACGTGTTTTGTTAAAAAAAAAAAAAATTTGTTATGGACATTAAGAACCCAATAGACCAAATACGGATAGAAATAAAATAACTGAAAAATGAAAAAAAAAAAAAAAAAAAAATTGTTATGGACATTAAGAACCCAATAGACCAAATACGGATAGAAATAAAATAACTGAAAAATGAAAAAAAAAAACACTGGCTTTTCAATTTGTAATTCAATTAACTGAATTTCATACACTTGCATCTAAAACCCATTCTCTTTTTCTCCTTTTTCAAGTTTTGGCCTAATGGTCCTAATCCATATATATATATATATAACTTATGATTTGGAGTTTTGGACCTAATCCATGTCTAGATAAATTTTTTACTTTTATTATTTTCATTTCCCTGTTTCCAATTAAGCCCATTACATAAATTAACCCAAAAAGACCAATATTTTGGTTACAAAATTTCTGAAATGCCTAATTGGAAATTGAATAAAATAAAATCAATTATTCAATTTAATTGACAACCAACCATCCGTCTAAAATGAATAATTAAAAATAAAAAAAAATGGTTATTCAATTTTTTCGGTCATAACCAAGTAATGGCTTGCCCCTAATTTGAACTTTGAGCCATGTACCGATGCAAGAGCAACAAGCAACTGGGTAACTAGGCAACCAGATGAAATGTTGGGCTGTTTTACGAACGTGTGGGTGCAGATCTGTCTCTCATAGGAAATATGGGTGTCTCCTTTGAACCAATGGGCTCTAAAACTATCCTTTCTTTTCAGTCGTGGTGGTACTTGGACTTGGATGACCGAATAATCAAACATACAGCAAACGAAGGTGTAAATATTAATGAAATTTCCTATATATTATTAATATTGGTAGGACTAAATCATTGATCATTAGAATGTTTTCTTTTTGTGTTTTTTTTTTCTAATTGGAGGGGACTTTATTGTATAGACGTTTATGGTGTGGTTTTATGAGGTTTAGGGTTAAACTTGTAACATTACCACATAGTAAACAGTTTCATAATTTAAAAATTATAACTGCACTACTTTATATACAAATCTAGGAAAAAACCGCACCGTATAAATGCGGTTTGGTTGCGGTTTGATTATAGTTTTTCATGTCACATGTTTATCATACGAAATCCAAATAAATTAATACAAGTATGTAACATAAAAAATAATGATAAAAAAATACAATTAAACCCATAAACCAATATACAAAAGAAATAAAATTCTCAAATAAGTTAAATTTATTATCCTAAATGCCTATGTACATCATAAAATTAGAAACACCTAATATGTTTTCCAATGTTTCCATTACAACACACATAAGAAAGTTATTGTCTACTCTCTAAAGTTTCCATCATAGACACAAGTAAAAAACTCATTGTTTACTTTTTATCACCAGCCCACATAAATAAGAAACACTTTGTTTGCAACATTCCATCACTCTCATGTCTCTATCTACCTTACATTTATTTTAGGAATTAGGAAATTAGTAATGCATAGTAACGCAGTGAAACAAACATAACAGTATTGTATTGGAATTCTCTCATTAGGCTCCTTGGACTTAATTTTGGGTTTAGGAAATTAGTATTAAATGATTACCAAGAGAACACGAAGGAAAGTGGATTATATTGGATTGGGACTCTCTTATCGGACCAGTGCGGTTTTTACCAGTTATGACATTCAAAATCATAACCACACCATATAGTATTTGGTATTAAATTTTTTAAACCCAAACGGTAACGGGAACCGTATAAAACCGCAACCTGTTTGGTTTGGTGATGATCAATTTATATGGTTTTATGGGTTGACTGGACTCGATGCACACCCTTACTTTACTATTACTTACTAAGCAATAATGAATCACTAATTCTGGAAAGACAGAGCATTTAATTAAAGATTGTGGATATGTAGAAAAAGACTAGATCCTTGTCTTGCCTCCCCCTTTCTAAATAATTTGACCCCAAACTTTTATTTAGAATCATCTTTCTCTTAGCAGTACCCCACATTTTTTTTTTTCACACAAAATCATCTTTACAAATATTAGAGTAAGAGATACCTATAATATACATAGAGAAACAAATACTTGCTTTTTTGGGACCCAAAAGACACCTAAACTAGCTTTAAATGTTATTGTATAGGAAAATAATGGAGACATAAGTTGAACTCCTAACTCCCTACTTCTCATGATGTCCCTTGACCACTTTGTCAAAGTGGTTGGGATTGGTATCCAAAATTTCAAATCACAAGGCTTTATTCTACAGACATGTAGATCCAATCCAACTGTCCCACTTTGCCGTTTGATGATGCAAATTCTTGAAAGGACACAGCTACGTTTTAGTATGTGCAAAAACGTTTTAAAATGGGTGCCCATAACTAGATAATTTATAATGAGGATATAGATAAAAAATACTGGTTGCATCAAATTTTGTTAACTTTTTACATTACATGGGCACTAGTTGAATAGGCTATATAAAACTATAACACTAATTGTTGACATTAACTTCATTTTTAAATCATGCTTAAATGATGTTTATGGTTATTCATTTATTAAAATGCGTTATTAGTAATAATAATACCATTCTAAAAAACATAAGCATTATTTATCTGTAAGAGTCTTGAACATCAAAACTAAATGTCATATATGTTTCATTGACTTGTTTGTAATATGTTGTTTATGACGCTATAAAATATATTAGACTTGTCTAATTCCTAATGTAATTGATGATTTAGGAAGACCGGTTATGTGGTCACTATACTTAGGTATAATAGCTCTGTGACTGGTTTTGGGAAAGCGAAAATGAGGAGATTTAAGTATATTTTTTATATAGAAAATGTCATTGTTGGTGTTGGTGGCCAACTTTGTGCTATATTGGTTTGGACTGGAGGCCATCAAAATTGGGAAATCCTATGGGTCTACTATTCTTGGTGACTGGCTGTGTCACAAGCAATTCAGGGAAAGTTACAATTACTTTTAAGATTTACCATAACTTACAGTTTGTCCATTTTATTTTGAAAAAATCTATATTTTGCCCATAGTTTTTTTATACTATCCGATAACAATTTCTGAAATTGTAACTTAAACTATACGATAATCATCTTTTAATAATGTCGGTCTCTCCAATATTTTTTTATATTAATAAATATATTAAATTATCAATTTTTCCTTTCTGTAAATACATTTTTCTTCCTATAAATACATATTAGTATTTTTTAAAGGTCAATTAGCTATAAAAAAAATACCAAAAATCTTGAAATTATTTGAACATATTTATCAAACAGTTTAATTAAGGGTTTTAGAAGTTGTTGTTGGATACTATAAAGGGAATATGAGGTAAAGTGTAAGTTTGGGAAAATAGAGGGGGCAAAGTGTAGGTTAAATTAAACCATAGGAGAGCTTTTGTAATTTACCCTAGTAATTTAACAATTTGGATAAGTATGTGCCTACGTTGTGGATAATAATGTTTAATTGATTAGTGCAACTACATACTGTGTATTTTAATACTTCCCCCATCTCAAATTTTTTGCACAATTTGATTTTTTGTTATATTTTGACTTGAATTTGATTGTATAGAGCAATTTTCAACATCTCGCCACACAAGGACCATGAAGAAAAATTCCCTGTGTTTTCATACATCAACACTAGTCTATCATTGGCTTACACAAGAATCTCTTTCGCGTTCAATAAATAAGTATAAATTTACAAATATAAAATTTGAACCAAAATTTAATCTCACCGACGGCATGAACATTGACAAATCCTAACTATAAAAATAGTAAATAATGTAGAGTAAAATAAGTATGATTTGGAGAACATTAGCTAGATATAAAAAATAAGTTATGTTTAGTCGTGGCTCTATTTACTCTCTTTTAGATGTTTTGTGTCATATCGATGCAATGGCTTCGATCACACTGTCTTTAAAATAAAACAGCTCAATTACTTTGTTGTAATTCTATATACACATGCATGCACTATTGTAGATAAGTAGTTCATTTGCACATTTCTTTACCAATGCTATTTAAAAATACATGAAAATAATTTTGTGGATAAAGAAGCAAAATGAGAGAAAAGCCAATAGAATGCTCATAAAACTAAATGAATAGACACGTATATCCTTGCCATCGAACTTTAGAAAAGAATAACGATCCTTTGATGGAGAAAAGCACGAAACAACCATACCTCCCCACATAACTTTAATATCATAATTGCATTTATCTTTTGGTAAAATATCCTTGGACAAAAAAATTCATCATCTTGAGACACTTTAATCTTCCAACCAAGCAGAAGTTAAGCCAACAGCTTTCCCCTTGTCCAAAATTATAGCAAAGCATCGACTTCATTACATAAATAACCCCGTCAACAATACTACAACCTTCGCTCATCACAAATGCATCCATGTTACTGACTTTTTCCCCTTCAACCAATTATCACAAATATAGAACCCTTTCTTCTGTGCCAAATGTTGATGAACATCCCCGTTAGCCCACTACATTTGTTTGCAAACCCCTTATGCATTTTTTTAAGAAGATGAACTTACTTCAAAAGATATAAGCAGGTTATCAACCTTCGGATTAAGCTGTGGATGTTCTCACTCAAACAAGACAAACAAGTGGGATCAATCCTTCCTGACTTCACAACGTTTGTAGAGTTCACTGTTGACTTGAGACCACTTCCCTAGCATTTCTTCCTATTGGCTTATCCAAAACTTCCCGACTCTTAAAGCCAAGATTTGATTATTTGACAAAGACAGACCAACATTCGAACCGCAACTCCTTATCCAAAACCTTCTATCTTCTAACTTTTTTAAACATTTCAATTTTGAAATGTCTCTTTTCAAAGAATTTCTCCTATTGCCAATGCTTTAAAAACTAAACTGTGCTTTAAACCGTTAGAGTTTCCGGGTCACGGTACAACCGGTTCAACATTCAATTCATTGTTCCTTTTGCATTTGTATTGCATGAGTGATTAATGGCATGAAAAAAATGGAATGAATGAGACTAAAATGAAACTTTATATATAACAAAAAGACTAAGTTTTCATTTTGCTTGAAAAATGTTAAGTTACAAATCCTAATATAAATAGGTTGTCTTTTCTATCTCTACACCCACATCGCTTTGTTGTTGCTTCTTCCTCTCTTTCGTCTCTCTTTCTTCTTTTTCGTTGTCATTTTCTTTCCCTTCTTTCTCTATCTTGTTTTCTTTCGTTACTGCTTTTCTCTTTTCACTTATTCTTTTCATTTTCCCTTCCCCCTCCCCCCTTCTGCCCGTACTTCTCTTTTTTGTCATCTTTCTTTTATCTCTCGCTTCTTTTTGTTTTCTTTAGTCTTCTTCTTGTTTTCTTTATTTTTTTTCCTTCTAGTTTTATGATTCTTAAATAATTATTTTTATACTGCTAGTTTGTTCCGATTTGGTAGGTCAACAGTTTTATGCAATTTTTTCAATTCTAACTAAATACCAATTGAACCAGTAACTGAGATTGTGAAATGGTTGATTCATGGTTAAACCCATTGAATTGACTGGTTTGGTCTGATTTTGACTAAGCTGACCCATCTTACAAAAAGGCCTTCAATAAGTCATTTATCTCTCAACTATAAGTTACAAAATCTTTCTATTTTGAGTCATCACTCTAGCTCCTACTTTTAATAGTTGCTCATATTCTCTTTTTTATAATATTTTTACTTATTTAAATTTTGAAAAATTGACATTTTCCAACTTTCACTCATGCTTTTCACTTTCACTTTTAAGATACTTTGTGTAACTTAGTCCCTAAGATACTTTGTGTAACTTAGTCCCAAGTGTTTAAAAAATAGGTAAAGTAGAACGAAACATAAAAATTCACATGCAACAAATCACTTTCCTTGCATTTGCCTTCATTGAGCTTCCAAATGCCCCCTTCCCCCACCACAAAATGAAACGGAAAAAATACGGTGCCAGATTAAATAATTATAATAAAAATTTGATTATTTGATTTTTGGCTCTACAATGCATACAAGTAGATAGTCGCAACCTTTCTTTTTCTCATGCTCGTACTGTGAGGCCCCAGTCCAGGGTCTTGTCCCTTGTGCTTTTCTTCTTGTTTCTTGTGAAAAATAAATGTTTTGAGGCTTGATTTAGTTTGTGTTTTTCTTCAAAAAAGAGAAAAACATCCAGTAGCTTCAATCGGGATGTAGTCTGTGTGCCTGTGTTGGATTGAGTTACGGGAAATAAGAAAAAACATCCAGTAGCCTCAATTAGGATATATTGTGCCTGTGTTGGATTGACTTACGGGAAATAAACAATTCCAGATCGACAGGGGTTTTTGACACAATTATTGTTTTTTTATTCAGAATTATACAAATTTATAAGCTCAAAATCGTCACAATGACCTTGGGAATTTAAAAAAAAAATGATAATATGAGGTATGAGTTTGGTCTTCTTGTCAGAATTTAGGGACCGGGTATAATTCCCTTCCCCAACATAGTGGAAGAATATAAAAATGGAGAGGGGCAATAAGTCATTCACTAAAAATTATGGGGATAGAATATTTAACATTTTTTTTGTCATTATTTTTTCTTATCTTAAAATTATGACTTAAATTTAAAATTAGCTCTTCAAGTTTACTCAATTAGTATAGTTAGCCTTCATATTATAAGTCAGCCTATTTTAATAATTGAATTTCACAAATCATATTAAGTTCAAAAGTTTCAAATAAACTAAGTTAATCCATAATAACAGTGTCAATTTTGTTAAAATGATATGCTTTTTTTTGCTTGTTTTTAGTGTGAAACTATAGACTCTTATATCTTTCAATTATTTTAATATAAAAACTAGAATTAGTGTATTTTTAGGCAATCCACCTTGAAGTGGGAAACAACCCTTTAATTTTTTAAATAATTAACTAATAACTTTATGTTTTACCTGAAAATGTAATAATAATATTTCTCATTCAAAATTCTTTTTGAGTTTTCTAAATAATTTTACAGACTTATTTAATCTAAAGTTAAGTACAAAGCATATATATTTAGTGGCTATAGAAATACTTTATTTTGAAAATCAATAAAATTTGATAACTTACTTCAAATTAAAACTAGAAGTTACTTAAAGTAATATTTATTTGTACTTATACTATTCAGAATTAACTCAAATAATTTTTATGTAGATTCGCCACTAAAACATAGACTTGCCACCGTCTCATCGTACCACCATCGTCTCATTACACTCTCCTTCATACTGCTTGTGCCCCCCTAATACCTAGAAAATCTGGTTTTGCTACTGAATCATCATATAAATTTATAAGGAGAAATATATTATTATAGTAATTAGTGAAAGAAACATGCTGGCTTTTTTTAGGACCATAATGATAACCAAATCAACTTTTTTTAGGCATGTTATAGAAAATGAAAATGTAAGAATTCAAGCCTATACCTCCTCTATAGTTTTTAAAGTCGTTAACCACTAAATCAAAGGCCGCGAGATAGATGTATGACGTATTTTGTCTGTAGAACTCAGCTAGGAAGGGTTGCAGCCAAGATTTCAACTTTAAAATTATCATGAATTGCTTAACACATTAATTTTTTAAAATTCACTTCGATGCAATGATTTCTAGAGGTATAACCCTAAATCCCTAATTATATGTGAATATCGGGTTGTTTATTTACTATTACTCTTTATTAAATGGTATAATTAAGAAATGAGGTTAGGTATAAAAAAGGAAAAATAGCACAATTGATGAGAAAGGAGCACTCAAAAGGCCTTACATAATGAATTCTTTAAAAAATTATAAAAATAAATGTGTTTTTAAAATAATTTTTATTCCCTAACTTTCAAATTAAATAAATAGAATATTTATATAACAGATGAAATAATAATTTATGTTTAATTTAGGATGAACGGAGCTATGATCATCCTCTTACGTCTTTGGAAACCCGAATAAAGTAAACATAAGAAAAAACTAATCTTACACTGCACTTCGATTACATCCAAAATAGCAGTCAATAAGTAGTTTTCTGCGTCATTCTATAGGGTGATTGATATCCATACTCCTCAAATTTCCCCTACTTCACTTCTTCGTTTATACACAAATCCGTATTTCACGTTTTTGTGCATATGAACTTATGTATGATTATTGACAAAAAAAAACTTATGTACAATTACGTATATAAAAATAAAAAAATAAAAACTACTGAATCAGTAACAAAAGATTCAATAGGAAAGGAAGAAGTGACAGTTCGAGCTTGGAAGCTTTATTCTCTTGATTTGTTTCGTTTGGAGAAGACAAATAAATGGCCAAAAGAAAATGAATAAGAAACCAGTAACCACGACATAAGCACAAAGCACTGCTGGAGGAAAAGTAAAATACACAAAAATTCAAGGGCTTAACCACAAAATATTACCTGGAAAAAAAACTAAAAAAATACTACCACTAAAATATACTGGTCCACGACCGGGCGCACGTTAGCAAGAACAATATAAATGCGGGCTAATGCAAATTAACTGGACAGAGGCAGAGAGCGATCGGCAGTACTCGGAACTCGAGGGACAGAGTCGCTGCCTGCCTTTTCGCATTTCGAATTTATTAACGAAGCGGGACTTGTTAGGGTTTTACTTGTACGCAAGTGGGTGGCTCGTCGGCCTCGCAAATTGTATACTATAAACAATTAACAAACACAATAGCCCCCAACTTCACCGCTGCTGGGTGAGTAGGAGAGATGGAAAATATGAAAAGACCCAGATGTTTCTTGGACATAAGCATTGGTGATGAGCTGGAAGGGAGGATTGTGGTGGAGCTCTACAGCGATGTCGTGCCCAAGACCGCCGAGAATTTCAGGGCTCTCTGTACTGGCGAGAAGGGCATTGGTCCCGTAACTGGTGCTCCTCTCCATTTCAAGGTCCTTCTTTTTTCTTCCTTTTTTGCTTTGAGTTTCTGAGTTTGGGTCTTAATGGGTTTTGTTTCTCTGCCGGAGAATCTGGGCCTTCCTGCGATGTTCTTGGATTTCTCTTGCAAGTTGTGATTGATTTCTTATGTTTATCTGGTCTTTTCGCTTTCATGTGCTTTGCTATGATCCAAGTTCGTCTTCTTCTTTACGTGGATGGATTGGTATACTGGCTAGAATCTCTCTGCATGTCTGTCTATGAAGGTGGATTGGTTGTTTTTTTATTTGTGCGATTTTGTTTTTGGCCGGGGAGTACAGAGCATTCGTTGACTTCTTCATTACTTTTGATTCCTAAGTGCGTGCTGACCAATGTTCAATAGTAGTTGCTAATTACGATAATTTTCCCTCTAAACCCCCTTTGATGCTTGCTTTCAGTTACATGAAACCTGCAAATATGAAAGCTCTCCCTCTGCCGAAAGTTGTACTTCTTACAGCAATGAGTAGTGTCCTTAAGTTTTGCTCCAAAACCTGGTAGCTTCGATGGTCAACTTCTGACTTTGTTCCCATCTCCAGCTTGATGTTGATTTAATTCAGATCTTTGCCTTTCCGTTGGAATTGTTTCTCTTCCCTTGATCCTGTGGCATAGTGTTTGAGAGTTGATACACGCCAAGGACTATTGTTGCTTTAGGGCTTATAAGTGCGGCAATGATATTTTTTGTGCAGGGTTTTATGTAATTGATATTTATTTATAAACTATTGCCATTTCCATTTTGTTAAAATGGTTTTTATTTTCTGTTAAGGGTGTCCGGTTCCATCGAGTTATCAAGGGTTTTATGGTACAAGGTGGAGATATATCTGCAGGAAATGGTACGGGGGGAGAATCAATTTATGGTGAGAAATTTGAGGATGAAAACTTTGAGCTGAAACATGAAAGGAAAGGGATGTTGTCTATGGCAAATTCTGGCCCTAACACAAATGGATCTCAGTTCTTTATCACTACGACCCGCACTTCACATTTAGATGGAAAACATGTTGTTTTTGGCAAGGTTGTTAAAGGAATGGGAGTTGTTCGTTCCATTGAACATGTGACAACTGGTGAAGCAGATTGCCCTACTGTTGATGTTGTCATCATGGACTGTGGAGAAATTCCTGATGGCGCAGATGATGGTATCTCTAACTTTTTCAAAGATGGAGACATTTATCCTGATTGGCCAGCCGATCTTGATGAGAGTCCTGATGAGCTTTCTTGGTGGATGACTGCTGTAAATTCCATCAAGTGTTTGGGAAATGAACATTACAAGGTAGGAGTTTTGTAATGATCAAATCTAGTGCTGCTAAAATCTTGTGGCAATTCTACTATTTTTCCTGGAAAACTCCTTTGGTTCTTATTTGGAAATTAATGCATCAACAGAAACGAGACTACAAAATGGCTCTTCGGAAGTATCGGAAGGCTCTGCGTTATTTGGATATCTGTTGGGAGAAAGATGGAATTGATGAAGGTGGAACCTCATTAGTCTTTTTCGGTAGAAAAAAACATCCTTTGTTCAATTCAGTTTTGTGGCTGTAGCTCCCTTGAGATTTGGTATCTTCATAATTGAACTAACTTTAACTCTCGTTTTGTGCACGTTGGTGCAGATAAGAGTACAGATCTCAGGAAGACAAAATCGCAGATATTCACAAATAGCTCTGTGAGTTTAATTTATAAGTATTTTATTTCTTTGTTATTGAATGCCTTAGCTGCAAACAGTTTTGGACCGTAATGTTGCTTTGTTTTTCCTATTTACTGCACTAGTTATAGAAATAGTTCTTTAACTTGTAGGCACAAAAGGGGAATTTCTTTCAACGTTTCAACATTGAAACTCACAATAGTCAATTTGAAAATTCAGTGTTATCTTTGTTTAGTGTTATCTTTCTTGCAGTCTCTTTTATCCCTTCCTCTTCTCTTCTAATGAATAATTGCCTTGCATATCAAAAGATTTTGATGCATTATATATGGTTATAGGCCTGCAAATTGAAATTGGGTGATTTAAAAGGAGCTCTGCTAGACACAGAATTTGCGATGAGGGATGGAGATAACAATGCAAAAGCTTTGTTTCGCCAAGGGCAGGTTAGTATGATTCAGTATTGATGATTTTAATCACCAGTTCTAGTTATTGTCTGTTTGATCCATTCAGGGACCCTTCCCTCTGTTTGGTTTTCCTATTTAACTCCCATCTATTTTCTAAATCAACATGTCAGGCTCACACGGCACTAAATGATGTTGATGCTGCTGCTGAGAGCTTCAAGAGAGCATTGCAGTTGGAGCCAAATGATGGTGATTGATAAATTATTCACTGGTTACTGAAGATGAAATTTGATTAAACATTTTGATGATGGATTTAAATTTGGTGCTTTTCAGGTGGTATAAAGAAGGAACTTGCTGCTGCCATGAAAAAGGTTGATCAATGAAACTAAGTTTAAGATGCCATTTTGTGATAGGCCACACACACACAAAAGAAAAAGAAAGAAAAAGGAAAAAGGGATTAAACTGAATTTAAAAATTGATGCAGATCAATGATAGGCGCAATGAGGAAAAGAGGCGATATCGCAAAATGTTCCAGTCATCTTCAGCAGGTATCCTCGTCATCTTGTACTGCCAAGTAGGTTGCCTGGTATTGGGATATTGGATGTCTGATGCAGTTGTCAAAATGCAGGTGATGATGATAAGGATGAGAATTAAAAGGTTATGTTCATCATCTGATTCGATGGGGGAGAGTCAGCCGGTTCAGTCTCAAACTCGGTTTCGAAGTGAACAGCTATATCTTAGAGAAAGTAGTAGGTATTTGCATTCAGGCTCTGCTTTGGAGATATAAGCGATTACCAGCTATGATACATCACTAGGTTATGACTGCATAGTTTTTTCGTTATACTTGCAATTTTTGGACTTGTGGGAGGGGGGGAGAGGAGTCAATTGAAACCTGTGAAGTGTAAAAATACTTGAGGCTGTTTCCTAGTGGAATTCAGGTGAGGTGGTTAGATCAATGTATTGCTATTGCTCAAAGAAACGCGTTCCCAGTTTCTCCAACACCCGTTAGGTTAGGGCTTCGTATCACTTGCTTCAATTACTAGAGCAGAGCGTACGTAATTCATTTGCCATTACGAGCGGGAATGGATGTGTTGTATTACCGAAGAAAAATAACATGTATAGTATCAAAGTTGCGTTGGTTCAGCCTCCATCCTTTTTTCAGCAGCCTAGTTTTATTTTGTCTTTATATTTTTTTTGAGTAATTTGATTGTGTAGTGAGAAAGTGAGAATGGCGTCAGAAAATAAGTGAAAACCGAAGCTGAGCTGCTGTTACGGCGGGTTCTTAGATTAGATTACCATTCAATCATTTTGACCACGTGAAGTTACTGTTTATAGTCAACAACAGTAAACTAAAATTTTCTGAAGCAAGAAATTTCATTGTTTGAATAAAGTTTGTGTTCGATTCAAATGTAAAGGTGGATTGATCGTGATACCAGGTTTTATGCGTAATTACAATTATAGATGAAACAATGGATTTGATGCAAAACGGATTTATAATCTCGGTGCCCAAAATTTGAAAGCTGTAAAACTAATTCCCCCCTCCCCCCTCTCTCCCACCCCAACCCCCCGGCCCAATTAGTTAAGTAAAAAGATAGAATGAGACATGTTTGGGAACAATGTTAGTGTTTAGTGTTAATAATTAGCGTTAGAGATTAGCTTTAGTTATTAACTATTAAGATTAGAGTTAGCAACTTCTATTTAAAGTTTATAGTGTTTGGTAGACAAGCTTTTTAAAAAAACTATCATGTAGTAAATTTACGTAAAACACTCAATTGCAACATATTTCTAGTAACAAAAAAAAAAAAGATAAGTTTTTCTCCACCAACTACAAATTTTTTTGGCTCTCCGTATCAAAAACATAAACATTTGTTTCTCTCTTGAGTTAGTAACATGACAATCACCACATATCACCTGAAGAAACAAAACTTGAATACAAATTCCACCTATATAATATAAAATTTTATTATTTGATGCTATAGCATGTAAAGCAACAATTTGAAACTCTAAATTAATCAAATATATAAATAAATCTAACAATGTGTCTTTGTAATAATAAAAAAACTAAAACACTTCAAAATTGAAGTGTAATTCATCTAATTTTTAAAATAAAAGCCCTTAATCTAGTGCATTGATAATAAACTATTAGAAATTTTTTCTCTTAGTTGAGACATTTCTGATGGGACTTTCTTACTCTAACTAGGGTATTTCAATTGGTTACTCTATTAGTTTCTCCAACACCCGTTAGGTTAGGGCCTCGTATCACTCGCTTCAATTACTAGAGCAGAGCGTACGTAATTCATTTGCCATTAGGAGCGGGAATGGATGTGTTGTATTACCGAAGAAAAATAACATGTATAGTATCAAAGTTGAGTTGGTTCACCCTCCAACTTTTTTCAGCAGCCTAGTTTTATTTTATCTTTATATTTTTTTTTTTGAGTAATTTGATTGTGTAGTGAGAACGTGAGAATGGCGTTAGAAAATAAGTGAGAATCGAAGCCGAGCTGCTGTTGCGGCGGTTCTTAGATTAGATGAGGTATGAAAGGCCCGCGCGTTGCGGCGGTCATATAACGTCATAATATTGAATAAAATAATAATGAAAAAAAGTAACAAAAATAATTTGGGGACCAAGAGAGAAAATGTGAAAATTTTAGGTATTAAGAGTTTAACAATTGACTTAGGAAAAATAAAAAAAAAAGTCTTATTTCACTAAAAAAATAAATAAACCATGGTGATCAATGTTTTGGTTTAGAAAACAATACATCATAAAAAAAAAAAAAGAACCAAGAGATTAAACAAAAACAGTATAATTAATTAATTATTAAGTTCAGGGTCCAAAATATCAAGATAGTCAAACTCAGGGTCTAATATCATAAACGGAAATAATATAGGGACTGGAAATGTGTTAAAAAAAAAAATGAAAGTAAGAGAATAGCGAGATTGACTCTTGAAAAGATATTTTCATTCAAAAATTTTATCAACCTTCCAAAAGAAGCAACCCAACCCAACATCAAAAAAGAAAAACAAAAAAAAAAAATAGGTAATAGAGCGGGTCACAACCTAGCCCAACACCGAAGGGCAAAAGTAGAAAGATACTATAGTTTACTGTAGATAAAACTGTGGTTAGAATATAGAGAGATTTTTTTAGGCGTACTTTGTAGCAAACATTTTTTTTAATAAATTTTGACATTAAAACAAATGCTAATAATAAATAATTAAAAAATTCTTATTCATAAATAGATGTTAATCAATTAAATTTTGCTTCATTTTAATTTTGGGTTGGGTTTTCTTTATGTTATGTTCTTATTATTAAAATGATTAATTGTGATCAAAACATAATTCTATAAAACATAACACTACATGTGCTTCAAAATGATAAATATTGTTTGTCATAAAAAAATAATTTACTAAAATGTTTCATCTCTTATTAATTTTAATTTTAATTTTTAATATCGATAAGAAATTCATTTAGTAAAATTCACTCAAAAGCTTTATAGTTTAATAAAGTAATTCAATCCATTGATCCATAATTGTTAAAATTGAAAATGAATATGAAACATAACATTGTACATGTTTTGAAATGATGGATAAAATTTTTCATTAAAAATTAATTCACTAAAATTTTTTATCTCCTATTAATTGAAATTTCAATTTTTAATATTCTTTATAAATTTATTTAGAAAAATCCATCTTCAATTTATTTATCTTTTTTTTAACCTTTATTAAGTCAATTATTAAAACCTTAATGTCTAAATTTATTTCTTCAAGCTAAAGAAATAAACCATAATTACCAAGATTCTACTTTAGAAGACAATAAATAAAAAAATAACAAAAAAATTAGAGATAAAGAAAACAAATTATGCTCACCAATGTCTTTTTTTAGAAAACAGTACATAAAACAACAATAAAAAAAAGCTTGGGATCAAGAGAGCAAATAGAAGAGCTAAATTAATAGTTATAAAATTTGGGGACCAAAATATAACATTGATGTAAAATTGAGCCTAAAATGGAAGTATTAGAAAGTTAGGGATTGAAACCGTGTTTTCACCGAAACAACACATGAAACAGATTGAAAACGTAAAATTGCAACACAGATCCTCAGGAAATTCAGCGCCTTGCAAACAGAGGATCAAACTCTAAAAAAATCAAATCGTAACCGGAAAAAAATGACGAACACAAAAAAAAAAAACTAATAAGGGGCAAAATTGTAAAAGGCACTGTAGCGTACTGTCGTTCGAACAGTAACAGCCTCACATCTTTTAGAATATGGTGTAATTAGCATTCAGTCCTTGTCGATCATTTTGACCACGTGAAGTTACTATTTGTATTCAACAACAATACACTACTTAAATTTTCTGAAGTAAGAAATTTGGTTGTTTGAATAATCTGTTTGTGTTCGGTTCTAAATAGGTGGCAAATGTAAAGGTGGATTGATCGTGATACCAAGTTTTATGCGTAATTACGAATGTAGATGAAACAATGGATTTGATGGAAAACGGATTTATAATCTTGGTGCCCAAAATTCAAAAGCTATAAAACTAATTCCCCCCATCCCGGGCCCAATTAGTTAAGTAAAAAGATAGAATAAGACCTGTTTGGGAACAGTGTTAGCGTTTAATGTCAATGATTAATGTTAAAGATTAGCTTTAGCCATTAACTGTTAAGATTAGAGTTAGCGATTTCTGTTTAAAGTTTATAGTGTTTGGTATACCAGCTTTTTAGAAAAACTAACATGTAGTAAATTTACTTAAAACACTCAATTGCGACATATTTCTAGTCAAAAAACAAACGTAAGTTTTTCTCCACCAGTTACAATTTTTTTGCTTCTCCGTATTAGGAACATAAACATTTGTTTCTCCCTTGAGTTAGTAACATGACGACCACCACATATCACTTGCAGAAACAAAACTTGAATACAAATTTCACCAATATAATATAAAATTTTATTATTTGATGGTATAGCATGTAAAGCAGTAATTTGAAGCTCTAAATTAATCAAATATATAAATAAATCTAACAAGGTGTCTTTGCAATAAAAAACAATTAAAAAACTTCAAAATTGAAGTATAATTCATCTAATTTTTAAAATGAAAGCCCTTAATCTAGTGCCTTAATAGTAAACTATTAGCAATTTTTTCTCTTAGTTGAAACATTTCCAATGGGACTTTCCGACTCTGACTAGGGTATTTCGATTGGTTACTCTATTAGAGCTTTGCTATGCTGAAGCTTTTTTCTAGCACTCCACCTAGACAGGCTAGGCATCTGTTGGTTACTCTATTTCATCCTTTTTTATTCATAGCCTTTACTTGTTGCTTCTCTACCTATATATATATATAAACAAATGCTAAAAGCTGGCTTGACATATTTGTTGGTGGAAAGTACCTTTTTTAATTGTTAAAAATACGTATAATGAAAGAAAATAAGGTTAGTGAAGCTATCCGAATAATAGAACTTTTAGTCCTCACCAATTAGCTTGAGGTGGAAAATGACCCCTATAGTTTGGTCATGGCTGTTGTGATGTTGCACCCACTCTATTCTGTTAACATTCTTACAATATCTTGCATGCAAAACAAACGTTTAAATCAAGTGGAAGACTACCTGGACACTTTAAGTTCGTTGTGCTTTGGTGCCTGGCATGGATTTCAAAGAGATTGTCCATAAAATTCATCCTACCTTGGTTAATCATAAGAAAACAAAAGACATGAGTAACAATACTGTTTCCAAGTTGGCTTTGAAGATACAAGCTCTACGGGAGCTTAAGATGCAGAGAATGGAAAAGGTGGGTACTTCTCCCTAAGCAAATGATTTTCTATTTTCACAGTCGTTTTAACTGATGAGACACTTATCCCAATTTCAAGATCTTGCAACTGCCTTGTTGGAGCTTTGGCTATTGATAGATACACCATTGCAGGAGCAATATCCATTTTAGAAATTTACATGAAGTCACTGAACCTAACGTGTTTTCTCTAAGCAACATAAAAAAAGGTGAGAAGGCTAGCAAACAAGTCCTCCAAAATGGAAAATATAATGCCACACCTTTCTATATCATGACATTTACGCACGCACATAGCCACCCAAATCCTTCAAGGAACAACAATTAATATTATCTCATTGAGCATAAATGCACAGAACACATAAGGTTCAATAGATGTTTATTTAAGGTTAAGACAACCACAATTCAATCAGACGTTTGACCTACAAAATTACAAAATCTAACAACCAACATGCAGAGAAATAGCACCAACACAAGCAGCGGCTTTGTGCCAACAACAACAAACCAAAGAATCAGAGACCCAACAACAGCAAATCAAAGAATCAAAGACAAGAAATTGTGGACATTATTGTTACTGTCATGAATTGCAGAAAAACAAAAGAAAAATTAATTGATTAATGATACTAAAAACCACTTACTCTTGTCAATTCTTCCATCGGCTACCCTTTCCTGTTTTTTTCCCTCGCTGAATCGCCTGGATTTTTTTTCCTCCTTGGATTCATTACTTATAGAACCCATCTTGGCGCAAAAATCACTATTAGAAAAATAGCTTTTTCCAACGGCATCTTTTTTAACGGTCTAACCGTTGGAAAATATCTAACGACCAAGGCCGTTACAGCTAAGAGAAAAAAAATTTCCAACGGCTTAACCGTTGGAAGAATTTACAAATTGAAAAAAGCACAATTTCCAATGGTTTTAGCCGTTGGAATTTTAATAAGGGACGTTGTAAAATTATTTCCAATGGCCTAAGCCGTTGGAAAATGAATTTACTTAAAGAAACGTTTTGAAATTTTTTAAAAGTAATACTGTACTTATTTTTCCAACGGCTTAAGCCGTTGGAAAGTAATTAATATAAACGTGCCATTTTGGAAATTTTGAATAAGTGTTACTGTTGATAATTTTCCAACAGCCTAAAGCCGTTGGAAAAGAAGTAAGTAAAACGCACCGTTTTGAAATCTTCTAGAAGTGGCACTGTTTGATAATTATGCCGTTGGAAAATAATTAATGTGAAACGCACCGTTTTAATAATTGTGTTCCAACGGCCTTGGCCATTGGAGAATGTCAATTTAAGGCCTTTGGAAAATGTCAATTTAAGACAATCCCCCACCAGCTTCTCAGTTTGTCGTCTTCAGTTGCCTTCGTCTCTCTCTCTCTGGTCTTCCTCTGCAGAAGCGTCGCGCACGCACACACAACACCTTCGTTTCGTCTCCCAAGGCCAGATTAAGGTTGATTGATGACGACATTGTTGGATCTGGTGGTGAATCTACTCGATCTGTTGGTAAGTTTGTGGTTTCTTTTATTTTGTTTTGCGTTTCAGGTGTTTTTTTATTTTTTATTTTCAGGGTTTGATGTTTACTAATGGTAATGGGTGGAATAAAAATACTTGTTATGGCAGATTGAAAACAATAATAAAAGCATTTGAAGGAAGGATTTAAGGTAAGTTCGTATTTTAAATTTTTTAAATTTTTTTTCAGAAAAATGGTTTAAATCTAGATTATGTAATGGTAATTTGGTTTGAAATATGTGAAATATATGTGATTTTTAGTTGTTGATGGTTGGATGTGAAGATTTGAGGTTACCCATTAGAATTTTGAATTTTTGTCCATTTTGTTAATTTTTTTATTAGTTTTGGGATTAATTTCAAATAGTACATTGTTAGTTTAAATGAGAATTTTTAATTGGATTTATTTTTATAATGTTTTAAGTTTTGGAATTAATATAAAGGTTCAAAGTAGTTATATTTAAGTAAATTTGTTTGATTAAGTTTGACCTTGAATAAAATATCTGTCAATAATAATAATAATAATAATAATAATAACAATAATTCTCAATAATAATAATAATTAGTAGTAGTAGTAAGAATAATAATAATAGTTATAAACAATAATTAAAATAATTATTATTATAGTAAGAGTAGTAGTAGAATAATAATAATAAGAATAATAGTAATAGTGATTGTAATAATAATAATAATAGTAATAATAATAATTAAAATAATAATTATTGTACAAAGATTAGGACTACAATAATAATAATAATAATAATAATAATAATAATAATAATAATAATAATAATAATAATAATAATAATAATAAACCCAACAAGAGTAGTAATAATTATAATAATAATTATCTATACTATGGATGGAATGCCTTCTTATGCTATGTATATTTTGGAGTTATGAGTATTTGGTATTGAATTTGCTCTCGGATTTGATGTGCATAATAAGCATGACACATGAAAAACTATGTTTTCAAAATTTGAAAGATGTGGGCTTCTTGGTTGACTTGCATTAGAATGCCACACTTGTTGAACTCACACACCCTAAACACTTAAGTATAAAAGTGTCTATGCCTTGCCGTTGTTGCATGTAACCTCATAAGCCTGTCCTTGAAATGCAAGTAATTGACTATAACAAGTGGACTTACCCTCCCAAGCCTTAGCCTCATGAATAATGGATTAAATCAAGTAAAAGAAGTATGGTCGAGCCATAAAGAAGTAAACCACTATAGCTGTATTAGAGGTACCTAGATAATAGTTCTTAGAAGTATAGATGAGTAGTAGTAAAAATAATAAATTTAAAATTAGTAATAGTGATATTTATAATAGTAATAATACTAATAATAGTAAGAGTAGTATTAGTAATAATAACAATAATTAAAATAATAATTCTTATACTAAGAGTAGTAGTAGTAGTATAATAATAATAATAATAATAAAAAAAAACATAATAATAATTTAAAATAATAATTATTGTACAAAGATTAGTACTGAAATAATAATAATAATAATAATAATAATAATAATAATAATAACCCAAACCCATATGCGTAAACATCTTTTGTTGATGACTTCTAATTGAATTTCCATAAACCCTAAACCTATAATAGTAGTACTATTTTATGAGCTAAACCTTAAATACTAAATCCGCAAGTTGAAAGTTTTAACTTACATTGTTTAATTGAGTGAAATATTAATGCATGCAATTAATAATAATATGTTGGCTATTGATATACGTGATCCGTGGAATTAATTGTTAATATGATTTAATTTACAGAATTAATTTTATGTGTTCATTCTTTCGTATATGTCATAAAGGTAAATATATAATTTCCATTGTTAAGACTCCATGGAACAAGAACGTAGTTAGATGTATAGTAGTCGTTATTTACCTGGGCGAGTTGGCTACAAAGAGGAGTGGGAGACAGGGGTTAAGCAGTTCATAACATTTGCTTGTAGTAATCCAGGTCATATGGATGGGAACAAAATACGTTGCCCATGTAGGAGATGTAAAAATTTGAGGTTTAAGGATTGTGATGATGTTAGAGTGTATCTATATAAATGGGGATTCATGTCTTATTACACGAATTGGACAGCTCATGGGGAGCTGTTTAAGGACCCGTCTGATCAGCCGTTTGATTATTGTGGTTCGTATGAGCATTCTGAGTATAATTCACATGTAACCCCATATGCTCGAATGATATTTAATGCAGTTGGACCAAGTTCCCATAAGAATTTTACTGAAGTCGATGAACAACCTAATGAAGGTTTTAGACAGTTTTTTGATTTATTGTACTTGGCCACTGCACATCTTTGGGATGGATGCGAGACGCATTCTGAGCTCTCTGCTGCAGTTCATTTGTTAAACCTTAAAGCAGAATATCATATACCAAGAAGGTGTTATGATGGTATTGCGGCCTTGATGAAAGAGACACAGCCAAGTGACAGCAAGATGCCGTTGAATTGGTATGAGACAAAGAAATTAGTTTCACAACTTGGTCTTGCATATCTAAAATTTGATGCTTGTGTTAACGACTGCATGTTGTTTTGGAATAATGATAAAGATGCTACACAATGCAAGTTTTGTGGTGAATCTAGGTTTAATCCGAGAAAAGGTGGACGGGGTAAAGATAGAGCAAGAAAGACCATGCACCATTTACCACTAACTCCTCGCCTTCAGCGACTATATGCTTCACTTTCAACTGCGGAACACATGAGGTGGCACAGTGAGCATCGATCCAAGCCAAATGTTTTAAAACATCCTTCAGATGGGGAAGCATGGAAACATTTTGATTCCACGTACCCATGGTTTGCCGCAAAGCCTCGAAATGTTCGCCTTGGTGTATGTTCTGATGGTTTCGTTCTGTTTGGAAACTCTGGTAAATAATATTCATGTTGGCCGGTCATTGTTACTCTGTATAATTTGCCACCGTGGATGTGAATGAAGAAACCATATATGTTTTTGACTTCATTGATACCGGGCCCTCAGAGTCCACGTCAGAATATTGATGTCTATTTACAACCTCTTATTCATGAATTGAAGCAGTTGTAGGAAGATGGTGTCCAAACATCGGATGTTTTACTTAAACAGAATTTTCAGCTCTATGCTTCAGTGTTGTGGACGATAAATGACTTCCCGGCTTATGGGATGTTGTCAGGATGGATGACTATTGGGAGGTTATCTTGTCCTATTTGCATGGAGAATAGTAAAGCCTTCCAGCTTGAGCACGGGAGGAAAACTTCCTTATTTGATTGTCATCGACAATTTCTCAAGTTGGATCACCCATATAGAAGAAACAGAGTTGCCTTTAAGAAAGGAAAAATTGAGAAATCATTGCCTCTTAAGCGTCTTCCACCTGAAACAATATTTGAACGTATCTCAAATTTGCCATCTGTAGTTCAGAATGGAGAGATTTTAACCATACCAGGTTATGGTAGAACTCATAATTGGTCAAAACGAAGTATTTTCTGGGAGTTGCCTTACTGGAAGAATAATTTAATCCGCCATAATTTGGATGTGATACATATAGAGAAGAATGTGTTTGACAATATATGGAATACAGTGATGGATGTGAGGAATAAAACTAAGGACAACGTGAAGGCTCGTAAGGACATTGAAATGTTGTGCAGTCGATCAGAACTAAATTTAATTCCTCAAGCCGACGGTCGAGCATTCAAACCCAAAGCAACTTTTACACTAAACACACATCAAAGATCTGATGTGCTCAATTGGGTTAAAACACTTAGACTCCCAAACGGCTATGTATCGAACCTTGGGAGGTGTGTTGACAGTAATCTAAGTCATATGTCTGGTATGAAAAGTTATGATTGTCATGTAATGATGCAGAGGCTCCTCCTAATAGCCCTGGAAGCGATACCTAAAAATATATGGAAACCGTTGACTAAGTTAAGTCAATTCGTCCGTGATTTATGCTCTCCAGAGTTAGATGTGAATCACATGGCTGAGTTAGAAACAAATATTCCTGTCATACTCTGCAAGTTGGAAAGAATTTTTCCACCTGCTTTTTTCGATTCGATGGAATATTTACCGGTTCACTTACCTTACGAAGCCAGGGTTGAAGGACCCGTTCAGTATAGGTAGATGTACAAGTTTGAGCGTTGCATGTATGACCTAAAAATGAAGGTATCAAATAAGGCTTATGTAGAGGGTTCAATTTGTGAAGCGTATCTAGTTGAGGAGACCTCAACATTTTGCTCTCACTACTTTGAATCTCATATTCCACATATGACAACTAGAGCACTTCGTAATGATGATGGCGAACAAAAACAATATGATGAATCGGTGTGGTCTATTTTTAGATACCCGAGTTGTCCATATGGTGTCTCAATATATCGATATCTTGATGACAATGAATTGATGGTTGCTACTGCATATGTCTTACTGAATTGTAAGGAGGTGAAGACGTACCTCGAGTAAGTGCCATAACACATATTTCCTTTATATATTCTACTATAATAATAATACTTTTTTTTCTTTATACACTTTAATCATCTAGGTTTATTCTCCAACAACCTTTATGTATATCTTGTAGTTTGTTTGTTGACGAAGTGAACATGCACGCACCAAATATAGCAATGTCAGACCTGGATGTCTACATTGAGAATAACTTTGCTACATGGCTTAGAAACTATGTAAGTTAACTACACTTAAATTTTAGCCATATTTTTCTTCTTAAGGGAAAGACATATTCATAAACTTTATTATATGTAACTAGGTGAATGATGTGTGCAACAATATCACGGACTGCTTCTTGTGGGATGTTGGGTGTAGGCCATCACGTCGTGTTGAGACTTGACCTGTTTATTTCATAAATGGGTACAAGTTCCACATTAGCGACTGGGGTCGCGACAAAGCAACTTTTAACAGTGGCGTATGTATAAGGACTTTAGGATCAAGTGAGGTTGAATGTGATTTTTATGGGGTGTTAGAAGAAATTATTCAACTCAAATATCCTGGATGGCCACAGAAAAATGTTGTATTGTTTAGGTGTGCATGGTTTGACCCTACTCCAGATCGTGGCACTCGGGTTCATAAACAATATGGTTTAGTTGAGGTTCGTGATGGTTGCCGATATGGGAAGTTTGACCCGTTCATTCTTGCCTCCCAAGCTGATCAAGTTTACTACACCCCTTACCCAACAAAGTTACGTGAAAAAAAAGGGTGGTTAGCCGTTTTGAAAATCAAACCTAGACGCATCGTTCATTATAATGTTAATGAAGTCGATGATGCATTTCAGGAAGAATTTGAAGGTGGCGTGAACAATCCACCCATAATTATGGATGACCCAATCGACAATTTAGCTGAAACAGGAGTGGGGGAAGCTGTAGAGGATGACATGCCGATCAGGGAAAAAACTTTGCAACATGACGATAAATTTGAGGAAGAGAAGGCCCTTGAAGCAAGTGATGAAGAAGATGAATTTGAATCTGGGGGTACTGAGAATAGCGAATCAGAGGCACAATCTGAGGACGATAACATCCATTGACTGTTATGTTAACGTGCAATTACTTATAAAATGTAATGTAAACGTGGAATAACTTATAATAATAATACTACTACCTCTAAATTGACTGTGATAGGTGCAGTTGCAAGAGCAATACTATTCCCCATAATTTGCATTTGTAAAATGTTGTCTGGTTTTTAATAAAATTGTAGATGCCACCTAAAGAAGATGCGACGTATACACGTCGCCCAGGGAAAGGCCTATTTCAGCAGTTCAAAGAAGCGTTAGCAAAACCAATTGCCAGACATGAAAGGGCAGGTCAATCGCATTCCCGACATTCATCTTCGCGGCCCATAATAGAAGAAGATGTTCCTCCACATTCCACCCCTCGTACAGATGATATTCGCATTCCTCCAGTCGGCCGTAGTGCTAGTCGATCTACTCCGACACCTGTACCCTCAGCTGATGGAGGAAATTCCATTGGTCAGTCAGTGGTATCCGAAGCCCCGATTCAGGGTCGATTACGAATTACACCTCACAGTAACACGTAAGTAATGTATCATTTTAAACAATAATAGTTTATGTTACATGCAGTACATTTACTTTCAATGAAAACAATATTTATTGTGTTGGAACATGCATCCCATGTAGGTTCCTTCCATCAAAAGCAACACGGTTGGTGACTAGATTCTTCACCACACACTTCAAGGGACATCATGATTGGATGAGCGCAAGCCCAACAGATATTCAGGCGTGGTGGCGCGTATTTGACGTTTGCACTTTTGTCTCACCTTTTCAGCTTTACAAATCATGTAGATAACTATTCGACTCTTTATATTTTATTTTATGTCTAGGGATTATGTGAGTGGGATGCAGCCCACCATAATGAGGTCTATCGCGTTTGGCATATGATGGCGGCTAATCATTACCGATCGACGCTGGGTGACATTCGCCGTAAGAAAAATCCTGCAGAACGGCGAGCATGGGCAACATTTATAACCGACGCACAGTATGCAAAAGTGGAGGAATGGTGGGCTTCACCGGAGTTTCAGGAGAAATCGTCAAGGGGTAAGACAATACGAGCATCATCATCGCTGTCGTCTAACTCCACTGGTGGATGTAGTGCTACTTATGCAGGAGGCTCTGTTTCAATTACTGAACACTGAGAGCGAATGATAAAAGTTATGAACCTCTTTTACACATAATTCAACTTATTTATGGTGTAATAACATTAATCTTACTAACAACCAATGTAGAGTGAAAAAGATCCGGAGAATAGGGACCTTGGCTTGTTCAAGGTCATGCAGCAAACACATAAGAAAAAGAGCGGGGAATACGTCACAGACGGACTGAAGAAGTGGCGGTAATAATCATGTTATATAAAATTACCTTTTTACATACCAATAAGTAACGATTTACTGAAAAATGAATTTTTACCCTTATGAAGGCAAAGATAACTGCTGAGATCGATGAACAAATGCAACAAATGGAAGAGGTAGGAGTCACACATGACATTGATGAGGTTGCGATAATGAGTGCAGCTGCTGGTGGAAGGAAGAAAGGGCGTGTATTTGGTCTTGGATCAGAACAACATGTTGTGCTTGGTCGACGACGACCAGGGAATACTCCTGTAGCACATGTTGATGTCACTCAGACGCCGGAGTTCACTGAACAAGTTGAGCGAGTGGTAGCGAAGCATACCGCACAACAAGCATCATATTATGAGCGGAAGTTGGAGCGCCTGAAGAGGAGACAACGAGCTGAGCTGGAGTACATATGTCAACGAGTTGGAATTCCTCCGCCCATGCATCCTGACAATGATATTGATGCCTCGGGATTCGATGAAGACTAGATCAGGTATATCACTTTACTTTGTGTGTTTATCAACAAACAAACACTTTTTAGGAGAATGGAACTATGTAATTTCAATTATGTATATGTGGATTTATAAATATATGTGTGTCATGATTTTTTAATTTCAATTGTGTATGTTTTTATGTGGATATATAACTATATTTATGTCATGATTTTGTAATTTCAATTGTGCATGTTTTTATTGAGATTTACAACTGCATTTATGTACGTGCTTCAGTTCAGTATTTGATTACATACAATATAATAATTTTGAACCGCCTAAGCCATTTGATGTTTAAAGAAAAGCACTGGAAATGGAACGGGAATATAGAAAATATAAAAAACCTACTTTCCAATGGCCTAGGCAGTTGAAAATTTTCCAACGGCCAAAGCAGTTGGAAACACAAATTTCTGAATTTTCTAACGGCTTTGGCAGTTGGAAATTGGGAAAAAAAAAATTACAGCCGTTGGAAAATTTGTAACCTGGGCTCAGATTCCAATGGCTGTAACCTGGGCCGTTGGAATATGGACTTCCAACGGCTTCGTGTTGGAAATTTTAGAATTTCCAACGGCAAGCCGTTGGAAAAAGGCTTGTTTTCAATAGTGAATCTCTCAATCTCTCACTTGATTACTGAAAATTATCATGGGTATTTTGGAGAAGCTGGGCTCTTAACGCTGTCCTCACTAAAGAAACACTAAGGGCAAGGAGCGTCCTATGTTTAGCTGTCCAATGATCTCTATGTTTTCAGATTAGCATCTCGTTGAACGGGAAACAAACAAGCGGCTGAAAGGTTTTAGCAATTTCCACAGTCTTTGAGTTGAAAAACACGGATGCCAAACGGGTATCAGTTCTCTAAATCTATGTCCTAGTGAGATCAACTAGTATCACACACATAAGGAAAACAAAACCTTATTTATGTGTTGACTAGACTCGTATACTCAGTTCAGTTCTCCCACGATAGAGTTTATTTTTAAGTTTATATATATGCATCCAAGAAAATTGTTGCCGTGGCAGCTGCACTTTACCTGTATTAATTATTTCAATTAAAAACAATCAATATTTACTCCATCTACGTCTTAGCTTTTCTTATTATGAAGAAATATTTTTTCATTTTATATATTTTACTGTTTTTAAGATTTATGATCTATACGTGTTTCTTGAATACGTGTACTTAATTTGAAGGTATATCCTATAAAAGACTGTCACTGAATACTACTTACTACTATTAATTATTGAACGACAATATTCACAATCCTATTATTTTCGTTGCAATTTTTTTCTTTAATTTTCTACCAAGTCTCTTCTTCCATTTAAGATGAAACTATTATCCTTGTGTTTCACTTAACAAAACCTGCCATTAGCCCATTGGTATTTGAATTTTGAGCTTAAGAGCTTTGTAGATTTTTCCTTCTATAGTAGAGAGAAATTAAAAGGATCAGTTTAACAAATAATATGTTGTAATATAGTATTATCTAACAATCTTCAGGATAACAATTGAGATTTTTTGTTTTTTCTACAAATTTTAGTGTTTAACCGTACTCTCCCTTGATTTTATACACACACATATATATAATTAGTTATGAGTCTTATGACTTTGAAGCTAAAAATGATTAAAAAAATAAAAGATCACTGGCTAACGCACAGACCAAGTCTTGTTTGCTTTGTTTTCTTTTCCTGCCTACCCACTGTGGGAGAAGATGTGAATTTGGCTGATTCGCACCACAATTAAAAAGCTACGAGCCTGTTACGTACCCTATATAAACCCATTCATGGTCCATTTAACAGCATCAGATTAATTTCGGACTCCTTTTCTTCATTCTCTGGCGAGACTACTTGTGCTCAACCGGCTCCTTCAATCGCCATGGCCTGCAGCTATTCACGAGCCCTCTTCCTGGCTGCCATCGTGGGTTGTATGTTGGGGGTTGGCATGGCCAGCCGTGACTGGAGCTGGAACT
Organism: Aquilaria sinensis; assembly: GCA_005392925.1. NCBI lineage: Eukaryota > Viridiplantae > Streptophyta > Magnoliopsida > Malvales > Thymelaeaceae > Aquilaria > Aquilaria sinensis. The sequence goes on along the minus strand of SMDT01002574.1, from coordinate 112,082 downwards.
GGGGTTGGAACTGGTCGGGTTGGGGCTCGCAGCATCATCCAAATGCCACGGCCGATGGCCCCAGGAAGATCATTGTCGGCGGATCGGACAATTGGCATTTCAACTTCAGTTATATTGATTGGGCTTCCAAAAATGGACCCTACTTCGTCAATGATATTCTCGGTGAGTACGATATTCGACAACATTCATTTTCTGAGGGCTTTTGTATCATTTTATTAAAGATACAAGACCCTCAGAAACAATGTTTTGTTAATTTCTCACATCACATTAATTAAATTTGCCATCGTATTCTAGAAATGAATGTAATTTGGTCCTTCGTTTTCTTGCAGTGTTCAAGTATGACCCTCCGATTGAGAACCAAACACGCCCTCATAATGTTTACCTGCTCCCCGACCTGAGGAGTTTCAGGGATTGTGAGATTAGCAAGGGCAAATTGGTTGCCAATGCAACGGAGGGGACCGGCGACGGCTTTGAGTTTGTGCTCAGGGAGCCTCGGCCGTATTACTTTGCTTGCGGCACAGGCAACGGCATCCATTGCAACCTTGGGCTCATGAAATTTTCCGTCTTTCCGCTGCTTCGTTGGCGATATTGACTAGTTTGGCCAGAGAAGATGTAGTGCATACCCCACTGGAAGCATTAATTTGGATTTCATAATGATACTTTTCTGGCTTTTGCCTTTTGTTTTAATTTGTTTTCTGAATGATAGGGTCAATTGAGTTTGTGATTTCATTTTGTATGCGCTTCAACGGATCATGTTGAATAATATTACAAGGTTTGCTTCACAATAGTGAATTTTGCCGGCCAGATACTGGATACACATACATTCATATTTCCCTCATTTTCTATCATTTTGAGTGTATTTACTAATTGCTCAGAATTCCTAGTGTTAAGAATTTTTTACGGCTAGTTATTGAAAAAAAAAAAAAAACAAAGTAAGATTTCATTCAAATTATACTTACCAACTATTGTTTCAAAACCTGCCTTCATTTTTAACACCACCACAGTCAAATAATTAAGTAGATAGCATAAATTTACGCCATCCACATGAGTATATATTTCACGTTAAGTTTCCCTTAGTTTTAGTTAGATGAAATCAATGGAAATCCAATGTGATTATGATAAGTCATTGAATTTTGGTGGATTTTGTTTTGAAAGTCCACTTAACTTTTTTGTTCTTTTAAATGATAAACATGGCAATTATCAAAAGGGAAATTTTGACACCATAATATCAGAAAATGATATTTTCATTCTTTTTCTTTCCTGTGTCGAACAATCATTTTAGTAGAGTTTTCGCCGGACACTATATGAAAAATTTATTTTCATACCATAAAAATACAGTTTCATACAATATGAATCTAATTTCATATAATAAGAGCTCAATTTTGTATATTAGCATCTTAATGTTGTATAATAAGAGATCAATTTAGTAAATCAACATCTAAATTTCATACTAGTAATTATAAAGAATGTTATTATTGATTTCTTCCTTTTTTTTTCTTGGTACAAGCAATCATATTAAGAGAGTTCTCATTGAATACTTTCAAAAATGTTTAGTTTCATAAAATATGGAACCTAATTTCATATATTACCATTTCAATTTCTTATAAAAGGAATCAGTTTCACAGGCCAATTTCATATAATAGGATCCCAGTTTTGCATATTAATATCTCAATCTTGTACTATATGAACGCCACACTCATGCCAATAGAAATTCATAAAATATGATTGTGTTTCAGACATTAAAATCTCAATTCCAAATAGTAGAAAATCATTTTTCATATAATTAAGAAATTAATTTTATAGAATAGCAGCTTAGGTTTATATAATAAGAACCTAGTTTTATATATATAAGAACCTAGGTTCATACAAACAATTTGAATTTATGACTTGGCACTAGACAAGGTGATAATTTAAGTTTTGTAGTTTAAGGCAGCATAGTAAGGTACAAGCAATAATGAAAGAAGTCAATTGTACAACTTGTAACGACAGTAGTCGAATTTGGCCAACTTAGAGACATTGATGGCATAATTGGATCAATTTGGTAATATTGGTGGCATAATTGAACCAGCTTAATAACATTGGTGACATAATTGGCTAAATCAAAGTTGAGTTGCATAGTTGAGCCAAAGGGCAAATTTTTGTATTTTTTTGGTATTTTTGTCTATTTGCAATTATTGGTAGGCAAGGTTAAAAGTGAGTATGAGTCACCGGATACGCTTGTCTATGAATATTCTTTTGTTTCACAACAGATATTGCATATGAGATTTTCCTGACATAGTTAAATCCATAAATGCCTCGCAGCTCTATACGTGAATAATTCTTCATATACTTAAAAGAAAAAGGAACTGTTGGATTTATTCCAAGTAAATATTTAATTTTGATGATGACAAATGAATTGTTTTAATATGCTTAATCTCATTTTATTGGGTCAAAATAGCTAGTTTTATTAAAGTTTTGCTCAAATTTCAAGTATTTCAAGTGTTATTTCAAAAAATATATTTTAAGTTTGATGATGAAACTTGATTTTGAAGAAAAGTTAATAGGTTATCAAAATATGGTAGTGTTTGAATCAAGTTTGATTTCAAAATGACAAGTTTTTTTAAGTTGTTTCATGTTTAATTCATTAAAAAAAAAATTTAACATATCTTTGCATCACCTAAAGTTTAACCTGCTCCCAAATTTATACTTTAATGCATTAAAATGGCTTAATCCGTAGTTTGAGATTCCTGAAACTTTTTGAGACATCAGGTAATGTGTTGTACTCTTTTGGGGTGATTTTGGAGAGTATTTTTCTTTAGTTCCTTCTATTACTTCAATTGTTCTTTTCTAAAAATAAGGGTAACATGGTTGCTCACCATCTAGCTAAAGTGTCCTGCATGTTTGCACCGTGAATTTATTTTCCCGATCCACTTCTAGATTGGTTGATTGTTATTCTCCTTTTTGATCTTCATTAATGCCATTGAGGTACTCATTAAAAAAAAAAAGGTGGCTTAGAAGTTGTTGCTCAACTCAACACATTCTTGTTTTGGGGTGCGTAACTTTTCTGAGCGACATATCAAAACCAGAGGCAGGGTTAGTTTTATGATTGTTAGTTATTGTGCAAGGCTAAGTGTAAGTCTTGTGTGTCGTTGGTGCACCACGTACATCTTTGTTCTTTTATTAGTTTGCATGTGTTATTTCACTAAATATTTCCTTTTTATAAATACTCTTGTTCTTTTATACATTGTTCTTTTTTTTTTGTTAATATGGTTTCTTTCATGTCTGGTCTGTTCTCATCTTTCTATTGTTTTGTCCTCGAATAAAATCTGTTTTTTTGTTCTTGACAAATCATTACTTACTATTTATCTAATATACTTTCACTTGTACGAGAATAACTGCATAGTTTAAAAGAACATATACTTAGTGCAAAAAAACATATTCAATGCTCTTAAGTTTGTTCTTATGCTACTGGTTCTTATACTATTTTATTTGTGTTATTTTTTAATTCTATATATTCTTTTACACATTACTTTTTGTTCTTTTATAAATATTCCTTTTTTTTAGTTCTTATATGCTATTTTGTTTTTATTCCTTTTTAGTTTTTATATATTCTTTTACTATTAAAGTTTGTTCTTTTGATTCAATTTGTTATTTATTCTTTTCAAAATATAGTTATTTATTATTAGTAACTATTTGTTCTCTTGGCTCAATTTATTGTTCTTTTTATAACTCTTTACTTATTTTTTTCAGATAAATTATTTTTTTTATTATCAATTTTATTTGTTCTTTTATCAGTTATATTTATTTTGCCCAGCCTGCAGTGTCCCTTCATAACTTTTGCCACTTTGCCAAATTCGGAGGCTTTGTCTGAATTGACAAAACTGATACAAATATTAATGTGTGTCTAGTTGCATGTAAATACCCGGTGCACACTCAAATTTTTTTCCCCAAGCTAATATCAATTATAGATATATAAATAGGTTTTTTAGCTCGCATAATGCAATGGGAAAAAAAATACATTTTCTTAAGAAATATAGGGATGACTTGAAAGTTAAAATAAAGTTTGGGAATAGTCTAAACTACGCGCAAAACTAGATAAATTATAGTGACAAAGTTTTGTTTTAGAAGATATAAATAACATGAGAAAGTTTGGAGACCAAAATGACAAGTAGTAACATTTAACATTTCAAATGAGAAAAATAGATAAATCAAGGCTGGGAAAGATTTAAACTAAAGAAAAATGTGAAACAGTTCGAATGTGGAAAATAACAATATAAGCCTACAAGGGAACGATCACCTGGTCAAAAAGCAATCAACATTAAAAAAAAGTAATTACCTTTTAAAAAGGGGATCGCATGGAGAAGGGACAGAGAAAAACACATAAAAAATAGTAAAACAACACTGTTTTATTTACTGTTTATTAAACATTAAATAACTCTTATGAGTTTAGTATATATAATATGAAAAGGAAGACAAATACTGTTGAATCAAGGAAAAAACTTAAATAGATAAAGAGTATCAATGTTGACTAAAAACATATATATATATTGTAATCAGAATCTATTATAATCTATTAGAAGAGTTACGATGAGAGTGAACTATCCTAAACCTAGGAAATGAAGGAGTTTGCTGTGTAAAACCTGAAGGACCATAGTTCCAATAAAGCGTGACTTTTTATGTACTATTCAATGAATAGTATATTGTTTTATGTGTTGTGTATGTGTGTGTGTGTGTATAATTTGATTTCAGAAAAGAAAATTTATGTAAATTAATAATTAAGCCACTTAAGTATAGAAAAAAATACAGCACGCTTGAAAATTGTTAACTCTCATGGAAGTCAAGCAATGTATGAGGTTGAATAGATCCTTGAACTATTCTTAAAAAAAAAAAAGATACGTCATGGTTACACTAGTAGCTTAAAAAAAATACATCATAGTTACATTAGTTGAACGTAAGATGTGAAGGCCAATTTGGAGCCTGTCATCTTTGAAGAAAATAGAAAAGCTAAGAGAAGAGAAGAAAGCAGTGCGGTGCCACCCCCACTATTGACGCGCACAATATATACATAGACGTGTGTGAAGTAAAGAAAAAAAAAAGGACAGAAGTCCAAGTAGTAATTAATTAACATCGAAATGGGATGACTATTATGTATCTTTTCAAAATATAAGTCAACTATATTCTCTTTTCTAGAAGTATTAACCCGATGTTGGCTGATGGATGCACCAGGCTATCACAGTTCCACTTCCACATTGCACTTAATTTTTCCCGCCGCCCCGCGCCACACATAGATAACCAACGCGGAAGAAAATGTGAATTAATCCGGCTGATTCGCACCACGTGAAACGTGATTGGAGAGCTTCACATACGTACCAAATAATAAATTATGGTGACCAATATTTTACTTTATAAGATAATAAATAAAAAAATAATAATAAAAATATAGATATTAAAAGAATAAATAAAAAGAATTTAGTCAAATAGTTATTAAAATTGAGGATCAAAATGGAACATGGAACGAACTTAGGAACTAACATGAGAAAAAATAGAAATTTAAGAATTGAAATTGCCTTTTCACCAAAGCAAAATGTAAAGCAGACTAAAATTGGAAACACTGTAACACAAGCTCTCAAAAAGGCAATAACCTCTTGAAAAGGCAATCAAACATAAAAGAGTCATTCACCTAAGAAAACACTTAAAAGAAAAACATCATTCATCTATAGGGATGTTCATCTATAGGCATATGTTGTCCGATGAGCAACCCAGGTCCCAATGATGATTGTTTCTCACCAATGATGGTTGTTTCTCTCCATTCTCCAACCTCCCTTGTCCTGTCTGATTGTTTGATGGTGGTCTCAACTTGTGACTCTCGTCTAGGAGCAACGCAACATTGCAGCTAGGGGAACAGTAGAGAATTTGATTGGGTTGGTGGGCTAGGCACTAGGGGAAGGGAATATGATGGATAATGAATTGGATCTTCTTTTAAGTAGTAAACTTTAATTTTTGGTTTAAAAAATTAGTTTTAAATGATAGAATTAGAGATCAAAAGAGACAGAGAATTAGCTGATTAGGTATATAATTTTAATTTATATTGAATTAAGTTTCTCCTATTAAGTTGGTGCGGTTTTCACCAGTTATGACATTTAAAAACTGCAATCGTACCATATAATATTCAGTTTTACATGTTGATCGGGTTCTATGCACATCCTATTTATCTATACAGATTTCACTGTAAATGAAAAGCAAAAAAGCTGCTTTGTTTTAGAAGTAAGTTGTATAATTGTTGGTTCCATGTTGGAAGTTGGCATTTCCAGTTGGAAACGGGCCTAGAATTGGTGGGGTTGGGCCATGTCCCACCAACCAAATGCCACCAGCCGGAGGATCATCGTCAGCAGGTCCGAGAATTGGTATTTCAACTTCAGTTACACCGATTGGACTATCAGAAACAGGCCTTGGGTTGGGTTCTTCCTCAAAGATAGTCTACTATGTCTATACAGCATTCGACAACAATCATTCCCTATGGGCCTCCTGGAGCAATATGTGTTTCATTCTTCAAATATGGCATCGTACTTTGGAATCGGGCACATGTTGTTTTCAGGTATGAGCCTCCAATCAAGAACTAAACGCGTTCGCAGTCTCTGGATTCTTTACTTATTTCCGGACCTGCGACATTAATTAGCAACAAAAAGTTGGTAGCCAACTGGACTGAGGAGGCCAACTCAACTGTGGCTTCGGGTTTGTGCTACAGAACCCTCACCCATATTTGTTTGCGTGTGGCACAGGCAACCGGCCATATCTGTTTTCTGTCTTTCCGCTGCTTCGCTGGCGCTACCTAGCCTTAGCCTAGCTGTTCACTATAACAACTAGGTATCTAGCTTAGGAAATTTGTGTGAGTCACCTAGGCTCTGCCAAAAAACTTAAGGTTGACTTGCCTTTGCACTCATTCCGATTTATACCCGTTCTCTATTTACTTAATTAAGTTTCAAATGAGCTGCTGGATTAGTCCAGTTATTTGAAAATCAGATACTTGTAAGCTTCAATTGAACTGGATGACGTTGTTTTTCACATTGGAGTGAGTAACAATCTTTTCTTCCTAAGCTTTTACCTATCTTAGTTCTCAACCTGGTGAAGAATCGATATATAGACGAACAGTGATTCATTCTATTTTTATTTTTCTTTGAATACAATTTTTTGGTAAGTCAAATATACCCACAACCCTTTATATTTATATATATTTACATTCCAATGTCACATTTCATAGTATAAAATAAATATGAAAATATCAAATTTTATGTCACATAACTAGAAACATGTATAGATTAGATATTAAATATGTACAAATTTGATATACAAAGAAAGTAAAAGAACCGCACAAATAATGTAATATGTGACAAATGATATAACAGATATGTCACAGAATCAACCTCCTATAAAAAACAGATGTAAATATGTCAAATTCCGATTGTCGCTAAAATTGAAGATATGTACCAATTGAATGATAGATATGCATGAAACTTAATGTAAGCAAATGGTAGATATGTTACACATATGTATATATGCAATTAAAGATATGTTACTTATAGTTATATATTTAATTGTATGTACAAGATTTATATTTTTGTAAATAAAATGAAAATAAAAAAAATTCAATTGATAGTAACACAATAGTGACATGTACAAATCAGTTATACAAATAAGGTTAGAGATATGTACAAATCAAATAGTTGATATGTATATTTAATATCATATATTATATAAACTATGTGAGACGCGTATATGAATAAATTTTTGTGTATAAAAATGTGTAGAAACATATAAGCTTATATGTAAAAGTGAATAAAATTTTGTATATAAAAGATATTTTATGTGACATTATTTGTTCTAATGAGTTTACTCATTTGCATATATATGATTAAAAGTTTTATACAAAGGTAAGTGACTTAATCGAAATGACCAAAAGAACAAAGAGTCTCCAAGTGACTTTACCAATACTTAATCTTTTTTTCCTGATAAGAACCAATGCACCAACTGTTCATGACCGGAAACAAGAAGCACGACTATCAGCTCCTCCACCTATATTTTGGTGATCTTCCATAATGGACACCTTATAAAATGCTCGACATCATTGACTACCTTCTAATCATCCTCTCGCTGCCACTTGGAATCTTGGTTGCCTTCATTTGAATCATCATCAACCTCATGTTTCCATTGTCCGACATCCATTACCTCTCTTTTCTGTATTGGGTGGTAAAATAATCATGAAAGGTAAGTCGCTGCTGGTAAAATCTGGTATTTATGGTTATGTTTTCCATAAGGGTTCTGTGTGGGTTAGATGGGTTTTGAAAACTAGTTCGCCTTCGATTCCCTGTGTAGTGACGATGATTAGATGATTAGATGGTTGGGCTTACTTTACAATGGCTTGTAATTGGGAGGACGACGGGGCAGTGACATTAGATTGAGGTGAATTAAATGCAGATCGTAGTGCAGTTGGAATGCATTCCCTTTTTGTTCTACAATTAAGCTTTGTCATCTGTTGGGTGTGGCTTGGGGTGCGTCTAGAGGGTAGTCGAAAGAGGCATTTTCCATTGGTCGTGCAAAGAAGAATAGCCCAGTGCTAATGATAAAAAGGATCTAGGAATGAGACAAAGAGGAATGAGACATGACATAAATTTCTAATTATTAGTGAAGGTTTTTCTAAAATTTTACTCGTATGGTGCACATAAGATAAGACATATTTAGACAGGGCAAATTTTTTGGTAAGTCCATGCCTCTCACCAAAACTTTAATATTGCACCTGCATTATGTCTTTTATGTATGCACAAATAAGAGGGAGTTCATTTCGCTTTAATGACATGCGATCAATGCATTTTAAGTTTTCGGGCAAGGTTCGTTGTGCGAGTTGCACATGACCTGGATTTGGCTAAATGAGAAGGCCCATAAAGTGTACAAAAATTACAATTTTCCTACTTGTCCGACACGTGAAAACTGCAAACTTCAAGAGCCTCTTCACTAAATCAAAACAGGGTCGCGTGTGACCCTCGCGACGGGCCCAACTTGAAAGCACAAAACACATTCTAAACAAACTCATGCTTAGATACGGAATCAATTTATGGGAAGTTACCATTGGGAATTAGTAATTTTTAGGACAGAAACGATATGCATTCACTGAGGCCCAATAGATGGCCTATATTAAAGGTCCATAGGCCTGTAAGGTATATGCACATATATATTGCCTTATTGTGCACATATATATTGCCTTATTGGGCCCGTTAAAAAACACCCTTTAATTTCTTGAACTAACTGGCCCTTTAATTGCCCAGCTTACTAAACCAGAAATGGAAAATAGAATATAGAGAGTCAGCGAGCGGACTCACCCATTGGGTAAACAAACAATCTTGTCGTTCTATAATTTTGAGGCCAATTTAAGGAACAAACAAAGTTAATAGGTGAGAGGCTTGGTATATGGTTGGATTAGTGACCGGTGAAAACATAATGTAGTGGTAAATTTTGGTGGGGGATTTTGTCACCTATTGAATTTGGAAAATGTAAATAGAAATCTTAACCTAAAGATTAATATTTGATGTTGTTATTGTAAAATTTAAGGTTCAATCATCTATTTATCTCTTAGTTTTTTATTTTTTATGTGTTTAAAAAAAGAAGAAGAAGAGGGAAAAAAAAGAAAAAGAATTAGAGAATAACGGATCGTTCCTATATCCGGATCCGGGCTGTCAGGTTGCTTGCTAGCGCGCTGGAGGGAAATATTCGTATCATATCATATCTTAGTGTTCGAATATCCTAATGTGGGAAACATTCATGTACTAGACTCCATATATTGAAAAAAATGGGAGGGATTAGCCGATTGTGATTAGATTAATGCGATTTCCAACAATCAATTCTCTAATTAGATGGTTTTTGTTTCTCCAGAACATTAATTGATGCACATGGATATGGTTCCCATTTTTTCTGATGAATACCATCCCAGGCCAGTTTTTTCACACAAAAATTTATACGGGGGAGGATGTTTCTATAAGCCCTTATTTTGCCTTTGCTCTCGTTGTTAAAAATATATAGTGGACTGTTTTTGTTTGTTTGTGTTTTTTTTTTTTTTGCCTTTTTATGAACGTTATGTTTTGAGGTATAAATGTAAATACTACTCCATAAGTACGCACTTTAATTGGTTTTCAAGCTCATCCGCAAAGTTTTTGTTTTTTCGTTGAAAAGAAGGAGGAGAACGCTTTATCTTAAAATGAAATCAGGAATTTGCCTCCGCTCGTTTGGTCTACTTTGGTTTCATTTCATGATGGGGGTTAAGAAAAGTGAAGTGGCGACATGATCATTTGGGAGGCAAAAGGAATTAAAACCTGTGAGAAAAAGTGTTGGTAAATGGTACCACCAAAAAGTCAAAATGATGGTGCCACAGTAACTTGCTTAAGGTAAATATATTAATATTATGCTCCTCTCCTCAAGTTTTATTTTTTTTGGGGTCAACGGATTTGGTGGCAGTTAAGTGAGCTTTTCAAGGAGTTATATCTACATTTGCATTACTCTTTTATTTTTATTTTAATTTATCCACCTCAATAATAGTAATAAAGCTTTGTACTATTAAAACATACCTACTTGTCTTTGAACCCTAAGCTCGCTAGGTAGTGACTTTGGCTTGTCTTGGCGCAAACTTCGGTTCGAGGTACCACAACTCTTTTTACTTAACACTTCAACTATTTACTTGTAATAGAGATAATTTTGAGCATAATATATATATATATATATATATATACAAATACCTTTTTTTTTTTTACTAAATAAATTGAGCTCTGCGAATAAGAAACTAATACAACAATCACTCAAACTATCTAGCAGGACTAACAAACACAATGTGTGACTCAATACTAATTACAGTAAGAAGACATAAACAAATCACTACTCCAACCATGTAACTAGGAGGTAGAGAAAAGTCTCAAATCCAATTCTGTTCCTAATTGAAATCTATTGACAAATAACAAAGATTGAAGAATATTGTGAAATCTTTAATATAACCAAAGATTTGTAGTTTCGTAGTTCAAATGTCTACCTCATTTATTCAAACGATGGAAGAACAGATTGTACCCAGAACCAACCATCGGGTACAATATGTTGACATACATCAGCAATATACGTGCATTTCTAATTGAGTTAATCTTATACGTCTTGCACCTGCTAGGTTAAGTAAGTCTGAAGCAATCAAAGGAGCTTAACTGCTTTTTTATTCAATATAATTTCATTTAAGAATGCCAACCAACCAATTACTGCTTAATACCTCTTAATAATCCTATAAAATCTGAGAACAAAATGGAAAAAAAAACCCCAAAATTCTCCGGTAAGAGGAGTCAAGTCAACGTCTCATGTGTCTGCCACGTTGCCTTCAAGCTTCTGCCGCTCGCTTCCACTGGCCTCCCCTCTCGTTCTTGCACAACGAAAGCCCACACAGGCAAAGGCGCAGGCACGAGCACAGCAAATCCCACTCACAACTCCTTCCCCTCGAGCCCAACAGAGACACTTTCTCTTGTGCAGTTTCCATCGCCATTGCCACCTTCCTCCTCTTTTTCCTGAGCTCTCCGATCACCTCCGCCGATGGGAACCTGCACCTCCAAAACCCCCAAGCCCAACCCATACGCACCTCCGGACGACCACCGCGATGCCGACTCTGTGCTCCCCCAGCCGCCTAAGTCCCCTTCTCCGCCTCTTCCTCCTACCACCCCTTTCTTGCCCCTCTACACGCCTAGCCCCGCTCATCCACAACCCAAAACCCCCGGAAATCCATCCCAGACTCCACTCCGATTTCTCAGGAAGCCGTTCCCCCCTCCATCTCCGGCGAAGCACATCCGCGCCATGCTTAGGCGGCGGAGGTCGGGAAAGAAGGTGGACAATGCGGCCAAGGTCCCGGATGAGGAAGAGGAGGGCGCCATGGAGTTGGACAAGCGTTTTGGATTTTCCAAGGAAGTGAAGAGCAGGCTTGAAATAGGGGAGGAGGTGGGGAGAGGCCATTTTGGGTATACTTGTTCCGCCACCTTCAAGAAGGGGGAATTCAAGGGCCAGCAAGCTGCTGTCAAGATCATTCCCAAGTCTAAGGTCACCCTCCATTTCTTGGACTTCTCTGTATCGTTTTCAAAGTCACCATTTCAGAAACTGGATTACAGTTTCTGAAAGACAAGGTTATGCATGCTTTGAGGTTAATTGTCAGATTAAATAATTTGAGGTCAGGGTCCACCAGCTAACCTTTTCTAGACGTTAAGTGGGGTGTTTGTTTGGGTGAACTGGACATATTGGCTTTTAATCTTAAAATCGTTTACAGAATTATCAAGGAACTGCAGGAACTGTAGATAGTCTTTTGCCAATGGCAAGAACTAGCAGCTGCTTCTGTGTGTCACGGAGTGGCAGTAAAAATCGTAGTAATTGATCATAATTATTTAGGAGGAAGCACGAGCTTCAATATTGTCTTCACATGGATCTGCAACTCGAGGCAGCGTGCTAGCTACCTAACTTATCTAAAGGGGCCCTGTTTTTGTAGTTGTTTTGACTACCTGCACAATGAGCTCTTAATTTTTAGGTGTTCGTGGGAAGCTGCTTAGGTGCTTCTCTATAGTGAGATGAAGCATCATTCTCTCTCATGTGCCAGTTGGTATATGGTGTGAGAAGATGAGATGATTTGATGAATGTTGTATCTTTACTTTGAATGCCGATTAAATTTCTCCACTAGGTCAATTCTTACTCTCGCACTAGGACCATTTCATGCTTTCCAAATTCTTAATTTCTGAAGTTGTTGAATATACGTTCTCTACCGCTGTCTCTCCAGGCCTCCAATGCACTTGCCATAATTGTAATAAAAGAATGTTTGATCTGTGTTCTCAGATGACCACAGCTATTGCAATAGAGGATGTGAGAAGGGAGGTGAAAATATTGCGAGCCTTGACGGGGCATAATCATCTAGTGAAATTCTATGATGCGTTTGAAGACAATGATAATGTTTTTATAGTCATGGAGTAAGTTTGACAAGTTCTTACCTTTTTCTCTGCAGCTACATCTCTTGGTGGCTTTGATCTTAAGCTGTTGCTGTTTGTGAAGATGATTCGTTTGTTATTTGGTTGGGTTGATGAATTGCTGCAGTGTGAAGCTATTGCAGATCTCAGTTCTAACTAGCATTTTGAATGTTTTTATTGAGGCTGCAGGTTGTGTGATGGAGGCGAGCTTCTAGATAGAATACTAGCACGGTCAGTATTCCTGAAATTGAAAGCTGAAACTTCTAAGAAGTTCAGTTTTTGGATTTGTTGTTTATGTTGCCTCCTGATGAGATGGACTAAAAACATTTTTAGGGGTGGAAAGTACTCGGAAGATGATGCGAAGGCTGTTATAGTGCAGATACTAAAAGTTGTTGCCTTTTGTCATCTTCAGGGTGTTGTGCACCGAGATCTCAAACCAGAGGTAGATACTTCTTATATGGTAAAGAGTGATCTGATTAACCAATTGTAATCAATACATGTACAAGAACTAGGATCGTAAAGTTTTTTAATTGTGGACCAAGTCTATTTAGCGAAGTTTTGATTATGTGAGAAAAGAATGAAAATCATCTGAAAGCATCTCTAAAGTCAATGCACCAGAAAGATTGAAAGTGCCTTCTACACTAAATTTTGTTTAATTATCTTAACTTTTCTTGAGCTCAGAACCTGATGTGATAATCTATAATCACCTTTTTGCCTGTTATGTTGCAGATTCAGCAAGTCCGGTAAGTTATTTCTTTGTCCCATTCTATATGAAATTCCATGTAATCAACAAGGGAAAGGGAAGTATGTGTTTTCATGCCAATTGATTTGGTTTGAAAAATTGAATATCAGTCCTTTATTCTTTTCTGCATCGTGTTGCAATCTAAGTTAGAGATATTCTGGTACAGAACTTTCTGTATTCCTCAAAGGATGAAAATTCTCTGCTAAAAGCCATAGACTTTGGCTTATCAGATTTTGTCAGACCAGGTGCGGCCCCTTTGTAGTGCAGTTTAGTATTGGTACAGCTTCCAAATCTAATGCCCTAATGATTACAGATGAAAGACTTAATGACATTGTTGGAAGTGCATACTATGTGGCCCCCGAAGTTCTACATAGATCTTATGGTACAGAAGCTGATATATGGAGTATAGGTGTGATATCATATATTCTTTTATGTGGTAGCCGTCCATTTTGGGCGAGGACGGAGTCTGGAATTTTTCGGGCTGTTTTAAAAGCGGAGCCCAATTTTAATGAAGCTCCATGGCCTTCCTTATCTTCAGAAGCTAAGCACTTCATCAAGTGCCTGCTAAACAAAGATCCAAGGAAACGGATGACTGCTGCTCAGGCTTTGAGTGAGTGTTTCATTACTTCTCTATTCTCAGATTTTCAATTTATGTGATTTTCTTGATCTTGTGTGAATAACCGGCATCATTGTTTCACAGGCCATCCTTGGATTCGGAATTATAATGAGATTAAGGTTCCTGTTGATATTCTGGTCTTTAGACTCATGAAGGCATATATGTGGTCATCATCTTTACGTAAGGCTGCTCTAAGGGTGTGTATGCCTATGTTGGTAGAACAACGTTTATTTCTGTGCTCTTTGTAGATGCCAGTATCAAAGATTTTGTTCTGATGGTTCTGATGGTATTGGTTCAGTCATCATCATGGACTGTTTCACTGCTTTAGTAGCTTCTGCATTTAATTTGATTAGTCCCACATTCCTGCTCATCTCCAAAGGGTCAGTTAAGAAATTTGATTATATGTGCATTTGTTAGCTAAGGCAATACTATTTTTATTTGCTTAGTTATTTTGAAGAATTGCTTCTGCTTGTTTTAATTTGCGCTTTATAATATTTTTCAAAATGAATCACTACTTAAAAAGGGAAAACAAAGCAATCACGAGTTTAGGGACCTGGGGCTAAAAGTGGGTGATGGGATTGAGCCCATGGCTTAAATCTGGACAGAAAGCCTCGACTCATATCCTCACATATTATTCCCTTTAGTCATCCAAATTGTAACATAACCAAGAACTGGGGCAATTTCATTAGGTTGGTAAACTTTGTTATTTCTGTTATATGATGGAAAATGTGGTAACCAGCAGGGATTCAGAGCCTTCATTTTGCGTCCGCAATTTTATTTTGCTAATAATGCAGGCATTGTCTAAGACATTGGCCATGGATGAACTTTATTACCTCAAGGAGCAGTTTGCGTTATTGGAGCCTAAAAATGGAAGAATTAGCTTTGAGAGTATCAGAATGGTTGGCCCTCTCAATGTCTACATCAAGTGATAATACTTCCACAGCGGTTGAAGGCACTTTAATCTATTGATGATTTATATTTGTCCAAACAGGTTCTACTTAAAAATGCAACGGAGGCCATGAAAGAATCTCGGGTCCCTGATCTTCTAAATTCGGTATAGTCGAGCTTGTGAACTTTCTGTGAATTTCGACTGTCAGACTTGTTGCTTATGCAAATGCATGTACATTTCTATTCCGAGACAGCTGGGAGCACTTCAGTATAGAACAATGGAATTTGAAGAATTTTGTGCTGCTGCACTGAGCGTCCATCAGCTAGAGGCCCTTGATAACTGGGAAGAACATGCCCGTTGTGCTTATGAGCTTTTTGAGGATGACGGAAATAGGGCTATTGTCATTGAAGAACTTGCTTCAGTAATCTACAGCTGTTTTTGTTTTTGTTTGAAGTAAAAAGGTTCTATATATCAAGTTGCATATGCTTAGCAGTTGAACCAGTTACCAGTCTGATGAATCTGTTGGTGGAAATTGCAGGAACTTGGTCTTGGGCCCTCTATCCCAGTTCATGCTGTTCTTAATGACTGGATTAGGCATGCGGATGGGAAGCTAAGCTTCCTTGGCTTCATTAAATTGCTGCATGGTGTTTCTAGCAGAGCTGGTGGCAAGGCACATTGACATCTCAAGATAGGATCGGTGATGAGCTTCCCTGGATTCGTGCCGATCAACTTATACTAGGATACCTGGACGAAGTGCAGCCTACTTTGTAGCTGATGAACTTGGATCTACTCTTTGCATTTGGCGTGCACATTACTTGAGTCCCAGCTTGGTTCTGTCCGGTCCACGCTGCTAGTTGGAAATGCCAAATTATTTGGATGGCCTAGCGAAGAGAACTTTCTAAATTGCAGAAAGATAAAATCCGGTGCCTAAAGAGGCTGTTGAAACAGAAAAAGAACGTAGGTAACATGCATATGTTTGTTCTTTAAACTACTCTGTAGCTTTTGAGTATGCCTTCCTTGTACCATTCCTGTTGGAAAGAGTTGTCGAACATGAACCGATTATAATGAAATGGAAGAGACAAATCACTTTTGTTAGTCCAACTGTGAGTTATCTATGTCACCGGACCATGTGACCGCGAATTGGGACGAGATGAAGTCATGAAGATCCAGGACGAATGGGCCAGACCCTGCCTGGCTGCGCAGGACGATCCCAGTAGACCAGGAGAGATCCAAGAAAATTTTTCTTCTTATTTTTTGTGAAAAAAATAAAAATAAAAAAATCGCTTACCCCACAAAAACTACTCCCGACCTGAGAACTTGAAGCTCAATAACTTGCGATACTTTCGTTTTGCGTCGTCCAAGTCCAACCCAATTTGTGAAGGCGGAGGATGAACCCTAGGTTTCGTATTCCTAGTACAGGTTCCTTGCCCCAATTCTACCGCTGTCTTTGCTCCCTCTCCTCCCCCGCCGACGCCCTCCTCGCCGACAAGGCCCTAACTCTTCTCCGCCGTCATCCTCGCCATCTAACTTCTCTCTCTTCCCGTTTCACCCCTCAACTCGCCTCGCACTTACTCCTCAACTCCCAGAACGACCAGAAACTGATACTCTCTTTCCTCCACTGGGCTCAACCGCAACCCTTCTTTACTCTCCATTGCAAGTGCCTCGCTCTCCACATCCTCACCAAATTCAAGCTCTACAAGTCTGCCCAGTCCTTGGCCCAGAGCCTCGCGGTCGACACCGCCGACCAAACCGGTACTTCTGTCTTTGAATGCCTCAAGGAGACCTACCACCCCTGCAACTCCACCTCCTCTGTCTTCGACCTGGTGGTCAAGTCGTATGCCCATTTGAATTTATTCGACAAGGCTTTGAACATCCTTCGGTTGGCGCAATCCGATGGGTTTATGCCTGGGGTGTTGGCGTACAACGCCGTTCTCGATTCCCTCATCAGGTGTAAAAAACCGGTCCGCTTGGTTGAGGACGTTTACAGAGAGATGACCGGAAATGGGATTGCTCCCAATGTGTTCACTTACAATATCCTGATCAGAGGATTTTGCGCCGCCGGAAATTTAGAGATGGGCTTGCGCTTCTTCGGTGAAATGGAGCAAAATGGTTGCCTTCCCAATGTGGTCACTTACAATACTTTGATTGATGCCAACAGTAAGCTGAGGAAGATAGATGATGCGTTTGACTTGTTGAGGTCTATGGCTTTGAGGGGTCTGGAGCCGAACTTGATCTCGTATAACGTGATCATCAATGGACTTTGCAGAGAAGGGAGGATGAGGGAGACCAGTTTGGTCCGGTCAGAGATGCAGAGGAAGGGGTTTGCTCCGGACGAGGTGACTTATAATACGCTTGTAAATGGGTACTGCAAGGAAGGTAATTTTCACCAAGCGCTGGTTTTGTATGGAGAGATGGTCAGCAATGGCTTGTCTCCAAATGTCGTGACTTACACATCATTGATCAATAGCATGTGCAAAGCCAGTAACATGAACCGAGCTATGGAGTTCTTCGATCAGATGCATGTTAGAGGGTTACGACCAAATGAGAGGACGTATACGACTCTAGTTGATGGGTTCTCTCAGCAAGGACTTTTGAATGAAGCTTATAGAGTCTTGAATGAGATGATTAAGAATGGATTCCGGCCTTCACTTGTGACCTATAATGCTCTTGTTAATGGACATTGCAAGCTTGGGAGGGTAGAAGACGCATTGAAGCTGGTTCAGGAGATGGCCGAGAAAGGATCACCCCCGGATGTGGTAACTTATAGTACTATCATTGCTGGTTTCTGCAAAAACTGGGATTTGGATAAGGCATTCCAGATGAAGCAGGAAATGGTCGAGAAAAGGATTTCTCCCGATTCCATTACCTACTCCTCGCTTATTCAGGGCTTGTGCGAGCAAGGTAAATTGAGTGAAGCTTGCCATCTTTTCCAAGAGATGTTGACAATGGGATTTCATCCTGATGAATTCACGTATACCACATTGATTCATGGATACTGCAGAGAAGGAAATCTAAATGAGGCTCTTCATCTGCATGAAGAGATGATTCAGAAGGGCTTCCTTCCTGATGCTGTTACATACCATGTGCTTCTGAATGGTCTCGATAAACAGGCTCGGACAAGGGAAGCAAGAAGGCTCTTGCTCAAGCTGTTCTATGAAGAGTCTGTACCAAGTGATATTACATATGATACACTAATAGAAAGCTGTCGTAATGTTGAATTTAAGAGCTCAACAGCCCTGCTAAAGGGGTTCTGTATGAAGGGATTGATGAGGGAAGCTGATAACATTTTTGAGTCCATGGTTTATAGAAGTCACAAGCCTGGTGAAGCAGATTATAATGTGATCATTCATGGCCACTGCAGAAATGGAAATGTTCAGAAGGCATACGATCTCTACAAGGAAATGTTAGAATCTCACTTTGTTCCACATACCGTGACTGTCATTGCCTTGGTGAAGGCACTTGTCACGGAGGGAAAGAACCAGGAACTTAATCAGGTTTTAGAGAACGTATTGAGAAGCTGTAAGTTAACAGACGCTGAGCTGGGTAAAGTACTTGTTGAGATCAACCATAAAGAAGGAAATGCGGATGCTGTTCTCAACGTGCTGACTGAAATGGCTAGGGATGGCCTTCTTCCGAACAGTGGCAAAACTGCTTATGTTGAACCCAGAAGTGGAAGATGATTATGAGGAGAGCAAATTGTGATGCCTCAACTACTCTTTTGGGGTGCCCCCTCAAGGCAACATTTTTGTGTTTGTAACAAGTTATAGATAGGTGACTTATATTCTTCAGAATGGTTTCTACCGACTGGACTTCAATTGCTTGCTTAAGATAACAACATACATCATCTAGCATGTTAGAACTAGAAGTCTAAAACTAACAGAAAAATAGTACAGCATGCAGAGAAGAACAAAAGCCTCAAAAGATCAACCTACACGAGCCAGATGTCCTATCTTGTTGAGAGCCTGTGGTGCAAGTCTTCGGCCAATGCCTGCCTCAAGCTATCCCCAAAATAATAGAACTGTTTCTCACTCTCGAGCACCCTAGCCGGAGCTCCACTCTCGTCTGGGTCCTTGCACAGCTCGGGCTCTGGCTCCCTAGCAATCTGGCACAGATTATGCAACACACAGCAAGCAACAATTGTCTGAGGAGCGTGATTCACGCCCACATTCAAGTCCTGAAGTATCTTCCATCTTGCCTTGAGCAGCCCGATGGCGTCCACCACAACGGATCTTGCCTTCATAAGCATCCCGTCGAACAGGTTCTGCGCCGGCGTCCCTGCCCCCTCCGGTGAAAATGGCGTCATCAGAAATGAAAGTAGTGGATAACACCAATCCCCAACCACGTAAGGCCTCACCTGGTGACCCCTCACGCTGATAGCCTTGTCCCACACAATGTCCCCGGAGGTGAGCCTTTGATACAACAAACTGTCCCTAAAATGTGTCGAATCGTCGGATCCACCAGGTGCCTTCACACAAACGTCCCAGAAAATCTTCCTATGATCGGAAACGACTTGAAGCAACACGGAATCATACCCATGTCTGCATTTGTACACATCCATCAAATCCCGACCCAGATTCAATCCCCGGAGCTTAATCGCGCTTCCATCAATAGCGCCGCAGATGTTGGGAAGCGAGGTCAACTCCTCGAAGCCCTGCGTCGTCTCTACCAATCTTCGGCGAGAAACTGGGATCTTGATAAATTCAGGGTAGAGCTTGGTTGCGAGTAGCCGAGTGACCATGTTAGTGATCTTGGAAACGAGGTAGGGGTCGAGGCCAGAGCGGCCAGCGACGGTCTTGGCGGAGTAGCCATGGGCAAGGCGGGAGAGAACCATGGCGACGGCGTAGTCCGATGGAAGAGAGAGATTGGAGGCGGCGATGTAGGGTTTGAGCTTGTCCACGACGGTGGTGAATACGGGGTAGGAGAGACCGTACAAGGAACGCCACTGAGCGTCGCGGATGGGGGCATCGACGGACCAGATGTGGTCTGTGGAGAGGGCGCGAAAAGCGGGGACGGAGAAATAGGCTGAGGAAGAGGGCGTCGGAGACGGGGAGTCATCTGGGTTTTGGGTTTTAGAGGAATTGGGATTCTGGTTTCTAGAGGTGGCTATGAAGGAGAGAACGGAGGCGAGAGTGAAGAAAAGGAGGGGGGCCGGGGAGGAGACGGAGAGGAGGGAAGATGGGCCAGATGAGGGCGGAGGGGTGGAGGACGAAGCGGCGGAGAGGAGGGAGGCGGTAGGGTCGAGGGAGTTGTGTAGGTGGAGGAGATTGGAGAGCATCAGCAAAAAGTTGTCGTCCATTGGAACAAATTGGACGATGAAATTTGGGTTTAGGGATTCTGTTCTGGTGTTTCCAATTGTCTCAATTTGTATTCTGCTGCTGCTAAAGAAGAAGCCGGCGAGTAGAGGGCTTGTCCTAGCTCTGCCCGCCGTCCATTTCAGGCCGGTTTTCTTTTTGCACCAGCTGCTTCCTTTCCTCTCTGCAAATATCGGTATGAATAAACCAATCGTGTTAATTGTTTCAGGGCCAAACTACCCCAGGTCCCTTTACTTGACAAGCTCACACGAGTTAGTCCCTCAACTAGAACTTGGTCTAAACTAGTCCTCAAACTTGGCAAATTGTTACAAGTTAGTCCCTCAGGCCATTTGTAGCGGCATGTGACCTCATCTCCTCTGTTGGACATGCCTTTCTCCTTCCGGATGTGCCTTTCTCCTTCAACCGGATGAGCCTTTCTTCTTCTGCTGGACTTGCATTTCTCCTTCTACCGGATGTGCCTTTCTCCTTCCACCAAACGCGCATTCCTTCTTCAGCCAGGCGCACCTTTCTCCTTCCGCCGAACTCCCCTTTCTCATCCATTGCTCCTCTTCTTTTCTTCTCTCTAGACGTGCCTTTTTTTTCTTTCTCATCTTCCTTCCTCCTCTAGGAATGATGGAGCTTGGCCGAGATCTTCCAATGGAGCCGGGCCAAGATCTTCTGATGGAGCATTTCTTGGAGGAATCGGAGTGGCCGGTGGGTTTTAAGCCGATTTGGAAAACCATCAACTGTATTTCTGGTTTGCTTCAACGTTCTTATCACGGTAAAAACATGTGGCGTTTTAACTCACTTCAAGGGATAAGTCATCACTTCAAGGACTAATATAAACTGATTTTTGGTTGGGAACCAACTCATTTAAGTTGGTCAAGTTCAGGGACCAGGGCGGTACTCAGGCCTTGTTTTGCAACTCATTATTATTTATTTTTTGGATAAAATCCATATTTAGTCCCCTAACTTTAACGGTTATCATAATGTGGTCCCTTACCTCTAAAAGTGACTATTAAAGTCCCCTCACTCAACTAATGTATCCTATTTTGATCTCTACCATTAGTTTTACCATTATTTGGGATGGAAATTACCTCTTTTATGATAAGAAATGACTAGATTGAGAGAATAATAAAGTTCAAATTAAAATTGACACAAAGTAATTTTAGTGACCTAAAATGCTAATTAACCTAATCTTCCCCCATTTTCCTGAATCCCGCCATTGCCGAACATCAATTTAATCCATGCCGCCCTTTATAGCTGTCGTTTCGATTGCTACCCTCAGACCCACTGAATTTCTATCCCAAATCCGAATCAAGCAAGAACCCAAAAGACAAAGAGTTGAAAAGAGCAATAGGCAGAGAAGGAAGGACGTGTGTCAAGAAAATTAGCGATGCCCTGAGTGCTGTTGATTGCTGGCCGGCCATAATGGACGCGTCATCAAGAGAATGAGGCTTGATTTCGAACAGAGCGTTGGGGTCGCAAGGAGGCTCAATGGAGACCTAATTGCTGCCGCCACAACGTCGATCTCTGTTCACAACCTTGCAATCTCTTTCTCTCCTTCTCTGTTTGCAACCTCCTCCTGAACTTTTCGAATCCGACACTGATGTCTGTGATAAACCCTAATATTTGTCATTTCCAATTCGACCCCAATTGGTATCAGGTTCATTCGATTCCAAAAACGAGTGGGTGATTGGAAATTGGAGTGACGGAGAGGCGAGGGTGCATGATGGCATGGATGGTGGAATGGGTGATTGGAAATCGGAGAAGATTTGAATTATGGGTGAAACCATGTCTTAAGACTTATAATTATGCGCTTGCATCATTTTAGTCTGAAATATGTTGTTCTTTCAGTTTAGTCACTTGTTGTCATGAAAAGGACAGACACGTGGCAAATGTGAGTGCCATGTAAGTAACTTCCATATGAAATAATGGCAGAATTAACGGTAGAGACCACAATAGAACACGTTAGTTGAGTTAGGGGACTTTAATAATCACTTTTAGAGGTAAGAGACCACATTAGAACGACCCTTAAAATTAAGGGACTAAATGCGGATTTACCCTTTATTTTTTACTCAAATAATAACTTTTGTTTTTAAATAACTTATTAGCCATTAAATGAATAGAATATTTCATTATATTGATCAATTATTTGTACCGAGCAAGTTTATATATTTTATAATTGGATCAATAATCTTTTCTTTCTCTTTGATATCTTCAAAGATGAGAATATAGCAATCAGAGCCAATAGATTGTATAACAGTATAAGTGACCTTAGGTATATAAGGTTGAGAGACAAGATCAACAAATATAACTGAAGAATAATTCAAGTTTGTTTTGTGATTGAGGTGAAATTGCAATTTGTTCTTCCTATTTTAGAAATATACGCTTTTCAACATCTTTTTGTTATATTATTTCACAACAACTTTGAAATTTTAATTTAAACTATATGTAGCCATTCTTCAGTAATTTTGTTCTATTAAGTAATTTTTCTATAGTTAATGAACGTTTTAAGTCATCAATTTACTCACTTGTAAATTTAAAACTATATTTTTAAAATACAAACTAATTATAAGTTTTCATTTATCATTTATATATAAAAATTTACATTATCTACTAAAATGTTAAAATGTTGAAGATATAGAATTATATATTAATTAATATGAATACTGAATGGTTCAAAAAACTTGGAAGTGTTGAAGTATAAAATTAATGATCATTTCAAAGTAATTCATAAAAATTATCCAAACTTACAATAGTATATTAGCTATGATCTATTTTTAGAAAAATAACTTAAGAGATAAAAATTGAAATGAACAAATAAAGCTGTTCAGATTATTGCTTTAGGGTAAGACTATAATTTAAATTATATGATAATTATTTTTTAGTAAATTTGTGTCGTCTTTTATGAATTTTAAAAAAATTAATAGATAATCTAAATTATTAAGGTCAGTTGGTTTTCCATTAATTTTAATGCGTTATTGCACAAATTATCAATTTATTAAAACTGTAATATTCAAAAAGTTAAAAAAATGTAATTTTTAATTTTTTTTTGTAAAAATAATTAGTTTTATTAATTTTTAAAATTATCTAACATGGAAAAATAAAAATTATTAAAAAATATTCACCTTTCTTAAAAAGTATTGTAGAGTTACCTTTTGGACTTCTTAATCTACAAGGTTTTTCAATAAATTAATGATTTTAGTAAATAATTTTTTTATATAAGATTATGCACAAAAATAGTGCATTAATTTTAATGCAAAATGTATTGGCTCTCGTTTTTTCTCCTTGTAAATAACCACAAACTCGGGTTCTTATGCCACATCTGCATTTATATTGCGACTTCCATTTCTTTGTAAATCCACCATATTAAGGGAATAAAATCTTAGGACTTAAGAAAATAAATAAATAACAGATTAATGACATTTTTTTAAAAAAAATAATAGATTAATGATAAAATTGATATAGGAGTCCCCCAAAATTAAATTTTTATACTAATTTTTTTAGACAGGAAATGAAAAATTCATAAACATTTAATAAAATTATAAAAAATATATTTTTAATGAATTACTAAATATACAAAATATTAAGTTTTAAATAAAATTGATATTGGACACAAAAATATAGAAATAAAAAAAATTATTTTAAGTAGTTGTTTTATTGATTCGGGTCGGAATTGGTTCCTGCCTCCTGGGGTCGGATCTAGATCCTTATAGGGCATTCAGGTCCAGCCAGCAAGCAATGCTTCATCGTCTACTTCGAAACAGGCGAGAGGGGATTTAGGGTTCAAAACCACACCTTGACTTTGCCTCGGCCAATTAGCAGACCTCGCAGCAATCTTGTAATTTGCAGCTATGACTGAGGTATCTCGTATTCTATTGATTTTTCCCCTTTAATTCATTGAATTCATTGTTTCTCAATGGTTCGTTCTTTTCTCCATCGAAGTTTTCCAATTCCATTCGATTGTCTAGGCTCGAAACAGAAACGTGGGATTGGACTTGATTCTTGTTATTTCATAGATGTTGAAATCCTTTTGCCCGCCTATGATAGGGAGCTGGCTAACTGTGTCTTTTTCTCCCCAAACTATTATCAGTATTGGGTCAGCCAGGGCAATAAATGGTGCGATTTCTGCAAAATATTCATATCGAATAACCCTTCTAGCATTAGAAACCATGAGCTTGGTCAGCGTCACAAGGACAATGTTGCGAAGAGGCTTGTTGATATGAGAAAACAAAGTGCTGCCAAGGAGAAGGAAGAAAAGGAAGCTGCTCGTGCCATCCAGCAGATCGAAGCGGTATGTATTTCTTTTTTTTTTTTTCCTACGTTTTTTATGTCTCTGGTGCTTGTGAATGATTTATAGTCATAGTTCGAAGCAACTTTCAGGAGCTAGAAGGATGCTTGTATCATTAAGTGCATCTATTACTATTGATTTTATCTGCTTCAATCTTTTGCAGAAAGCTCAGCGTAGTTATCAGAAGGACGTGGCAAGTTTTCAGGCTAGAGATTCTAATGCCGAGGTGCTAAGTGGTCAGGAGAGTGAGTACAGCTTTCTTCTACTTCAGTTTTCACCCTTTTCTGGCAGCCAACGAAGCTTAAAGTTGTTGGAGTTAGTGTTGTTACTTTGTATTGTATAATGCATAAAACTGTTGTTTTCCCCTACTTCTATCATCTCTTGTAGTTAATCTCTGTTTGAATCTATGCCCTGATATCCCTTAGTTTCATGAAATTCAGACGTGATGATCACTTGTTATTGCATTCTAAACACCTGCTAGTTCCTGATTAACTTATGGTCTCGGTTTGCTTTCTTGTCAATGATTCACTTGATCTGGGTTGTGATTTGTAGCACTGTCTGGCTTGATTTTGTCAATCATTTAATTTGAATGAATGACATGATATCGCTGGGAGTATGATGCAGGCTGTAGTGTGATGAAAGTACTGGTTGTGACTATAGTGATCATTGTAGTTACTGATTATAGTTGATGATGTAGGCTGGGAGTATGATGAAAGTACAGGATATTATTATAATCCAGACAATGGCTTGTACCATGATTCAACATCAGGGTTCTACTACTCTGATTCTATAGGTCTGGATCCATATGGCTAATTTTTATATTCTTTTTCTTCCAGCTATCTTTATCATTTTAAACATTTGTTGATATACTTAGTTAGACTGTGTGAACCAGGCAAGTGGGTGAATCGGCAAGAGGCATACTCTTCAGTTTCAGCAAATTCCAAGCCTAAAGGTCCTGGCTTGAAAAAAGCATCTTTAGCTTTGGGGCAAGGATCAAATAAAGACATTAAAGGAACTGCCAAACCGGAAAATGGGCCTGCATCGGGTCCTGTTGTCTCAGCTTCTCTAAATCCTACAAAATCTGGGAAGGGCGCTCCTTCATCACTTACTGTTGGAAAGAGAAAAAGGCCAGAGGATAAGCAAAAACCAATATCTAAAGAAGAAGCAGCTGCACTCAAAGCAAGAGCGGCTGCCAGGAAAAGAGTTGAAGAGAGAGAAAAGCCTTTGCTTGGTTTGTATAATGGGTCTCGCTGACAAGCTGGTTTGATGGATTTTCTTTTCCCCCATTAGTTGAGGGTATGCTTACACTTAATAGTTAATGCAGTTCTTTGCAATTCAAACCATTGTGTCTTCCATCTGCTGATGCTGTGCTGTTTACCTTCACTCTGTAATTATGCAACTTTTTGTTTCCTTGTGGACTGATTATTAGAAAGCTGCTTTAACTTTCATCAGCTGTTACTCATATCATGAAAAAATTTTGAGCTTTCATCCTCTTGCTCTGTAATGGTGACCAAGGATCTTGGTTAAGCAACTTGAGCAGAACACAGAGATTCCTGAACTATAAGAAAGAATAGGGATCTGGAATTTAAAAAACCTTGTGGGCAATGACCATGAACTTTAGTTGTTAAGCTGAACCATTAGCCTGATATGTAAAAAACAAAAGGCTAAGGGATGAGCGACCGGGGTATATAGATAAGCCATTAGTATCCATGTATGATGAAGACAGCAACGAGTGAAAGACCGATCAGTTACCTCAGCTATAACCCCAACTAGTTGGGTTGGGCTACTATCAACAATTAGAAGATGATTTGTTTTCTTTATGGTCTGTTGCAGATCACAGGACAGGAGGAGAATATTGGCAGTGTTTTCAGGTGACTGCAAGAAGAAGCAATGTGGAGAGTGTTGGTTGATTGTTTGTCATGTAAAGGATGATTCAATTGTGTTGTCTATAATTGCACTCTTGCCCTCTCCAGTTGAGAGACTGGTGTTTGAGAGATTCATGGGCTTCTGAAAGCCAATGATGGCTAAAAGCCTTGTGCACATGATTAAGCACTTGTATAATTAACTCTTAAATCCTTGTCGGTTGCCGTCTAGTTGGCATTGGATCAGGAAAACTCTTCTAACATGTAACTTCGTTGTATACCGAGTGTGAATAACACTGGCTTGGTGACTTCTATTCGTATCTCATGCATGCATATGCAGGTGCAGGCAATGCACATGTACGGTGCATGTCTCTGACAGTTCTATTACTCGAAGAACTGTAGGACTGCCATTGAGGCTGGCTGATTGGAATGGATTTGAAGGCTTTGGGCATTTCAATCTAAATGTTGTTTATTTTCAGAATAATGATGAACTCTGCATCCAAATTGCAGAAGCAGGTTGACATGGTTTCCTCACTAGGTGACTATGCCATATAGCCATAGTGCGTGTTTTACCTTGTTCTCTCGGATTACCAGAAAAAAAAAAAAAAAAAAAAAGATGAGAAGAATAAGAAACCGGTCCTAGTCTGGTTACAATCGTACACTGGAAACAAATCGTGGAGAAGTTTATGTCAAACTTGACGAATCTATTTCACCTGTTTTTGATAGATGGGTAAAAAGAGAGATAGAAGTCATTTTGAGGAACCCTGATCAATGAGGCAGGGCCACTCCATAAATGCGAAGACAAAAGGTTCGGATGAATTCTCCTGTCTGTTGTTCTTGTTTCTTTTTTGATAAAAAAGAGGAAGTTATGATTACAAAACGTAATAAAGCCATTATTCTCGCTTACCAACAGCTAAACAAGTTTAATGGAGCAGTACTAACAACCTGAAATATATCAAAGAGAGGGTCCGGGTCCGGGACCGGGAGTGATGACGTTACATACGTAGTCCTGTTTTCTTTTTCCAAAAGTGAAGATCAGTGAATTAAACTAACAATCCAATTTGCTTTGGGTCTCATCTCATCTAATCTGCTGTATCAAAAACTAACAACCCAAGTGCTTGGTGCCCCCTTCTTTGGTTCTACCCGAATGTCCCAGGTCTTGCAATTTTTATTATTCTTATTGTTTTTCAATGCAACACCGTACTCTTTTTTATTTTTTTGTTGAAATATAAGACCATACTTACACGTAAACTATCCATTTTTTAAGAATTTAGAATGTTATAGGAGGCAATTCTACAACTTAATCTATGCTACGCATGCATCCTAAACTGCTCAAACATAAACCGACCATGTGATATAGTGGTTTGTATGTCAATTAGGAGCAATAGACTATCAATTAACTTATAGGCAGCAACAACCTTCTGATATTACACACACACACAAAAAGTGAATTTTATATTAAACGTGAATTTTATATTAAACCGATCCTTTTTATGACTGAATCAAATCTTGAGAACCGAATAATACTGTAGATGAAGAGTAATGAAAGTATATAAGTCAACTGTAAGATTTGTGTTCCGGTAATTAATCAAACCTATCATATGAAATATAACTTCAGGATGGAGGAAGGAAGCACATGGATGGATTGGCGCCCTTAATTTCCCCCATTATGATCTCTAAATCTCTCTCATCACATGCGTGCATCCTAATCCTAGTCCTAAATCTATGCAATCGCTTCTCTCCTCACTCAAATCAAATGATCATAATTAAGTCCAGTCCAGTCCCCAATCTAAATGCAAGACCTCTCACTCCCATCCTATTACCGCTCTTCCGATCCGACACATGAATCCTTAAATGAACCTTAATTAGGGGTACACTAACTTGACGGTAAACTAATACTCCCTCTGTCCTGTTAATTTTGCTCAAATTGCTTTTGCACGTAGTTTTAGGCCTGATGTTATTTTTTTTCTAATTTTCCAATTTTACCCTCCCCTCCTCTTCCTCGTGTTAATCTGTCCCAAGCTCCACCACCGGCGCCGTCACTTCTCCGATGACACCACCGGCTCTCCATCTCAGCCTCCCACTCTACGTCTCCGGCCCCGCCTCCAACATTACATCTTTGCCCTTGCCTCTATCCCCATCTCCCCTCTGGCATCGATTCGCGTCCTCGTTCCATCCCGGTCTCCCCTCTGGTCTCGATTGGCTTGCACCATCCTCGATTCGCCGGCGTCACTCCGTCCTCGTTTGCATCGTCTGCCCTGCTTTAACCCAGCCCCTCTCCGTCTTCATCTCGGCCCTTCCGCAGAGAATCAGACTCTATAGCCAATCGCGCGTCCGTCGTCAATCTCCTGTCAATCGTCGATTCGTAGTGGAATCGCACGTCCGTGTCGATCATGCCTCCGTCGCTGATTCGCAGTGCAACCTTGCCGGAGGGGAAAAGAGATCGAGGTCGGGGGGACAATGGAAAAGAGGAGATCGAGGCCGACGACAAAGGGAAAGATTGAGGGCAATGGGGACGACGGCCGTCATAGGTTAGGGCAGTAAGGACGATGGGCGTCAGAGGTTGAGGACGGCCGGGACGATGGGCGACCAGGGGCGGTGGGGACGATGGGCAATGGAGGTCAAGTCTGTTGGGAGGAGTGAGGGAGAGGGATGAGTTAAATTAGGGGTATAATGGTAAATGAAATGTAAAAAATTACTTAAAATGAAAATTGTGCAAGTTTTTTGGGACTGCCAAAAAAGAAAAATGTAACAAAACTTTTAGGACGGAAGGAGTAAAATTTATCTGTCACTCATCTTACAAATAACGGATTGTTATCTTAGCATAACCACACAAAGAATCCCTTCTTTAATTTCATGTGCATATATCTCTGTATGTATGATATTATTTTGTGTTTCTAAATGGTCCTACGTACTTCCGTGGGAGCAGTATTCCCTTTTTTTTTTTTTACTTTTCAATCCCTCCTTTTTCCTTTCCTTGTGTGATGAATAATATAAGTGTGTGCAGGTCATTATGATTCTGATTCAATTGATTAAATTTGAGACCTGAAGTACAGTAGGGGATGATTAACTGTATTATTATAGATTGTATGAGGCGGCGGGGGAGGGGAGCCAGCACATGCTACCAACCACAGCGTTTAAATTAGCACTTCTGCACCGGACCAGAACTAGAGAAGGCCGTTTGGAAACATTTTAGTTACTTTCATCATTGAAACCTGTAGCTAGCGATGAGAGAATCATGCCACTCACAAAAGCCGATTTTTTTTGGCCAAACTATACAATTGGCCCCTGAACTATCACAATTCGAGCAAGTTAGTCCACAACTCAGAACTCATTAAATGTCAGCCCTTGAACTTTGCAAAAGTTGGCGACTTCGTCCAATTGTCAATGTAGTTGACTGATGATGTTTGTCTTTAGGATGAGGTGGCGGGAGATTGCTAATGTGGAGGGTGAATTAAACCTAAAACATGCCAATAAAAATGCAGAAGCAAATGTTTGAAGAACTCCAAGAAACTGATAGCAGCATAGTTGGAAAGCAATGCGGATAATCACAAGGTGATTCTTGTAATGTAGTGGAGAGTTCTCATGAAGTGGGTGGCCCGTCGATTGTGGGAGGTACCTGAAGCACATTAAGAATTGGTGGTAATGGTGAAAATTTGGAAGGCACAACATAATTGAACATGGCTTATGCGGAACATGTGCAGTGGAAGCCTGGTGAGTTTGTGATCCTCATGGATGGAAAGGTGAAGCAGATGAGCAGAGGAAAGGTTCATCAAGTACAAGGGAAAATGGTACTGTAAGAGCCTAGAGGAATAAAAAATGTGTGTGGTTAATGTGGTTCACCTGAAGACTAATAGGTGTGGAAAGGTACTATACTAATCTGAAGCAACAAGAATGTCATCTGATGAGGTGGAGAGAAAAATAGGAGTGATTAGAGTGATCTGGGATGGACCTTTCTACACCCCCCCCCCCCCCCCCCCCCCCAGAAATGGGGGTAAAGATATTGTCTGAAATTCGCGACCCTCGATCTTCCCCACAATTTGCACAGCAATGGCAAAATCGTTTGGAGACGGCGACTTGGGTTTGTCCGTGATGAGGTGGCAACTCCATTGCTTATGCTATCGATACTTGTCAGTGACTTATGGCGTTGATTGGCAACGGAGTGGTGTGAAAGTGAGCCGACTCAAATATGCTGTTTCTCGTGGTCAGCCATGCTAAGCATAGGTGCAGGAAGCACGAACGATGCCAACACTCCTCTGGAATGGCTGGCGGCCACTGAATGACGTTGGTGGTGGGGGGCTAGAACTACGCAGTAAAAGCTGGGGTGTTGAGGGTGAGAATAGCGAAACAAAGGGACTCCAACAAAATGTACCTGTTATTCCACATCAGCATTTTATTGGCAAGTTTTGGCTTTACTTTTCCCACCACCCTCCACAAAAGCAATCTCTAGCAACCTCATCCTGAAGGCAAACACCATTAGTCAACTATAACGCAATTGGACTAAGTCGCCAATTTTTGCAAAGTTCAGGGGCTAACATTTAATGAGTTCTGAGTTGTGAACTAACTCACTCGAGTTGTGAAAGTTCAGGAGCCAATTATATAGTTTGGCCATTTTTATTTGTTATTCTCCGGCACTTAATTCACTCCCCCATCAGCTTTTCTCAAACCGATATTTACAACTATACAGTTCACTTTGAACATTACGAACTTAATTTCTAACCAACTTTTAGAATGCCCAATAAAAAATATTGGTGACTAGATATTGTGTTTAGATAAATATAAAAAGATTGAATATGATGGTTTATCAAACATAAATGATAAATATAAAAAGATTGAATATGATGGTTTATCAAACATAACTAATTATATGTGATATTTTTTTTAAACACAAATATGTTTTTTGACTTCAAAAAAACGCAAAATTCAGTCATTTATGCTTGTTAGATGCTCTTTCTAGTTAACAACAATTTTTTTTTTTACTTGTCATAAGTATAAATTGTTTGAAATAAATGAGAAATACTTCCTTTTTTGGCTTTTCAAAGACAATTCCTTAGAGCAGTTTAAAGAATTGTTAAATAACAATACTCCTAAGATCTTTCAAATGTTTAGATTTGACATGAAGATTAAGAAAAATAAAAAGAATTATATATTATTTCCACATGTTACCTTTACTTTTTGTACAAAAAACCAAGAAGAATTAAAAAAGTAAATATTCAAATAATAGATTGAAGAGTAATATAGTAAATAATTTACTAAATATGGTGATGGTACATTCAAGATAAGGGTACACGGAACCTTGGGAAGCCTTCTCATGGATAATTGAGGAGATGCCCTTGAGCATCTTGTATCCTCGAGTACCAAGAACATTTTGCCATCTCACTCAAATGACTAGCCCAAGGCTAAGCCACTCCCTCACCATCATTCCTCATGACTCCACTATTCAAACACCCCCCAAGCAGAACCATGGCCCATCTAAGCCTTCTTATTGATGGTATTGGAAAGGCCACCAACTTCTCACACAATACCGCTATATCAACGCACATACCGCGATGGAGTACACATAATCGACCTAATTGACACACATGATGATTTCCGTAGAGGGTATTATATAACAGAGGCCCTTAGATCTCTAAAGATACGCTCACTTCATCTCTTAAAACTCTTATACACCTTTATTGAAATTGACTTAAGCACGGAGGCCTCTTGGGAAACACCCCAGCCTCCCTTCTTCGTTTTCCCTTCTATGTGATTTGTAGGTCCACCTTAGCAAAGCTCCTGTTCCAAATAACCAGAGCTAATAGCGCTTGTCCTCGAGTTGGTTTACCACCAATCATATAAAAATATTATAAAAATTTGGGATTACTTAAGATATTATATATTACAACGAATTTGAGGTAGAAAAAGTATTTTATAAAAAATTCACTTAGCTACATTATATGTAATATTAACTCTTTAGTGCTTCCTCATCCTATAATGTCTCTTTCGCTTTTTTTTTTTTTTTATAAAAAATTATAAATTTTATACCACATAAGTGTATATTGTTAGACGTATTATTTTACCAACTTTATCATTTGTTGAATGTTATAAATATTACAGTAATAATTGTATCCATTGTCTTTGTTCTAATAGGAATGTTACATTTGAAAAAAAAAACTAAATACTATAAAACAGTAACACATATTTCCAGCACAAAAAATAGAATATAAGTTTGTGCTCTGTCGCTAGTTGTATTGGAAATGCAATAATAAAAGGGTCTTAATAACCTAGCTATATCTTCAATTTTCCAGTTCCCTAATATAACCGAAATTTACACCACCCAAATCAAGTTCATTTACTAGCAAATTATCGTCCAAAACCCCAATTGGAAGCAGCCTCATAACAAGTTGTAACACATTTTAGGTTCTTTGTAGTAATTTGGATACAAATTAAGAGGAGACATTTCATGAATAACGGACCCCTCCTCCAGCCAAAACAAACAAACAGATGATCTCCTATTTATCAAGATAAATGTTCAACTGATCGGACGGTCCCAAAATGACCAACGTGCCAGTCAACTAAGGACCCAACTCCCCCGG
Organism: Aquilaria sinensis; assembly: GCA_005392925.1. Taxonomy (NCBI): domain Eukaryota; kingdom Viridiplantae; phylum Streptophyta; class Magnoliopsida; order Malvales; family Thymelaeaceae; genus Aquilaria; species Aquilaria sinensis. The sequence continues at coordinate 78,824 of SMDT01002574.1, read as the reverse complement.
AACTCTCATGCACCCGAGCAAGCCTTGCCTGTAAGGCAGAAACGTCTTCCTCCTCATCTCCTCCGCCACCGCCCGGTTCGTTGTATAGTGAAGCTCGTGAGCCGAAGCAGCTCCTCTCCTCCGAGAAACCGAACCCTCGCTGCCTGTCGACCGGAAGCTCGACCCCTTTACTTCCCCTGTTTCTGTCTTCGATAACAGACCATATTTCCTCAGAGTTTCTTTGTCAGCTGCTCTGCCTTCCGAAGCGCTTCTGAACAGCAGAAAATCTTTCAAGCTCCACTTCTTGTACGTCTTCGAAAACGAAATGGCGGAAAATATCGCTGAGGCGTAAGATTTTCCGTTGTTGTTCGTGACCGAGGCTTGGGAATTTCGATGATTTTCTTCATTGTCCGGCTCGAAGATGATGTCTGATATTCGTAAAGGGGACAGAGATCTGCTTCCGTTGCGGACATATCCGGAAGAAACAGGAGTGGAATACGAGGAAGAAATACAAGTTCTTGTTCTTCCCCTTTCTCTGAGATCAACACTTTTTCGGGTCTCCTCCATTAATGCCGCCTCAATGGGGTCGGATTCCCTATTCTTCGAATTTCTCGATTTCCCCTGTTTCGGTGATCGAGGAGACCTGGGAGAAGAAGCAGAGAAGAGCTGTTGGAAGTCCGAAGCTGGGTTGAGAGGCCGAATTCTGCCGCCGTCGAAGAGTTCATCCGCGGCGGATAAGTAAGCACTCTCAGGGTTCCCGCTGAAGCCAAATTCGAAGTCTTCTTCGCTAAAATCGCCATCAGTTTCGGGCTGAGTCTCTGCGGCTTTTTGGCGGCGAGAGGGGCTCGCCGGAGCGCTGAAGAAAAAGTGAGCAAAGTGTTGAGGACTGGAAGGAGCCGTCATGAACGGGGATGAACAAGCGCTGTCGAAATTGAAGTCTGGAGCAGGGACTGGAACTGCCACTTGGATCTCCATTGATGGTTTAAATTCCGTTCTGTTTGCCGGGAGAGAAAAATGGAGGGATATATATATAGAAACAGAGGAAGAAGGAGAGAGATGGGAAAGCAGGGAGATTGACCGAAGAGGGAGATAGATTACGAGTTTATAACTAATTGAGGAGCCGCCTTAATTATAAGTTTTATCTCCTATCCTATTCTACTGTGTTGACACATGATTATTCAATACAAGGACGGATAGAATAGACTGATAAATGATAATTAACGTCAATAAAATGTAATAATAGGAATAAAACAGGCTATCCTCGCTTTAATCATGTTGCCCAAAAATAAATTAGCGTTTGATCTCCCGGTAAATTTTATAGGCAATCCATATCTTTTAGCTTTCATCATTTTTTAATTGGGTAAATTTCATGAATGATCCCTAACATTTAGTCATTGTTTTCATTTAGTCCCTGACCTATTGAATGTTCTGTTTTAGTCCTAAACCTATTAAAACGTTTTGTTTTAGTCCTAAATCTATTGACAGCGTTTCATTTTGGTCCCAATTTAATAAAATTTGTTAACTCAAAGCATTTATCTGATAACAATGTTTTAGATCATAATTTAAATTATCCGGTAACTGTCTTACAATAAATTTAATCTGTAAAATAATTTTTTATAATTAATAAAAAATTTAAGTCACCTTTTTTTCCTCTCTATAAATTGAATTTATTTCATTCAGGAAGAAAAAAATTATTAATTTAAATTGTCTATTTACTGTTAAAAAATATTAAACTGTTTAAATTTACTAGAAGACAGTTACCGAATATTTAAATTAGGATTTCAAAAGTTTCTATCAGACAATTATTCTGAGTTAATGAATTTCATCTAGTGAGGGACCAAAATGAAATAATTTTAATAAGTTTAGGACCAAAACAAAACATTCGATAGGTTAAGGACTAAAAGAAAACAATGACAAAAGGTCAGGGACTATTTGTGTAATTTACTCTTTTTTAATTTACATATAATGTATTAACTGATTTGTTTTAATCTTAATCTTATTAAAAAATATTTTTAATAAATAGTAAATTTAAGTTGTGCAATATTTTTTTACAGTTAATGAATAGTTTAATTATTAATTTTTTCCCTTTCTGAATAGAATAAACATGATTTTCAGATAAAAGAATTTAATAATGTAAATTATTCATTAATTATAAAAAAATTGTGACATAATTTAATTTTACTGAAAAATATTATCCGACAGTTTGAATAGGATTTCAAGAGTTGATATTAGACAATAATGTAATTACTCTAATTTAACAGATGAATGATAAAAATGAAACATTTTTAATAGTTGTTTGACTTTTAATAGGTTTAGGACCAAAATATAACCATTAATATGTTATAGCTTAAAAATAACATAATAATTAAAAATTAGGTAGTATTCATATATATATATATATATCTCAACTCCCCAGCTCGAGGTGTTACGTGGCTGATAAGTTTGATTTACTTTAACCGAAGGAGCGAACAATAAATATTGACAAAATGAAGTATATATCACATATATGGGGACCTAATTCTACCATGTACATAGAAAAAAAAAATAGTCTATTTATGAATATAGTTCTCTCTCACACGATTTTCATGAACTTAGTAAATTGATAACTTAAGTACCATTGTTAGATATAGTCACACATTGTTTGTCGGGATGTGGCTCTTCCTCCCCCTCTAACTCGTGTTCAACCATCCTTAATTTCCCTTAACCCTTCGTTGGTGTATATATATAGCACTTCTGCTCTGATCTGAATGATTTTGGTCGAACGTTTGAAAGTGCACATTAGTTTCAATTAATGTTACAATGTACTTTAAATATACGCACTACTAATAATCTTCACTCACATTCACATCATTAATTATGAGTGGAAATTAAAAGATAAGGATACGCGGATTCATTCTCTCTCGCTGGTGAGAGCTTCTTCCCTCAATCGTGCGCCGCAGGGTAGGGTTTCGTTTGGCTTGTGTCTTACTCAATTTCCCTTGTTATCTCGCTTCATTTAATTCTCAGGGGCTTAATTAATTATTGCTTTAATTTCCATTGCTATCTATCGCACTTCTCCGGCACTGTTTCCGTTGTTTTTGTAAGATTTTGGACTGCCCTAAACTTGGGAGGAAACTTCTCCCTCCTTTTCGTCTGCGGTCGGGAGACCTACCGTGGTATACGTGTGCTCCAGTGTTAATTTTCTGATTTAATGTTGGCGGCTAACCAATACGGTGGCAGTACTTGCGCACGGGTATCTCTTCCAAAAGCTTTATCCCTTGCCCAAATATTTTGTGCATGAGCTTTCATTATATATATATATAATATCATTCATCAGATTAAATAATTGAGCTTCACCAATGTATTTAATATATTACCGTAAGGTACTGCACACTGTAAATTATAGATATACCACATTAATATATTGTTATCGTTTTTACAACACACACACACACACACACACATATATATATATATATATATATATATGTATGTATTATTTTAAGATGAAAGACATCAAAAATATTTTTAAAATATTTTTATATGTTTTCTAATTATTTTTATCATATTTTTTATAATATAAATCAAATATTTATGAAAGATGACATCTTTTATAAGAAAATATAAAAATGGAATACATAGAATAAAATAAATATTACTAAAAAAATAATTTACTAAAACAAAGTAAATTAAAAAAATAAGAAAGCATAATTTAGAGATGTAAGAATGGTACCACCTTCACGTGTTTTTTTTTCATGTATATTGAAACAGTGACAATTAAAATGAAAAAAAAGAAAGAAATAAACTGTGTTGTTGGTCAATTTGCCGTGATATTTGCTTGAGGTACGAATAATTTTACAAGTACATTACTTCATCCTATCTTCTTCGATAATTAACTTGCCTACTCTTTCATATATAAAAGAAAATCTCAGTTAGTTTCTTCATTTTTCTTCTTTCTATTTTTTTTTTCTTAGGAGACAGATTAAATTTAATTACTAGTAAATAATTTAAAATTAAAATTTTAAAAATGAATGTTTGATAGTGTGAGGAATACAGATGGAAAGTACATTTCAAAACCTAGAAATGAAAATGATGTAATTTATGCAAACCTCATGGTGTATATATATATATCTGAAACAATATACAGAGTAATTAATATCGTAGCATCGTTAACGTTGAAAGCACCAAATTGTAATATTGAAGTGTATTAAAACTTGTTTAATTAATTAGAAAACTTTATAAGATCCCGTTTGCTACAGTCTAAATGGTCAGTAATAACTCAAGTGATGAGACCAATTAGTTTTTATCATACATCTAGCACATAAAATTTAATAAAGTCTATTGTGTACATTATTTGCATTCCCCAAAAAAACATTTATTTTTTGAAGTTTGCGAGACAAAAAGAGATTGAAGTGATATGGAGTAACTAATTGCAAACAAACAATTACTTTTGCGATCGACGACGACCCTCTTAAAATTTGATTTTTAGTTTTGTAATATGTAGAAACAATAACATATTAAGCCACTTGCTTTAATCTATATTCAGTCATTATTTTACAAAGCCATTTTCATTAAACTATATGATCATTGTGCATCAATTCATATTATTGGCCGGTCTCCAACACCTGTTATCATATATAAATCATACCAATTTGTTTTCTCTAACTCAATATTTTAATTACTAGCAAGCTGCCTATTTTGATAGACTATGAGAAGAAATTGAGGGGAAAAAGAAAACGCTCCGGAACATGATCAAATTAATAGGATGGCTAGCGTACATAACTTAATTTCTTCCAAGAAGAAAACTTATGTCAACTTTTCCTTCGAAGCAAATTGATCGAACAACAAGTATTCATGTTCCTGTCTTATTGTGCTCTTAATATACTTTTATTAGGCATATGTGTATATATATTCAGGGTGTGGCATCCAGAAGCCTTCTGATTAGTATATTTGTCAACAATTTCTTCTGATAAGAACAAATTATAGTCCACAATTTTAGGCCAACGATATTCTTAGTCATTTTCAGCGATTGTTCCTTGTGTCTTACTATATTTCTAAAATGATACAAAGTAAAACAAAAAAAAAAGTCAACGAACAGGGAATAAATTACAACTTTGTAAATAAATTAGTACAATATTCACTAGGAAACTCCTTTAATTTTTAGGGGAAATTACAGAAACTCTCCATGTGGTTTAACTTAACCTATAATTTGCTCCCTTTATTTTCAAAAAACTACACTTTACCCCTTAATTACTTTCTTTACAACATATGACGATAGTTTCTAAAATTCTAATTTAACTATCTGGTGATAACTATGTTTCAATAATTTCAAAGTTTTTGATATTTTTCGTAGTTAATTGACATTTAAAAATACTGATTTATAATTATAAGAAAAAGTGCATTTATAGAGAAAAGAATTAATAATTAAAATATCTATTATCTGTAAAAATAATATTGGAAGAATTAAAACTGCTGAAAGATGTATGTTTTAGAAAATAAGGGAGTATGTAGGTTAGGCATAACCCTAATAGGGCTATTATAAATCTCTCTAATTTTTTTAAATTTGGGTCTTGTGGATGAATCTATATAGACAAGTGCAGGTTCATAAACCCCACTAGAATTTTTAATTTCTTTAGAAAATGTTAAGTAATTTTTAGGTGGATCCATTGAAATTTATCAAATAATTCCATTAGTTTAAAAAATGAGAAAAATAAAATAATAAAATAAAATAAATGAATGATTAAAATTATTTTTTTATATAAATACATTGAAATTAAATTAAAATTTTAAGTTTTTTTATAATATATTAATATAAAAAACTACTTATATATGGACCACATAAAAAAAAACAAGGATTTCTAGATTCGTCTTGGTGCGTATACACGTATATATATATATATATAGTTGGTGTGCACGGGCTTGGTTGTGGCAGCCTCATGCATATTAACAATAAATAATCTCTTTCTAAGGATGGAATAAAAAATCATGGTTTTAATTAGGCAGGATTTTTATCAAAATGAAGGAGAAAATGTCATGAAATGTATGCTAAGGTTGTTTTCAAATGAACATATTATATAAGAGCCCGAGGCGGAGCGGATACAACAAATCTAAACGTTCGCTTAATTAATGATATATAGAATGTCCGCTGTAATCCTTAAATTTAGGAGTTAATGAACTCGGAGCTTCCGTTTGTGTAAACTGCCTTATTTTGCCTATAATTTGGAATTTGTTGTATATGTATAGCAAGCATGAGCGATGACTTAATTATAGTATAGTTCTTGAGTTTGCCAAATTTTTTGCTTTACATAAAACTGTTGGAATTTAGTTCATAAGAATGATTACTAAATTTCATAGACGCGGTAAGATATACTTATTTTATATATACTTGATATAGTCACATCATATGTTGGTGTTATCATATTAAATCAAATCGCCACTTCTAATATTAATTAGATATAGTTCAGTTGTTAGGATAATGTGGCACATTTGTGTGATATGTCATCACATTGCAACAAATAGAAAGTTGACATATGGCGATTATGTGACATGTATATATACACCTTAACACATGAGATAATTGTTTAATAATCATTCAACAACTACTCATATTATGAAGGAATATGACCTTTAGATGAAAGGATATGTCTATCCCAACATATATGACCCTTGGGGAAGTAGTTATGCACTATAATTACCCTGGTTAGTGAAATAACATGTCTTTTAATAAATGATCATATTTTAGGCGAATTTAACAACTTTTAGGAGATGGTTATGACCTTAATTTAAAGAAACACATCCCTTAGAAGAGTTGGCTTTATGGTCGAGCCAATACATCCCTTCTAAAGGTAGTTATTATCTTATTTTAAAGGAAAAAGTTATGAGTGAATAAAGGCACTTTTTATTGAAATAATACAACTTTTTATGAAGAGTTGTGACTCTATTATGAAGGGTTATGATCCTTCATGAGTGTCAATTTATCACCTATAAATAGAGGAAAATAGAATTATGCAAAAAGAGAGGTAATGAATACAACTTCTCTATTACCAAAAAAAGAATTCTGGTTGAATATTGAGTGTGAACCATCATATTTAGTTACTTATATTTTTAAGTTAATTAAATATATGATTCTGGGTATGCACAATAAGTTACATCTTCTGCAACATATATAAAGAGACATTTTATCAAGAAGATTATCACTCGGTTCTTCTATAATAAACAATTACACCTTAATTTTTACATTTATTTTATATTATGAGAATTAATGTGTTCATTAGCTGTACACTTAAATTCATTCAAAAACTGCTTAGGCTACCCAAACATTTTGATTAGGCTCATACAAATTTATGACTAATGTTGTTTTCCCCCCCTTTCCTAAACGACACATATATAAGAGCCTGCCTTTTGTGTGACGTTAACTTGGCATATGGTGCCTAGCGTAAGCGGATTTGTACTGAGTTTCAAATGATTTAATTTGTTATATTATATGTTCAATTCATCTTTTTTTTTTTAACTCGGAATAACAAAAAGAGGGTAATAAGGGAATATATATATATATATATATCACGATAAGAAAAAAAACCCTAAGGAACTAAGCTATATGATAAGAGACAAGACCAAACCAAAAGCAAAAATATTAAAAATGACTTGTTGTAGTTATAAATTATTTAATTTGGTGTGAGAGACCACATCTGATTTTGACGTAATGAGATGAATTAGTACTTCAATATTCAATTCATTTGATACATGTGGGTTGCTTAACTCTCACGCTTGTAAGTCTTTTGTACCCTTCCTTATGGTTGACAAGACAATTCCAATGATTTTCACAAATACTTGCAAATTGCAGATAATATAAATCTTTTTAAGTATTATGATCTTTGACACGTAAATCTCAATTTCCCGTACACATGGTACTCACAAATCTATAGTTTTTTTTTATTTATGTAAGATATCTAAATTCATTCCACTTGTAGGCAATTAACCCAAGACGTATTATTATATTTATATATCTCATATATAAATGAGATCAAGAATTAATGGGATTGAAACACGTGATTTAAATTCAGTACTATAATATGTACCATCGTATTAGTATTATATTTTTGAACTTATCTCAAACCTACGTAGTTTGACAAATTCCCTAATTACCTTACAGAATAATGATATGTTATGGAAATGAAACTTTCAACGCAAGTTGTCATGCATGTCTTAATTTGTCCCTCCTGGTGATTAATTGGCACGCCAAAAGAAAAAATGATAATGATTATAATAAGAAGAATATATAATAATATCATAACTCGGGGCAAAATAAAATATGAATTGGCAATGTTTTGAACGAGCATATCATTATGAAAAAAATAAAATAAAGAATAAAAAAATTCACTAGAACAAGGGAGGAATTAATATATGTTCCATGCACCAAACATGCTTAACTGTTGATTTAGTATATAATTTATTATCGATTAGTATATAATTAATTAATTTCCTGTTCATTTTTTGGCATTGAGGAACGAATGTTGAAGTAGACGATCTCTCCTCTCCCGCCATATATGTGGGTGTGTGTGTATGAGGAAAAATCTCTGCTTTTGTTTTGTATTCGTTCAGGGAACTGAACGAGGCAATTCCGCACTATGGGAGGTAAGGAGTAGTTTGTCTTCAGCTGGCCTTTTCCTCCTCTTATCTCTTAATTGTTTTGCTTATTCTCAGATCGTGTTGTGTTTGAGTAAGATGGCCCAGCCCAACACCAGAAGCATATCTATATATATTGCTCATCGGTTTTGCAAAGGTTGGTTATTTTATTATTTTTATATAAAATGTTTATATTTTTATAATAAATTTTTTTAAAAAAATTATGAATTAATTGTTATGAATAATAAATGAGACAAGTTTTATGACTCAAACAAATAGAGTATAAAATAAGATAACCCAATACTAACTTAGTTGAGTCGAGAAAGCTATTCTTTTGACGTCGTGGCTCCAAGTAAACCTTCTTCTTGGCCTCCGGCTTCTGGTCTGGGTGTTATATATATACAAATATGAAGGAGACACCCTTCGGAAATTTTCCAGGGCATCACACTCGATCTAGACCTACATAACAAATTATATATGTGAAAACAGAGCGATGCCGCTACTCATAGGACATTTTTTCTACTTCCTGTCCGGATGGAGTCTTTGGAGTGGGAGAACATATTTTCATTAATTTCAGTCTTTGGCTCTGGATTTCAAACCTTTTTGAAGAACGCAATTATTGACGCCATACCATCTGTAGCAGGAGCAGTGGATGTTATCTGGCACATACATTTCTCACCAACTTAAGGCACAAATCAAGAACAAAAGGGAAAAATCAACGCATAAAGTCTGAAATGGACGACCATCAGATCAAATGTATGGCTCTGCGAAGTCTTGATTCATCATATCCTCGTCCCATGTTCAGTTCTTAACTGAGGTTGTGAAAATTAGGGGATAAAAAAGAAAAATAAAAAAAAAAGTGTGCAGATTCATTTTCAGAACTGAAAAGACCCCGAGATTCAGCAGCAAAATACAGCTACAAAATTTTATCGACTTCCGGGTTTGGTTCTGAGGAACCATCAGTCTTAAACAACGACACTCATGAATGGCAGTTAATTTAGTCTACACTACTTCCAATTACAAGCCATTGGAACTCAACTTTATGAAGCCCCTGGAATAGCTGCCGCATACATGGCCGGATCCTGGTTTTGAAATCCACCGTAGCCGTGTCCTCCCCCATAACCCTGTCCACGGTAATAAGCTCCATTCCACTGGCTACCAGCATCTGCCCTTCCCTGCAGCTGCATCACAATTGACGCTAGAAACAGGATTCTAACAACAATCTTCTCTTCCCCAAGCTCCAAAATGTTCCTTACACCTACTTACCTGCTTGTATCCAGGACTACGACCCCAGGATAGGCGAACTGTCTGCTTGCCTATTTTGGTACCATTAAGAGTCTCCAGCGCACTCTCGGCACTTTTCCTGTCAAACCAGAAACAGATCATACATCACATTTACAGTACAGCCATGGTCATTAATGAGTCCTAAGCCCATCTACACTCCATGACCAGGAGAAAAAATTTTTAACATATCAATTATCACATCTCAGCAAGATGTTTTACCATATAGCTACAAAATATGGTAGCTGTAGAGGTATATATAGGTACCTGCTTGCAAACTGGACAAAACCACATCCTCTGCCAGTGGGTATTTTCACAGAGAAAATCTCACCAAACTGAGAAAAAGGTTGTCTGAGATCTTCATCACTAACATCTGGGTCAAGGCCTCCGACAAATATCTGCAATGTGATTTGCTTTCAACTACTTGCGAGTTTGGGGTGCTGAACTCTGAAACGAGGGGAGGGACTTACAGTGGTGTTATTTGATTCATCATCAGTCTGAGAACCTTGGGCTGATACACCATTTGATACATGTCCACCAGCCAATACCAAAGCTAATGGAGGTAAACAGAAATTTTTTTGAGGGAGAGGAAGATTAACCCAACCAGATCCATGCCAATCACAAAGCAAAGACAATTCTGACTTAATGGAAAAACTGGCCACAGAAGCCAATTCATGTGAGGTATTCATTAAGAGCGAGTATAACAAATGGCAAGCACTCTCATGGCAGAAAGTATCAAGATTCTAATATCCCCAAAAAGAATTCTACTGCTAGCAACTTGAATCAATTAACAAGATCAAAATTATACCAGGATCTTCATAATGTACCTTGAGAAGAATATTGCTGCTGATATCCAGATGCCTTCTTGGGTGTCGCAACTCCTATACGCATAGGCCTAGTTGAGCAATACATGCCATTCATTTCGGTCATGGCCCTAGATCTTTCATTCTCATCGCCAAACCTAACAAAGCCATAGCCTTTGGAACGTCCAGTATTTGAATCAATGACAACTTTTGCTCCTTTAACTGATGGATACTTATCAGAAAAGGTATCGAGCAAAATTGAGTCAGTTACATCTGAAGCTAAATCACCTACAAATATGGATAAATCAGAACCAGCCTCAGATCGTCTATCATTAGAGCCGCACGAAGCCCAATTTAAACGGAAAGGTTGATCAGCCTTCGGCATTGGAGATCCATTATAGTTTTGCAAAATCTTTTCAGCTGTAGCATGCGAATGAAATTCAACAAATCCATAGCCTTCTGACTGACCAGTTTGCTTATTGCGTATAACCTTTATGGAGGAGACCTAAACTCATGGCCGAATGCATGAACACAAGGTGAGATAAGCAGCTAAATAAGGAAAATGATCACGGTAATACACTAATTTAAAAAGCTAAAAGCAGTTTCATAACATCATCAAAGCTGCATGCTAGAAAGTGATGAGACGCATATCAGACACAAGGGATTTGCAGCATTATTTGCTCATGATAAGAGCACATGGTAGACGGCTGGTGTAGCCTTGAAATATATGGCCTGAGGGTTGACCCTAGGAACACCTGGTACATCAATAATACTGAGAAGAAGTTTCGAAACTGTGGCATCAAAGTTTCTATTTCTCTACCGTAGAAAAGTATCATGAGATGGCCATGAACGATAACAAGTACTACAGATTGATATTATGGAATCAACATATGAATGACGGTCTACCATTAGCTTAATAATCTCAACTAATTAAAGCTTAATTTAATACCTATAGGAGCTGGTATAAGCAAAACTAGTGAATAACGACTGCAAGCATCTTATTGATTCCTCCAATCAGCATAGAATCCATAACGATACCCATCAGCCCACAGATGTTATCTATCAGCTAAAACCCGCCACAAGAATGGAGAACAGCATCAACCATCAAAAGCAACAGAATTATTGCATAACCAGTACAACAAAGAAAAAGCAACCAATAGACTAGCTAATTAATACATTTGTTTAAAAAAAAAAAAAAAAGGAAAAAATTAAAAGAAAAAATATCAAATCCATAAGTTAAAAAGAACAGGAGTTGAGAGGTACAAAAACATGAAAAGGGAAGAGCAGATGGATTCAAATGGTTGGTTCATGGTTGTAATTTGCCTATATAGCTTACCTCGCCGGTGTGTGAGAAGCAGCTATGGAGATAGGTCTCGTCCATCCAATGAAGAAGATCGCCAACCCAGATCGTCTTGACATCGTCAGAAGAAGGTCCCTGCTCCCTCGGCTGCTGGTGCTGATGCTTTATCCGCTGCAGCGGGAACTGCTGCCGCTGGAATTGGTAGGGGTGATTATAAGGCAAATAGTGATGAGGGTACATCATCATCTGCTGCTGCATCATGGCCAGAGCAGCCGCCGGGTAATGCATGGGCGCTACCCAGTGTGGCGGCAGCCACGGCTGATGGTGCTGCTGCACCAGCTGGCTTTGCTGCGGAGGCGGCGTCGGGGTGCTCAGATCAGACGCGCTGGTGGACTGCATCTCGATCTGATGCGATCAGGAAGGAGGTAGAACGTAACTGATAGGATTGATTTGGAAGCTATATATATTAATGGGCAATGATGGGCTGTTTCTCGATCGGTCTCTGTGTGGAGGGTTCTCCTGAACGCGGAGAAACGCAGGGAGAGGGAGAGGGAGAGGGAGAGGGAGGGGGAAGATTTGGGTTTTTAAAGGGAGGCGGTGGTCTGCTCTGGTGTGGGGGATGGATCTAAGTCTCCTAGTAAAGACTAAAAAAAGAGAGCGCGTTACTCCCAGTCCGAGCCTCGGCGACTTCGTTGTTGTGTTTCCGTGTTGTGCTGCCGTCCCGTGACGCGAGTTGCAGAGGTGGGGGCCCACGTGAAGGGACGTCTGCTGACTTGGACGGCTCCAATGCGACCGGCGATGATCGGTGTGGTTCGGCGAAGGGGACGATCAGGCTCGAGGGTTGATGTCTGATGATGATTGAGTCAAAAGACAAATCCTGCCGTCTTATTTGTCTGCATGGATGGATATGGATGTGGAATGGGAGCAGACCATCAAACTCTTCCCTCTTCTGTTTTCTTTTCACCCAATTCTTTGCTTCTTTTACGTAAAAGTCATCGACATGTGTGACAAATCTTTGTCAATTTTATCTTTTGTTATCATTACCATGAAGTTAGTTGAAGTTGTCGCCTAGTTTTGTTAGCAAACAAACAATACTTGAAATTGATATACATACATACAAGTGTTTAAACTTCTTGATGGATCTCAATTCTCAACTAGCTCTAGCTGAAATTAATTAAAGTTCAAGTGATTTGGATAAATTAAATACTTGTAACACAGCGGCTAGAAGAAAGTTAGTTTAAGAATAGATGATAAGGTGAAAGTTTTATTAGTACAATAATTAAGATACTTATATATTACTGGAATGATTATTGTTTATCATTTTTATATGAAGTGATTATATCCTCAAGTTATTAATTTATTGAAACCTCCTACTTTAATGAACCTAGAAGGAAGTTTAAGATTTTTTATAAAAAATAATTATTTTTTATTGTGAAGTTACATCCTCCACTGCTTAGAATATAAGGTCTCAATAAATGGATAGTCTTAATAAATAATTACTTTATATAAAAATAATGGATAATAATAATAATAATATATTAGAGTTAAAGTGAAATGAACTGGCTGATCACTGAAGAGGTGGGAGGGAGGAATATTTTGGGCAGAGGCAGGAGAGCAGCAATCAGAAGAGGAAAGGATGGAGTAAGAGACAAGGAAAATGAATGTTTGATTCAATTTCAAAGGGAAAAAGGCTTGCAGGTGTTGGTTTTGGTGGGTCAAAAATCAATTGATTACTCCATACCATGCCGTTACCATATATATCCAGCAGCTGCAGCAGCAGGTGGACAGGCTCACGCTTCGGGTCTGATTCGCGGCGTCAACGTGACGGCCGTCCCTCTCTTTCCATTCGTCCAAAACCAAACCTGGCCCGGACACACCCTCAACTTACAACAAAATATCCAATTCACACCCCTACCTTCCACTTGATTCAATTCCACCACGGATTCTTTATTCATGTAATCTTATCTTCCTGGTACCGGGTGCAAAACCTAGAAAAAATTATCCTACATCTGAGCTACCAATTTCCAGCCCACCCTCTAGGAAAGAAAATTTCCTACTGCCGCCTCATGATTTAGACCCTTTCCCGTCATGGCAACCCGTCCCTATCCGGTCAGTAAATACATGTTATTGTACCAAAATCCCAACAAACGACCTACAAGCATTTGGCATTTTTTCTAGCAGCTTTAATCTTGAAATTAGCAATGGTTGGTGAAGCTGTCACTTAAGAAACCCATTCACACATAAATAAAGTAAATCAGATGTAACAAAGCAACTGAATTTATCGTGCACCAAAATTTTTTATTCACAAACCAGCCATGGGGCTAGGAAAGGAAGTTCAATATAAAGTTCAAGACAAAGGAATTTCTTATAAGAGGAGACGAATTAGGTCATGGTCAGATCAACAGCCACTGCATTCTTAAATAATATCAACTTCTCTGTTCAGACAAACTTTGATTGGTGATTCGAGGCTGGTTCTTCTTCCATAAGCTCAGGCTCAAATACAACGGGAAAGAATAAATAAAATATCAGCTGTAAGATCCCAGAAAAGAATCAGGTGGCAAACACGTGCATTGGAAATGCACAATGCACAGCCAAAATTCCAACAGGGAAGCATCCGTGTTGGTACTCTTGGTTAGAAAAAAAAAAAAAAAAAGAAAAGGCGAAGAAAGGAAGTAGAAGGTACTGAGAAGAATTACAATATGTACATGATACCGGTGTTTTATTTTCTGTAATCACCATGAAGGAAGCTGTCGTACTTCGTTCCATTCAGTGCCTTCTGGACATCATCCCAATTCTCAATATGACTCGACAAGGATCCCTTGTGTATCTTCACCTGACGACTATGTAACTCCCTCACCGGAACCTTCAGGAATTCTTGAACCTCTACTAGTTTCTGCATCATAGAAAGTGAACATTATAAGAAACTCAAATGTTGCCCCGCAAGCAATATACCAACTATTTCCAAAAACAGCAGTTTCTTACAGAACGATTTTTCACTACATCCTCGTAGTAAACAATGATATGTCGGGTGCTTTTGAAACACTCTAAGGCTTTTCTACTCATCTCTTCCACCTGCCTTAAACTAGGTACCAGTGTAGTTGCATTAATTGAAGGCCTGTAGCTTGCCAGGATCTCTGCCTGTGATCAATGATTATATGGTTAGAGAACAGCAGATAAAATGAAAATGAGGGGAGCAGATAGACAGCCAAAGGTAAACCTCTCTAGGTGAATGAACATGAGACTTGTGTGTTCCATTCAGTAGCTTTACTTCTCGGTCATAAGAATTTGCCAGTATTGAAATGGTCCGGCGCAAAAGGTTCCTGCGCAGAAGAAAAATCGCAGATACACCCCTACTTTTGAAGTATTCTACTATTGCATCATGGTTCTGCATCAAACCCTGCAGTAATTTGTAGAAGATGTCACTAATCAAGAGATATGAACTCCAAAGCATATGCTTACTCATGAACGTAAAGGTAGCTGCAAACCACCAATCAATCAATCCTGTATGCAGCAATCTCTAATTGGGGTCAACTACACGAACTTTTATATTCATACTACTTGATTGAAAATAAGGTCCTCCAGAAGCTCTAAGCAAGAACTTTTTCTACAATTTCTATTCTATTAATCTGAGACCTACACTTCCCCCTTTCCATCCTCCAATCTCTAGTCTATTGTGCTGCCACACTAGCACATTATTTGTTCCATGCTGGACACGGCAAAACCATCTAAGAATACCTGCTTTAATTTTGTTGTCAAGTGGAGCTACATTTACCTCACCCCTTATAGTCTCATATCTTATTCTATTCCCTAGTGTATGCATGCCCATCCATCCAAGCAAAGTACTCATACACTATATTTATTTGCAAAAGGAAACTAAAAACTGAGATATGAAGAATATGACTTCATAACGAGCAAATACATATTATGCTGTCACATTCATCATGCAAATTGAAACTGAATTCTGTCTAGTACTTTGACTTTGACTGCTCAACTTGGACATATCACGATTTTTCAAAAAAACCCTTAACCTCAGTTTCTAGTTTTCAGCCCGAAATTTTCCATGACCTTGAGTGCATAAGTTGTGATTGTATCTGTCTACATGAATATCCAATTCAGAAGTGAAAATTCATGAAACTTTCTGAAAAGCTCATTAGATAACTGAAACCACAACAAAATACAATTTGTCATTCTTTCAAACAAACAGGACATTGAAAAATTCTCCAAACGAATTGAGTAATAAGAAGACATAAAACAAACCTGCATGCAATTGCAGCAGGAGAAATTCCACAAGAATAATCACCAAGCCAAAAATAAGGTCGTAAGGAGTTGACAAAAGAAACAGAGCATATATGAACTGGTTTCTTCACTGGGTTGAAGAAGCAACAATAATTTTAGGCAGATCATAAGTTGATTACAGCTTGTAAACCAGCAATATGGTCTACCTACCATTTCACCACCATGGCATTTTCAAAATGATATTAAGGAGAAAAGCAACTGCAGCACAGAGATTATGAGTAGAAGAAAAGTGCAGCTAGAAAGTGCTAAAGAATTACATGATAAAGCACCCAGCATAAGTTCTTCATGT
Organism: Aquilaria sinensis; assembly: GCA_005392925.1. Classification (NCBI taxonomy): domain Eukaryota; kingdom Viridiplantae; phylum Streptophyta; class Magnoliopsida; order Malvales; family Thymelaeaceae; genus Aquilaria; species Aquilaria sinensis. Next base: position 62,272 of record SMDT01002574.1, on the reverse strand, counting down.
CTCTTTTGCTACTCTTTATTCAAGTAGGAAAAGGAATGATGGAGATGGCATGGTAACTTCATCTCACTGTTCCTTCATACAAGGTTGAAAAGGGAATCGAAACAAAACAAATGCAGCATTTTTCTCTTGTATGAATTTATGGTATGTCATTATGACTCTTAGAAGTTGACTCACAAGAATTCCATGTCAACAATCTCAACTTAGCAGGTATAAGGAGCAAGTGACAGCATTCTCACCTGATTAAGCATCCACTTCAAGCCAACAGCAGCCGTGCATTCATTTTTTGCAGCACTACTCCACCAATCCAAGTCATAGATTTTGTCTAATGTCTCTACAATGGTTGAAATGTTACTCCTCCTGACTTTGACAGAGAATATCTCCCCATTTGAACTAATGTTAGTGTGGTTGTTTAACAATGTCTCAAACCATCCACTCCCTGACCTCTGCATTGACAGAATTGCGAAATACCGAACAGGAGTACATGCACATTCAGCCCTAAACAAGCAATACCAAAAATTATTAAATTTTACTCCAAACCAAACCCGTAAAGAGACATCCATACGTGTTACCTGCTGTAGGTTTTGGGTTTTGGATAGTGCACATATGGGATTTCCCATGGTTCAATGTTAGGTTCTGGACAGGGTCTGTCAACCACTTGGATGTTAAAAAAATCTGCCGTGGTGCTAAAGCTTATCTGCTTTAAACAAATGGAGCATATGTACACACCACAGATCATTACAAAAACTAGAACTACCATCCGCAATACCAGTGGCGACTTCTTGGGGGACTTCAGAGAGAAGAAGTCCTGAAATATGCAGTGCCCATAAATTATAAAAGCTACATGGTCATTAGCAACTCAAAACAAAGAGCTCAACATCACTCAAATCAGTAGCTCAAATAATTTTGATTATTAGTGGCAGTGTGGCACCCAGATAGATCGCTAAATTACTGAACCAGGAAAAAGACATGTTCCTGCGCATTTTAAAGTGGACATTTACCTACTCATGTAAAGAAAACAGGAACCGAATGGCTCAGGTTCAACGCGAAATAATTAAATAAATCACCATGCACATCTCGATCAGAAAACAATCACAAAAGAGAAAGAAAAATTCGGGGTATCTTCTATTCCATCGTATTTCAACAACCGCTTGGACAGAAAAGGAATTCGGTACTATTATGAAAACCCAGATCAGAATATTCACATAACCCCGATAACAATAAAATAGCAACAAAGAGAAGTTAAGGAAAACGATTGAAGAGGAAAAAGAAAAGAAAAATACCTTAGAGAAGGAACAGAAATCGTCGGCCATGGCTTCTAAAGCTCAAAAAGGAAGAAAGGGAAAGGCATTGGAAGCAGGGAGAGAGTGGAGAGACGGCTCTTTTGTGTCGATTTTTCAAATGGGTAAAGCATTTAGGTTTCTTAGAATTTAAAATTGGTGAAAGAGTAACGAGAGGGGGAGAGGGAGAGAGGGAGAAGAATTCGAGTTGGTCCCTCGCAGAACAAAATGATTAGCTGCTGGAGAGGAGAGAGACCGTTTGTCGAAGTTGGACGTTCGCTCGCTCGCGCCGCACTAGCTCTCAGGTCTTTGTAGTGTGGCCCGGCCGGGCCGGACTTAGACCTGCATACGGTGGCGTTTAGAGGGCATCATCGGTGAGTTCTTACTTACCTGGATAAAACGGTGTCGTATGTAGTGGGTGGCGAATAGTGCTAACTAATTAATCATGAAATATAAGCCTAAATGCGTGATTGGTCCCTCAACTTTGCAAACTTGAACGAGTTAGTGCCTCAAATTTGACTCATAATGATTTAATCCTCCAACTTTGATAAACTTTGCGACTTAGCCCTCAAACTTTGATAACCCTTGCGAGTTAGTCCATATGTTGATGGAAAACATGCACATGTTGTCACTTGGCAATGATGATGTTTGTGAGCAGAGCAATTCTGGGATTGGAATTGAAAACCAAATGTTGCCAACAACAAGAAGGGATGGAAGGCAGATGACGTTTGGCCCAATTATAATTCGTGAATCACATGTGAAAATTGACAGCTTCGGTGCCAAAGGTGATGGCAAGGGTTAATTTGACAGCTTCATTTTTTTACAGCAAATGATGAGTTCAGGATGGCTTGATGAAATCAACGGTGTGGAGGACTGCATTGAACTAATGAAAAAGGTGGATTCGGTGGTAGCACAGGAAGCGGCAAATTCAATGGCAAGGGTGATTTTATGGAAGATTTGATGGCAAGGGTTGATTCAACGGCTTCGATTTGTGATAGCAAACAATGGGGCCAAGATGGCATTTTGAAATCAATGGTGCGGAGGACTATGTCAAACTAATGAAAAAGGTGGATTTGGTGGCAACACAGGAAGTGGCAAATTCTATAGCAAGAGTTGATTCAATGGCAAGGGTTGATTTGGTGGTGATGCCTTCGATGGTGAGGAGTGGATTTGACTATGGTGGCATGGGAAGTGGTGGATTGGATGGCTAGGAGGCAGATTTGAAGGTGGATTATTGGCTTCGGCAACATATCATTTTCATATTGGATCTAAGGTTTGGTTTAAGAAATAGAGATTGACGACTTATGGCAGAGAAAGGTCGACAATATTGAGAAACAAACGTCACCTACCTTTCCATCCAATTATAAACTGACTCACTATATTTTATGAAGTTGAGGGACTAAGTTGCATTTAGTCATTAACAAAGGACTAACTCATTTGAGTTAATAAAATTAAGAGATCAAATTCATATTTTGGCCTGAAGTATCATTATAGTGTTATTGTATTTGTAGCATCCTTCTACTTCTAGTAACGACTAATTGATTGATATGGGATGGATGGGTGCTTAGAGTTAAAAAGTGGTTAGGTTTTTTTGACTTTTTCGCTTTCAGACTTTTCTATTTTGTTATTAATTCCAGTAGCTACAGTTGTCGTTTTAGCAAGCTTTTCCCGTCAATCTTGCCCTGCAAAGAAACACTGGTCACTCGCTGCTCAGCTCAAATCCGAAAAAGCAGCGATGGCCGGTAATGATTTTGGCTTTAATTTATGCGTTCTACCCACTTCTGTTTTTCCTCTCTTTTTCTGTTCAAAAGAATTCTTACTCCTTTTCTTTAATCCGTCGTAGGACATGGTATAAGCTTATTTCAAATTCCAAAATGAACATGCGAATATTCTTACGTGATGTTTGCATTTTGTTTTAATTTAATTTAAAATAAATTATTTTAATTTTCTTATTCTAAAATCAATTTTACATTGAAGCCAATATTATATAGGAGTAATAATCCATTACAATAAAATTTTTGTAGTTTTATAAAATTTATATGAATTTTTATTTTTAAAATGCCTTTGTACGTACAAATTTTGTGTGTAAAAATTACACATTGAAATTAATTGCAGCACAAATTACAATTTAAAAATTTTAAAATAGAGATTTTGGTAAATCGACTCTCTAACGTGCTTCTCACGTATACAATACTCTATTTAATGCTTCAAGGTTTTTGGGGAAACGCGAACAGGTTCTTCATAAACACGGATTCTAGAGTTTGTCTTGCGCTAACACGAACCGAAATTCCCACCGCTTCTTTCAGTTTGAGATTTTTTCGTCGTACTCCTTAGACTTAAGGGCTTCGGGCAATGTTCGCTGCTTTCTTGCCGCTTTCCTTAGAGTTTGACTTAATACAGCACAACAACGAATCTTTCACATTCCCCCCCTCCCCGGCTTTTGCTGGATCTGAACTTGAACTTGATACAGCTTTATCCTGCGTTCTTTGCATTCCTCATTGTGTTCTTCAAATCTGCCCTTAAAACTGAGATTTGATCTTTCTTGGGCTTAATTTCTCCTCTCGCTGCATTTTTGCTTGATCGGCTTAAAGAGCTAGAGAGAGCTTCTTGTAGATAAATTTTCCTCCTCCTTAGTTTTGTTTCTCCTATAATTTGTTCTCCATTTTTCTTCCCTCTTTTGACATGGGCTATTTATAAGTGTAGAGAGGATGTGGTTTGGTTCAAGCAAAACACATGTAATAATTATCATATATTTATCTTTTGTATTTATCTTAAGAGAAAATAAATGTGATAATTATCTTTCCTTAATATTCTAGAATATTTAAGTTAAATGATGGATATGCATGAGCTTTAATCATTTTGGACTTTAAGGCCCAATTTGCCAAAATGGACTTTGGCTAAGATAGCAAAATGAGTATTCATTCAAAACCTTCATTTATGTACTTTTGGGCTCAAAATATTGGGTTTCTTGAATTTTTAATTTCCGAATTTAATGGATTTTTCAATTTTGGATATCAATTTTGGAATGAGCTATAAAGTTTAAATTGGGTTTAATTTATTTTTTAACCCAATTTAAATTTGATGTCTACAGCCTTAAAAAGAAAAATTCATAAAAAATTTAATAACATCATTAAATTTTTAATTTAAATAGATTATTACACTTATTAGTTTTTAAATGAAATTGATCCCAAATAAAAAAGATTTATAAATAAAAAATAAGTTAGTTTGAATTAATTCAACTTAAGTTAAAAATAGATTGGGTAAACAGTTTACTTCTGCTGGTTTAACAAGTATTGAAATTTAGTTGTGAGTAAAAGTGCTTTTATGAAAGTTATAACTAACAAAAATGAACTATTACTTTTTTTGAATTGGTCCAAATCAACAACTAATATTTTTTTGTCAAGTAAATCATTACTAATTGTGAATTAATTCTAGTTGTCACCACCGTTAAAATGATGTCAGTGATAGAAATTCATGTTAGAAATGTGCAAAACAGAATCCATATTCCTCACTTAAACTAATCGAGTTGCTCTAAATAAATAAATAAAAAATAACAACAATAACAATAATTCTTCACCAATGCATTATCAAACCTAAGGTGTAATGACCAAAGTCTAAATCTAGTTAATAAAATAGCCACCCACACCACATGAGCTATCTTTTTTGAAAGTGATAAGCACAAAATGTTTATGTTCTAAAAGCTTAGCCTATTTATACACATAAGGTTTCTCGCATGTCTTCCATATGGGATATGGGGGTATTACAAACTTTTCTTCCCCCTCTTATGTATCCAACATTTTTGTTGTAGTCACTCAGATTATTTGGTTCTCCGAACCAATAATTTCTCCAATCAAATTACTTGACCAGGCTAAGTAACCTCTTTAATCTATGATCAACCTCATTAGATGATGCATGTGCATACCCAGTATGTCACATCATCGTGGTCCCGAGTCGATTTTGATATCATCTATAATTACCCAAGTCTAGAACTAGTATAGAACACTTTCCCACATCACCATGTGGTGTGGATAGGTGTTCCATTAACCAGTTTTGAACTTTGGTCATTATAGATGGTATCAAAGTATAAGAATTGTTCAAAGAATGTGGTTACGTCAACTGGTATGGAACGGGAGAACTTTCTTATACCAAGAGTCCATTTTAATTTATACCACTTATCATTTTTACAAAAAGATAGCCCATATAGTATGGGCAGTGTTCTGTGGACCGGTTCTAGATTTGAGTCGTGACATAAGGCCAAACAAATACAAGTTTTAGGCAATGATTTGAGACATTCCACAACAAACTAGCCATCCAAATTTCAATCCCCATTAGCGATATAATCATTAGAAGGCAACCCAAAAGGCCATTAATCTCTAAGGGGCTAGAAATCCCTTGTCAATTGTCATCTCCAAAAACAAAAGAAAAAAATAAGTAAATTGCGTAAATGGTCCCTAACCTTTACTCATTATTTTCTTTTAGTTCATAACCTATTGAATGTTCTGTTTTGGTCCTAAACCTATTAAAATTGTTTCATTTGGGTCTCTCACTAGATAAAATTCATTAACTCATAATAATTATCTGACATAAATTTTTAAAATTCTAATTTAAATATTCAGTAACTGTTTTTCAATAAATTTAAATAGTTTAATATTTTGTTATAGTAAATGGATAATTTAAATTAGTAGTTTTTTTTAATAAATAAGTTCAATTTATAGAAAGAAAAAAGATTATTTGAATTTTTTATTAACTGTACAAAAGTTATTATACAAATTAAATTTATTATAAAATAGTTACCAGATAGTTTAAATTATGATTTAAAAAGTTGTTATAAAACAAATACATTGAATTAACAAATTTTATCAAATTGGGACCAAAATGAAATGTTTTCAATAGATTTAGAACTAAAACGAAGCAGTTTAATAGGTTCAAGACTAAAATAGAACATTCAATAAGTTAGGGACTAAAAAGAAACAGTAACTAAAGGTTATTGACCATTTATGACATTTACTAAAAAAACAATTAAAAAATGTTTAAAACAGCCAGATAAGAAAAATTAGAACAAAAGAAAGAATTTACTTATAAAACAAAGAACGAAAGAAACAAATAAGAATCTGATTCAGGGATTTATTTGTCCTGGTTATCGAAAGAAATGGAATAAAAAACTACTCTAGTTCGTATTGACGTTAGCGATTAGTGTCAAAGTTTTAAAAAAAAATTCTAATGATACTTTTAATTTGATTCCACTATTAATAAATTATCCAAAATTTTACAGCTAATAATAAAAATTATTTCAAGATGGGGGCATTAAGCTGTTGTTCAGATAACAAAGGGATGGAAGTGAATATTGAGAAGGAGACTTATTAGATAAATACTAATATGAGTCGGCGATTTGACAAAGAATAGAATAATGCTAGGACTCAAATTTTCTTGTTTTTTGGGAACAATTAGACTAAGCTACTGTCTTGAGGATTTGTGATCGAGCTCCATCACATACATTGGCTCCCAACCAGTTTTATGTGCGAGTTGCTCGCCCAAACCAGTTGTTCATTTCATGATGTCCACCTTGCTGCTGTCTATTGACTTATAAAATCATGGAATACTAATTCACTCATTTTAAATAAAAAGAAAGCTACTGACACTCTAATTATGACACTGTTCTCTGATAAATCCAGTTGTTTCACTAATTCGAATTTCATTTGGTAGGGTATCTGACTCACTTCCCCCAAATTTATTCTTTATCCCCACCATCTAATTATACAGAAAAATTATCCCACATGATCCTCATTTGACGTTATATTTTTCATTTCTAATAGTATATTTGCTAAGTTAAAGATTAATAGTCTCTTTGGCTTATTATAAGACATTGGTAGTTTATTTGACTAAAACAAAATATCACTTATTGAATTAAGTCAACTAAAAAATATTAGTAGTTTATCATTATTTATTCATTTATTTATTTTTTTGAATTAGGGCGGCTTGATGTTTGCCCAAATTACACTTTTCCCCTCTTATTTTGGAAGTATGCACTTTACCCCTTTAAAGTTTGGGGCTAGTTTGTTACTAGTTAATGAGATCAAATTAATGTGTTTTAGAATTTTGGCATGATCCATTTTTTACCCAATTATGACTTGCCCTTACTATTGCCCATATTTACAATTTTTACTAGTGAATGCTTTTGTACACCTAATTGGGCATTATAGAGGATAGGGTTACACGGGTCAACAGTGGGTAACCAGGTGGATTGACAGGGACCAAATTTGGCGGATAGAATGACAGGGCTTTTGGTGGCATCATTGTTGCTCATTAGCAGATGACTGGTCATGGTTGACCAAGGCAAAGGGCACCAAGTTCTCTCTTGCACAGTTGATTAAGAAGGACCTAGCTATGACCTCGTGAGCTAGGTAGGGGGTAGGGTGGCCATCCAATGGGGGTGAATTGAGCGAAGTAACAAAAAAAATAAATTTGGATTCAATGCGAGAGCACTTTTATTATCATTTTGTAGAAATATCCTTTAATCAATATAAGACCACAATATTGTGCACCTTAAAGGGCCATTTTAATGAGTTGGCATGTGGATCACGTTTGACATACATGTTTGACCTGAATAGCAAATGGAAATGCTTTAACACATTCAAGTTAAACCTAAATGAACTACCTGTAACTAAGTTTACCTACATGTTTCTAGAGTTTAAAAAGATGAAACAGGCTTTTAAAATAAATGGGTTAGATTAAATACAACAAGATAAGGGATTGATCCTATGGTTATAAATAGATAGGATTACGGATGTCAATGGGCCAGGTTTGAGGAAGGTAAAATGATTCCCAAACTCTATTAGTAATGTAAAAACTTTATTGAAACCCTCCCTGTAACCCGCAGCGGGTGGGACTTTTTCACCCAAACCTTTCCTGGCATTGGGGTGGGTAAGGTTAAGTATTATACCTACAATACTCGCATAAGTAATCGTATAATATAAAATTGAAACTAAAGAAAGCATGATATACTTGAATATATAGCATAACCGAAAACAAAGTAGTTTGGTCATACGATTTGTGAGTTTTAGGGTTTATTAAGTTAGAATTATATTATATATTTAGGTTGTATAGAACTAAAATTTGGTGTGTATATATAATATATGTAATATTTTAGATACATATATGTTTTTGTATACTATATGGGTATGGTACAAGCCGGGTTCGGGGAGGGTAAACCTCTAAACCCGTACCCAACATGTACAAAAACAAAAAAAAATACTTGAACTCGACCCAAACTTGTCCAGTAAAAAAAAACCCTACAAAGTGGGTAGGGTACTTACAGGTAAGGGTATAAAATTGACATCTCTAGATAGGATGTTAGATAGTTAAAATTAGATATATGAATTTGATTAAAGGGCCTACATTAAACCCATTAATTTTTTTTTTAAAAATGATCAATAAGAAAGAGGAGAAAAGAACACATTTAGTCTTAAAATTTTGATGACTTTTCTATTTAAATCCTAAAACTTTGTGAGTTTCTATTAGAGTCCTAAAAATTTCAAAACGTGTAAATAGCCAGTTCTAAATCATTCACCACTTGTTCTAGGGTTAAATCTATGACTAAATGTTTATATGTTTTTGCAAGTTTTAGGATTCAAATAAAAACTCACAAAGTTTTAGGACTATAAAAATTGCAAAAAATTTAGAACTCAAATACCAATTTCTCTTTAACTGTCTTTTCTTTCAAATGTTTTTCAAAATTGATCCTCCATTTTCTTACTGAAAGAAGAACAAATTTTTCTTTTCAATTTTTACCAATAAGCTACAATGTTTTTTTAATTTTATGTATCAATTGATAAAACAAACTACACTTTGTGGAAATTTTTTTATTGTCTTTGTTTAAATTAATACGACATCAATTTGGCCTAGAGCATACCTAGTATACAAAATTGATTATTGTTCAATATGTTCCATTAATATTAGTTTCCAGCTTAGATAAACTATTATCTTATATACCATTTTGGAAAATTTTCAACTCATTAATAAGCTTTTCTTTCTGTATGAGTTGAGTGGATATTATTTTTCAATGACTAAACATATTTATTTTGAGATATATTTTGTTATTTAAAACTTTTAATCATCCTTTAAGATCTTTGATAAGCATTTTTTATTTTTCTTTTTACAAAAAAAACATATATATTTTTTAGCTCCCATTTTTCCCGTAGATTTGAAAAAAGTAAAAACTCACAAACAAAAAACTGCTCAAATGAAAATTTAAAAATAACAAGAAATTATTCTAAAAAAATATATTTCAAGACCAATGGGAAACTACTACTTTCAGATCTAAATCTTTTGTAATTTGTATACGACGTCTTAAAACTTTGTGAGGTAGAGGACAAGTATCTCACGCGAGGTAAGGTACCACATGACCATACGCTTGCAAACAAGGAATCAAATGGGAACAAATGACCCAGATGGTCCCCGGAGTAATGGGTTAATCGGGAGACTTAAATGAGTTAGGTCTACAAGCAGACTTCATTTGGTTGGTCTGGCCTCAAGTAGCCCATTACGATAACGTGCCATCAGATCATAATAGTATGAATGCAGGTTAAGTTATTAATGGCAACAAAAATCCCTTGTTAATGAATGTTGATTTGATTGATCCCCTTTTTTGGTTACAGAGTTTAGAAGGTTATAAAAGAAAACGACAAACAATAGATGAGGTTAGGAATACTTTTCCTACATCAGCCATTTACATATTTCTAGAAAGGGCCGCTAGGAAACCTTCGCTTTCGCTGTCTCGCTGGCACCTTTGCCTTAATATGGACCCGCGTGGCCTTCTGTGTTTTGGGTGCAAACTGGGCAGACGCTCAAGGCAAGTGGCTTTACTATTATGGCAAAACCTGTCAATAAGGCAAATCAATAATAAAAAAGTCTGTTCGTTTTAAGTTAATACACCCTCATGAATATGTTATAAAATTATTCAATTCCCAGTTCAATGTATTTGGACTTTAAATTTTAAACAATTACGATATTTGCTACAAGAGCTTCTCCACCTTTTTTTATTACTTTTGCTAGTCGCTGCCTCTGCTACCTGTAACCGAATCCATGCCCATATGGTCTCTGGTGAGCTTTTTGTGGATCGATCCAGGAGCAAAATGGTCGGGCAGCACTGGTCGGCTTTTCCACGAAGGGTAATCCTCAACGGTGGTTCTGAAAATTCGACAGGGCTGGTTTTGCAATCAACCAAGCTCTTCTTTTACTCCTGCAATCAACCAAAAAATCTCTTACTGGAGACGTGATGGGGAATCCCTCATCAGGTTTTATTGGAAGTCGACTACAAAACCTTGACGAAGGTGGAGCGGAAGAGAATCCCTCGCTGGAAATGTCACAAAGAATCTCTTGCCGAGATTGACTAAAGGTGGACTAGGAAGTCTCAACGATGGTTATGAGGAAGAAAATCACTCGTTAGAGACACAATAAAGGTGGCCGTTGATGGAACGACAGAACAGGACTCGATGTCATTGGAGTGAGGATAGGGGTGATTTTGTCTGTTTGGTAAATGACCTAACCTAGAACACAAAATTGTGTTAATTCAGTTGCAAAAAAGTGAAACAAACTGGCCTCAGCTAGAAAATTTGTCAGTAGGCCCCAACAATCATAACTCAACACTTTCTATGTTACATTTCAATAACAATCAAATAAATGTATCTGTTTGAGTTAATTATACAATCAGAGGCGCATAACCCTTTGTATCACTCTCAATTCTTGGTGTAAGATCCACTTGTAAATGATACAAATGATAGGTGTTAGAATTTTTCAATGTAACCATTTCGTTTAAATCAAACTGAATTAGTTAGTTTATTCAATTTTTAATTTTAAATGACTATGAATTTAATAAATTAATCTTCTTTATAAAATTAATCTCAAAATGAATTGAAATATTTTGCTTCGATCCAGTTACAAAACGAAATAATTGAAAAAATAGATGAACACCCCACCGATGCATGTTTAATTATAATTATAGAACATGAATATTAAAGATTGGTGGATAACAGAAAAGCAAATGGCGTAAGGAAGACTTTATGGAAGATCATCATATAAAAGATGGAACTAAGGCTATTGAAGTTAACAAACTCATTTCAAAGTTTAATGAAACTTTAGGAAAGGCTAGAACAAAAATTTGAATGTTATTAACGACATTTTTTCAAGTTTTTTCTGCAATGTATCATTTTCCATTATCGTTAAAATTTTTTAATACTCACTCTATCCTAAAAAAGATGAAATATTTCACTAGGCATGAATATTAAGATTTATTTAATTTATGATATTTTTATTTTACCCATAAAACTAAAAGTAACATTTTTTTTTATTTTGTGCTGTGAAAGTTTAAATAATGATTTTAAAAATATTTATTTCTGGCTTTTGTGTAGCAAGAATTTAAATGAAGATTAAAAAAATTTCATACTGGGTTTTGTGTAATGAAAGTTAGGTAAATGAATGATAAAAGCTTTTAAAAAAATGAAAATGTAAATTATACATATATTAGTAACACTATAATTTTTGTTTTATACACACACACACACATTGGGTTCGGTTCCACTTCAGGTTGGTTTCATATGGAACGAATATGGAACTAGAATCAACAAAAAAACCTTCAGTTTTTCCTATATGTAGAACCAACTCGTGAACCATAGTCCATTTTTACCAAACCCAACCTAATCCAATAAGGGTGGTTTAGGTTGGATTTTGAGTTTACCTAACCCATACTCACCCCTAATCCCTAGCAGCCCTCATTTTTGAAACAAAGAATTACAATTTGTCGCTTAACGTTTACCCTAAATTATACTTTGACTCCTCCTATTTTCAAAACCTCTAAAAAGTCCATTAATATTTTAAAAAACCTACACTTACCTCCTGGTGCTTTAACTTTTCTTCTTAACATATTAATTATTTCGTAACTTGTCTTTCTCAAATAACACACACACACACGCACACACATAGTTCATTCCAACTTACCATCTCCTAATTATTTTTTTCTTATGATTATGTTTTCATTTATTTTTATTATATGTACATTTTTTATATTTATATTTTAAATTTTTAAAATATCTTTCATTAAGCATTTCATTTTTATTTTAAAAATATATTTTATTTATTCATTTATATATATAAGCTTTACAAGTGTCCTTGTCATTTTTTCCCCAAAATTATCATGATAATTATTAAATCTAAAATTAAATAAATGATAAGCATTATATTTACAATAATATAAAAACTTCAAAATTGCTTTTGTTTCAATTAATACGTAATTGGCCTTTTTTTTGTAATTTTAGTATTTTGTACTTATTCATTAATTAATTATTTTGAAAGAACGTCTTGTTCAAAAAAATTTAAAAATATGAGAAATGTGAGTTTAGTTGATCAAAAGTGACTTTTTAAATTAATAGTACATGAAATAAAAGGTTTTGAAACCTAGCATGTCTGTTAATTGTGCACTTGAACTAATAATCATATAGCAGTATTTTTTGTAACATTTTCAGCATTATATATCTAAAAAACTATAAAAATCTAGACCATTTTTTATCTGTCACCATTATTTCAAGGGCTAGTGCCTTTTTTAGTTAAGGAAATCAAAAAATATTTTTCTAAATGAAAGCTTCTTAAAAATAATTTATTAACCCATAAATATATAAGAGTAAAATTACATTAAAATGACCAAATGTTTTATTAACTTAAAAAAAAGTAAATATACTCAAATTAGATGTTAAATATATATAAACTGAGGTTCAAGTAATATTAAAGATATGTACAAATTGAACAATTGATATGTATATTTAGTATCAGAGATTGTATAAATTATGTAAGACATGTGTATAAATAAACTTTTGTATATAAACATGTATAGAAACATATAAGCTTATAGTAAAAGTAAATATAATTTTATATATAAAAAATAATATGAGTACCATAATTTGCACAAACGAGTTTACCCGAATGTATATATGTGATTAAATGCTTGTACAGAGGTTGGTGACTTTAAGGAGAAGGGATGTTAGGCTGGTTAATTGACCAATACTTGCTTCTTTCTTAGCAAGAACAATTGCACGCGCCGTCATGGCCAACGACAAGAAGATCGCTAGCTTCTCCGCCCACTTCTGGTGATCTCGCAAGACGAAAACCTTATAAAAATGCCGACACCATCGGCCGCCCTTCTAATCCTCTTCTGGTTACCACTCAGAATCCTGGTAGCCTTCAATCGCGATAATGAGTCAGACGGGTCGCGACGGTTTCACCTCCGATTCTCTGTCCAGAGACTGTGGTTAGGCGATCAGATGGCTAGGCTTTGCTTGCGGTGGGTTGGATGGCCTGTAGGCGGGAGAACATGAATATTAAAGATTGGTGGATAACAGAAAAGCAAATGGCATAAGGAAGGCTTTGTCGTCCCTTTTCGTTCTCCGATTAAGCTTTGTCGTCCCTTTGGTGTTGCCGTTGATTAGTCGGAGGAGGCGTCGCTCGGAGGAAGCTAGCACAATGATAAACGAGAAGGACGAATGATGGGAGACGGCCGGCTGTGGTTGAACGGCGGGTGAGAATCGAGAGTAGAGAGGTGAGGATGTGAGAAGATATCTCATTAATAGGGCTGTTCGTTTTGCTTTAATCTCATTAATTGGCCCACATTAATTGGCTGGTCAAATTTAAGATATGAAATTGGGGCTAGTGTTGGGCTTATTTACTAATTTGTGCCATTGCTTAAAATCCAAAAGTGCGGCTCAGGGTACCAACAAGAGACGAGTTGCTTGCCTCGTAATCTTTATCCGCCTCCGTCGAAGTACCTGGGTAAAGCGCGAGCTTCTCCTTCGGCTGCCCATAGCATCAAAGATGGTGCCTCGTCCTCGGATTTAGTAGTCCTCTAATGAATCTACCCATTCGGGTGTTCGAAGAATCACCGTCGGATATACCGATCAGTGAGGATTTAGCCCGTGGAGCCTCCTCGCGATAGCTTCACCCCATTCCTCCCGTGCAAAGTGGCTCGCTCATCTTAGACCTCAATCCATGTGTGTGTGTGGCTCTGGCGGCTGATCGGAGGATCAAACACCATGAGTCGGCAGAAATTATGCTTCAATTGGCTTGTTTTGGTGGCTGCCGGAAGGATTCAGATGTGTTTGCAACAAAAGAGGAGAAGCATGGCAAAACTTTGTAAATACGATGAAAACTGGGGTTGTTTTCATAAACTGACCCATGGCTTTTCTTGACTTGCGCTAAACCCGACCCAACAAGAGAATAATGAGAGCCAATTAATCTTAAACGAACTGGCTCTTTGTTAGTTTAATGGGGGCACAACAGTAATTTTAGGGGTAGGGCGTTTATGATGTTGGGCGAACTTTTGAACGAGCGATTTTCCCATCAATCGTATCATGTAATTGTTTTCACAATCTTTGTTGACCATTTAAAAATTCCATCCACAATAACAATAGATTTAATGTTAACATTGCTTACCCAATTCAACCTGCTCTCCCCAGAAGACCATTTGAATACTTTAATCACTCATTTTTCAATTCAGTGGGTGAAGTACGAGCTTTAATTTCGATCTTGTCCTCCTCCCATAGCAAACCCTTAAAACTCTTTATGAACGACTGAATACAGATAGTAAGGCGCATCAAGACGGCTGATTCCATCATAAATCTTAATGAAAACCCAACCGTGTTCCTTTGAAACAATAAAGGTCATAATTTACTAGTTGCTGTTGGAACATTGAATTCAAACCACTTAAAGAAGCTACAGAGAAACAATAACAGATGCCGTGTTCCATCCACAGTTATGTTCTTGGTTCATCATGAAGTTACGTTCTTGGTTCATCATGATTAGTTTCATAATTTACATTTTAATCCCATCTCTTCCTCCTTCTGGTCTCCTTCACATTAGTACGAACTTTTAGAAAATAAAAACAAAGGCAGTTAAGGTCACAGCCATTTGCACAGTTTACTGAAGGTGAAAATGTTGCAGAATTCTTGAGAACATAGGTACAATTTTCTGTTAATTGAAGTTAATTGGTGTGCGTGATGTCAGCTTTAAAATTACAGCAGTTGGAATTTTTAAGGAGTTAACTGATGGTGGAAAAAAAATATTTCACAGCCGGTGGCTTTAATCTATGCACAGAAGAGCACCAACCCATACCCACCAACTTTCTCTTCTCATTCCAATCGCCACTGGTACTGAACACCGCAGTGACCTCTCTTAGACTTGGTCTAACTCTTTGCGCGCAACGCATGCAATGGCCTCCGAAATCGCCCACGAATTCTTCCCCTTCCGCGTCTACACAGACGGCCGCGTCGAGAGACTCCGTGGCACCCACACGGTCCCGCCCTCTACCGACCCCCATACTGGCGTCCGTTCCAAGGACACCCTCGTTTCCCCGGAAACCCCCCTTTCCGCCCGTCTCTACCTACCCCCCATCACCCACCCCGAAACCAAACTCCCTCTCCTCATCTACGTTCACGGCGGCGCCTTCTGCATCGAGTCCCCCTTCTCTCCCCTCTACCAAAATTTTCTTTCCTCTCTCGTCCACAAGGCTAATGTGCTCGCCGTTTCCATCGAGTACAGGCTGGCGCCCGAACACCCCCTTCCGGCCGCCTACGACGACGCCTGGGCTGCCACCAAATGGGTCGCTTCGCACGTCAACTCAGACGGCCCCGAGGCGTGGCTCAACGACCACGCTGATTTCGGCAGGGCATTTTTCGCCGGAGACAGTGCCGGAGCGAATATCTCCCACAACACCGTCATGAGATCTGGGATGGATCCACTGAGCGGGATGAAAATTTCGGGTATGGCGCTGATCCACCCGTTTTTCATGAACGAGGAGCGCGACGAGCTGATAGAGTACATATTTCCGACAAGCAGCGGAACGGGTGACCCGCGGATGAACCCGGGGTGTGCGGCAGCGGAGCTGGCGAGGCTGGGGTGCGATAAGGTAGCGGTGTTCGTGGCGGAGAAGGATTGGCTGAGGGGAAGAGGGGTGAGTTATTATGAAGCCCTGAAGAAGAGCGGGTGGGTTGGAGAGGTTGCGATGGTGGAGACAGCAGGAGAAGATCACGTCTTCCATTTGTTTAATCCTGCTTCTGGAAAGGCTCTGGATTTGATAGAGAGGGTCGCCCACTTCCTCAAAACTGGAGCAGTTTTCAAGTAGCTTAGCTAGTTAGTGCGTGCCTGCTTGCTGCTGCTTTTTCTTTGTAATTATCTTCCTCTTTTATCAATAAATAATTACGGCCGCCGCTGCCGGGTAGAAATTAAGCAGCAAACGACGCACTTGAAGTGGAGGAGAGGTGATCACTAAAAACTATCGGCCTCCGCCGTAATGATACTGATAGTGTATGGCAAGATAACTAACTGAACCCATCAATCATGTAATCGAATCGCCTCTGTTTTATTTTATACTCTCTCTCTCTCTCTCTCTCTCTCTCTCTCTACAGATTCTGCCCTTCTTTTTTATCCATCTTAATGTTCACCACGTCCGGTCTTTAGAGGTGACCAGGCTTGGAAAATCAAATTCATAACCACATGTACTTTTCCAACCAGAGGTGCTTGGTGGGGAGACGTCGGCAAAGGCAAGGCAACGCTGTCCTGGGGCTGGGAGTGGGAGCAGCGACGCGACATGTGAACTGTCAAGAGGGTATACTGACTTAGAAGCCTTAAATCCTTTAAGTAGGCCGTCTTAAAGCTCTAGGATGTGAACATCACTTCCCAATTTCAATTTCAATTTCATTTAGAAGTTAATATTATATAAGAACGGGAATAGTAAAATAATTTAATTTGCGAAAATCTTCATAATTTTTCTAAGCCCGCTATAATCCTTTGATAATTTTACGAGATAAATTTTGCCTCGTGCTTGGATTTTTTAGACATTAAAAAATAAAAAATTCATGTAAATTTACATTGGCGGCCGCCGTTCATATCATAAAAGATTTATTTTTAAAATTATTATTATTCCCATTTATATAATTTTTATTTTTTAGACATTAAAAAATAAAAATCATGTAAATTTAATAATATCATAAAATTTATTTTTAAAATGATTATTATATCTATATAATATTATCTTTTAAATAAAATTGATTTAAAGCAAAAAGATATAAAATTAAAAATAAATTAATTTAAATTAAATGATTTATACTAAAACGAATTCACTCTGAGTCATTTTGAGCTAAACAAGACAAATTAAAATCACAACTGACGAGTTTCAAAATTGACGTTCACCACTGCATCCAAAGGCCCTTTAATTCATTGAAAGGTCTGTGAGCAATTTGCCCATTGAAAACCAACTTCAGTAGCCAACTTATCCCCATTGGAAAGCAAAGTGTAAATGTTGCGGCAATCTTTTTTTGTGTAAAGTTAAGAACGGGACAAGCAACTTGAATGATTACTACCAAAATTATTGTCATAAGCTAGATGCAACATAAAGATGTCAAGCAAAATGTTTTGGAGAGGGCAAGCAAAGGCAAATGGAACAATGATGGTTGGAACATATTCTTTCGATCAAGAAGCTTCAAGAAAAGAGCTTGTAAAAATGATTATCATTCATGAGTATCCAATTTTGCATAGTGGAACATGACGGTTTTCGAAGTTATTCAGCTAGCCTCTTACCATCATTCAAAATTTCTTCTCGAAATACAATAAAGAGTGACATCTTGAAGTTGTATAAAGAGAAGAGAACGTCGCTTATGAGGGAGCTTGATTCAATTAATAGCCGATTTCAGTTACCACAGACATGTGGACAGTAGAACATATATATATATATATATATATATATATATATATATATATATATATATATGGCCATTACTGCACATTACATTGATAGCTCATGGGTTTTACAAAAGCGAGTGTTAAGGTATGTATCGAATTTACTTAGTATCATCCTATGATGAATATTTCGTGGCTTGCTATAAATTTTAGGGATAATATATGTCGTGACTTGCTATATATTGGCTACTATGAATGTTATGAATGTAGGTTTTGCTAGAAACATAAGCATAATGCTAGATATATAATATAGGTATTAGCCTCACACAAGATATGGTTTTGTTTAGGTTTTGCTATGTTCTCGGCCCACATACAAAAGAGGTGATAGCTGGTAAATTGTTAAGATACTACATGGAATGGAATATTGACAAAAAGCTTTACACTCTTACGGTTAATAATTGTTCTACTAATGATGGTGTTGTGGAGATATTGATGCACAAACTTCCAGCTGATTCTCTTTTCCTAAATGGAAATTTCTTCCATATGAGGTGTTATGCTCATATTCTCAATCTAATAGTGCAAGATGGATTGGATGTTATTCGGACATGTATTGAGAAAATTTATCATAGTGCTGTTTTTTTACTGGATCACCAAAAAGAGTGGAGAATTTTGAGAGAACAGCAAAATGGTGTCATATTTCAACAAGCAAAAAATTGTTAATTGATTGCAAAATTCCTTAGAACTTCACTTATTTAATACTTGAAACAGCCATTATATATAAAGATGTCTTTCTTCACCTACAAATGCTAGAAAAGTAATACAAATTTTGTCCAACTAGAGATGAGTGGATAGTTACTGAAGATATTTACAGAAAATTCAAGATTTTTTATGGAGTGATTGAAATGTTCTTTGGAACAAATTATTCTACTGCCAACCTCTACTTCAAGCAAGTTTGTGAGATTAAATTGGAATTGAAAAAATAGGTTGCTGAAGAAGTTGGCATAATGAACACTATGGCTAAAAAGATGTTGGAGAAGTTTGACAAGTATTGGGAAAAAATGCATGAAATTATGGGTGTTGCCACACTTCTGGATCCAAGGTATAAAGCTCTTCTTCTAGAATTTCAATATTCTAAGATATATCCTGATTGCACCCAAGAAAAAGTTGAAGAAGTCATTCAAATTTATTATAATTTGCTTGAGGAGTATGAAAGAAAAGGTACAGGACAAAGGGCTGAAGGGATGTCTTCAGAGTCTAAGTCATCTACCTTAAATGATTTTTTCCTAAAAATTAAATGATGGACTTCTGTCAATTTGCAAATAATAAGAAAAGAAAAAGATCTAACCTTAAGGTGGAGTTGAACCATTATTTGGATGATGATGCAATACTGTGGACACCATCATTTGAAATTTTAGTATGGTGAAAGGTGAGTTCTAATAAGTATCCAAACATTGCTTGTATTGCCAGAGACATTTATGTCATACCTGTGAGTACAGTTGCTTCTGAGTCAATTTTTAGTGCTAGTGAAAGGTTAATAAGCTCCCACTAGAATAGGTTACTTCCATCCACTATCGAGGCACTGAGTTGTTCCCAAAATAGGTAAAGTTTTCTTCTTTCTTACTTGCTTCTTTATGAACATCGATGGCATAAAAATGCTAATTTGTTGTTGTCTTTTTATTTTTTCTTTTCCTTCTTGTAGTTGTTCCTATAAGTGGTGAGGCTGTGCTTCTTCTTTATTGTCTTGTATATGTTGATGATGATATTGATGTTGATGAAACTAATGGAAGCACTATCACTAATGTCTTCTTTGAAGCAGAATATTATGATTGAATTCATTTTATCAGGTAGTATTGATGCTCTATTTTTTTTTTCATTTTTATTGTTTTAATCTTTTACCTCAAATATAGAGAGAAGATGCTTGTCATCTGCTATCATATTTGCTATTTGTTGATACACTTGGTTTCTTTTTTGCCGCTTACACCATGCACTTTAGCTCAACTTGGAACTAAGAACTTAGATCATTGATTTTCTAAGCATGTCTCAACATTTGATGGCTTTCAATTTCCTTATTTAGTCAATATTAGTTTGCTTTAAAATTTCTTGTGAATGTTCTTTCTTCTTTAAAAGATGAAAGTTTCTAAAACCCATTGTTGTCTCCTTCATATTTTAACATTTTGAGGAGTTGCATTGATGCCTCAAAGATTTCCATGGATATACTTTTAACTTGTCAATTCAAGGATGGTACAAGTTGCAAACATATGTTTAAGTTACCAGGCTGTATCGCATGAGTACTAGACATTGTAGTTAATTTAGCTACATTAATGTGTTTAAGTTACTGGATTGTTGCACTTGATCATGTGTCTCTTATTATTGATATTGTTTTGCGAGAAGATCAATTTTAATGTTTTTTTATTGTGGTATTTTGTTGTAGAATTGCTGTTTTTTTTTGTTATAGTAGCATGCAACGGGTTGGTAAATATTAGCCATATCCTACCCGCCTTAAAATGAATAGGATATAGATGTTAAAATTCTAAAACTGATGGATGGTGGATAGGATATAGATTGAATATCTAACATAGTCGATATGATGTGGATTTAGCAACATCCTATCCAAACCCTATCCATTATCATCCTTACTGTTTCCTAAACGTAAAATTTTGATGCCACAATCTAATACAAAGTTTTTATGGCTCTCTTGTGCTTGTAGTTTTCGAATTTTCTTTTGTTCCTCCAACTTGATTAGGAGCATCATGTCATGAAATATGATGTCCTTCCATAATTAAATTTTTTTCGTACAGTTTATGTTCTAATTGTTGACGCATTTTTTGTACTAATTGTTGAGGTACTTGGACCTTATTTACTTCAAATACATTTGGTTTATCCCATGCATTTTTTTTTGTAAATTTATATAGAATTTTTCATTTATATATATTAGGCCTTCATTTGGTCACAAATGCCGTCCAATTCAAAAGAAAATTGATTTTTTAAAAAAGATTCAAAAAGAAAAAAGCTAAAACATGCAAACTAGTAATATTTTTTCTTGTTTTTTTGTTTGACTAAAGAATGGGTAAATGCTTGAATCTATAGCTCACCCTTTAACTATCACAAAGATGGGTTTTTCAAAACTGAATTGCAATCGCAAATAGCCCTTTTACTGTTAAAACTGTGTCCAATTGGCCTCTCAATGATCATCCATGATAACAATCATTGTTGCAAACAATTGCCACCATAATTTCGAGAGTCCAGTTGATCCAATTAAAGTTACTAGATCCAATTATACCCGCAGACATAAATTAGGGGAAAATATGATTAGGTCAGGAATTTTTACGTGTTACCATTTGTGGTTAAGGGAATTCTACCCATCATCAACGGTAGAATTAATGATGTTAAATAATTATTATTAAGGGAAGGGTTACTATTTGTAAAATGATCATGATAAATTTTTAGGAAATTTTTTAGAATAAAAATCCATTTTATTGTTCATATTATTAAGGGATCTAAATCAATTATAACTCAGTTTTGAAGCTAAACTTTTAATATTTTAACTGATATAGACCAACACAGAAACTAACTAATTTATACGCCAACCTAACATAATTAGACACTATAACAGTAGATATAGATATCAAAGTACTAGTATTAGACACCAAAACAACAGTTCTAAATACAAAAAAAAAAAAGTAATTCTAGACACCAGACCACATAATTCTTAACTTCACACTATTATATACAACATTAGATACTGCTAGAGATGAAAATAAATATTACTATACATAAAAATAGATACCACTATATATGACATTAGACACCATTTTTCAGATCATTTGTAATTGTGCCTAATTTCATGTCTAGTTGTGACTAATATCATCTATATTAGTATCTAATTTTGTTCATACTTATGTCTAATTTCGTCTATAGTGGCATCTAATTTTCCCTAGTGGTATCTAATGTTGTCTATGATAATGTCTGATTTCATCTATGATGATGTCTAATGTCATTTATAGTGGTGTCTAATTTCACATTACTGCTAAAATTTGACTATTTTTCAACTGTTATTGCCAATGGTCTTGTATTGGTAATTTTAAAATTACCAATGCATAGCTATTGGTAAACACCTATTGAAAATCCGTTTGTTGGTAACTAATGTAGCAAACTGGCTAAAAGAGAAGCCGTTAGTAATTACTAATGGTCCAAGTCTACCACTTTGTTTCATTGGTCACCAATGAGTAGGCATGTTGGCAATTACCATTGGTTTTGACCGTTTTTTAGTAAATAGAGCATAACATAAATGAAAGAAACAGAGTTTGAATACAAGCAAAGCAAAAGGCACCATCTAAGGTGGATTCGAAAGCCTCACTGGGGGACCCATAACAAACCGAGGGAAGGAAGTTCTCTATTGGTCCTTTAACAAAGCAGAACTAATAAAATTTGGGCAAACATTAAAAATACATGTTCCTTGAATGGCAAGGTTAGGACCTTGTTTGGCAAGTAAGTCCGCAACTATGTTTCATTCTCTAAAAATGTGTTGGATTTGGCACCCTTAAATCAACTCTTTAAGCCACATGCAATCAGAAATAAGAATCATTAGAGAGATAGAAGTGCATTGAGATGAATTAAGCAATTTAATGAAATTATTGATCCATCCTCAATGACTAGTAGAGCAAGATTGCGTTGTAAGGAAATCTTCAACTCTTCTCTGATAGCCCAAAGTTCAACAGCCAGGCTATCAGTATTGCCAACATTCCTAGCAAAGACCAATATAAATCACCATTATCATTCCTAAAGATACCCCCTGCCCCTGCCCTACTTTTAGCCTAAATGCAAGAACCATCAATGTTGAGGTTACAAGCATTTAGAGGCAGGGGGTTCCATCTAACCTCAATGTTGGAACCAATTTTTGGTTTCCCAAAATTGGTCATGGATATAGTGAAAATTTCGTTGGCCCTTTGAATATTAATATTAACAACAGAATGAAGTTGTGCCCTCAAAGATAAACCTATTCCTGGCACACCAAATCTCCCACTGTCACAAAACAATCATATTCCAAGGAATTTTCTCCACAAAAGAAACATTAGCACTGAGACTTACCATCAACTTTGGCAGTTTATAATTATAAATGCCAATAGTCAGGACCATTAAGCTACCAACAACCAAAATCGTTGATAAATTACCAAGTCAAAGTTGTTGGTAAATCTGTAAATATTTAAAAAATATATATAAATGTTGTTTCCAATGTAAAGTTCTTGGAAATTGTTTTTATTTAAAAAAATTCACTAGCTTTTCACCCCTAGGAATTCCAAAAAGATCTTAAGTTCACAATTGAAGCCAAAGCATAACTTACATTCACAGTACCGTAAAATTAAAGTTTAATCCCTCCACAATCATTAACCTACCAGTGAAACATTGAATCTATCTCCCAACTAAAGATTTCAATGATTGACCGGGTTCCTTATGCAAAAAAGGCAGCAACAACATTTAAATTCAACAACAAAAAGCAAAAGATCCTTGGGAAAAATGAAGAACAAAAACACATTTGTGCAAAAAAACAAAAATGCAAAGATGTCCATATAAAGACACACACGACAAAAGTATTGGAAGAAATTGTAAATTTTATGAAAGGAGTTGTGAAATTTAGAGATATTACCAATTTTATAGTTTAAGCCCTGGAGAACACCATAACAAGGCCTAAAAGAAAAAAATAAAAACAATTTCCAAAGGATATGGAATTGTTTAAAAATAAAAAGTGTTGACATTCATACATAAATAATTAGGAAACAATAATTTTCAACTCAAACATGATATTTTTAATACTCTAAAACATATACCCAGATCCTGGTGACCAATCATTTATTGAAAGAGATAAGGGAAAAAAAAACATGATGACTAAGATGGAAGCAGAAATTGATAAATGGACTCACATATGAATTTAAATTCTTTGCTAGGCTAAGTCTCCAAATATATGCAAGCATAACCTTAGTTACATGAAAGTGGCTTGCATGTGGCACCTCTACGCTCCGGAGCGCGAACTCGTGATTTAAAGGCAGCAGCGCACTAAATTCGCACTCTTTAATATTCTAAAATGCACTTTTGTTTCATTAAGGCGTGGAGTCACTGAAGGCTAATCGATCGAAGACGAGAATCACCAGGGTGATGTGTGAATAGCTTCCCTCTTTTATTGTCAGCGACATTTGTGGACTGTGAGGAATTAAGACAGAGCAATAACTAGCTGCCTGGGATGGATGACACCGGTAATTGGGTGGCAGTGGCGTTTGGGCAAAGTTTGAAGAGGCGACGGTGGGAAACTGGACAGTAGAGGATGGCAAGGAAAAGAAAAGGGCTGAGGAAAGAAGCTTCAGGTGTTACTTATTTAGGCGAGAAAGAGACATAAGAAGTGGGCTAGCCCATTTGAAAAGTCAAAGTGTTACTTAGAGCCGTCCGAATTGGGAGGTGTATTTCACTTTCACCAACATTAAAGTTTTATTTCATCTAATTCTTTTCAGTTTTATTGTAACTTTTTTTATCCTACTAGAGTTTCTTGTCAAGTTTTCATTTCATCTCATTCTTTTATATTTTATTGTATTTTTTGTGCAACTATTAATTTTTTTAAGGCTAGTTTATTGCTTATATATATATAAAGAAGATAAAAATGTGTGGGTGTGACGCTCTTGAACCATTCCCGCTCTCATTATTTTTATAATTTTGACGAATTTACACTCTTACTTTCACCCGCTCCTACTTTGTGTAACTTAGGGCATATCTAACAATCTGAAGCATAACTTGACATTTTTTTATGAAAAAAAAGCCATAACCACTTGAAATTATTAAAATCATTTTGAAAGATAAGGTTGATGTGTCAACTTGAAAGATTTAAAAATTCTACTAATTTTTAAATTATTATTATGTATTTTTATATTTATTTGAAGATAGATACTTCAAAGTTAAAATTTACATTTAAAACATCAACATCAACATCAACAACAAAATAAGAATCTCCAGTTTGTTGGTCTAATGGCTAAAGAGTCAAAAAAGTATAGAAGAGGTCAAGGATTCAAATGCTCTAATGCTCGTTTAGGTTAGGTGTCTTCCAAGTCCTAAAAACACGGGAATTCTTTTATTCTATTACGTATAATTACCTACTAATCCTTACATCTTATATAGATGCTTTTGATTAATTAAAAAAAACAAACCTATTAAAAAAATTTCTCACATTCAAGAGGTAGAGTATTGATTTATTATTTACCATATTATCATTCAAACTAAGATTTCAATACTTTGATTTTTTTTCCTAATTTTTTAATTTGCATGCAAAAATTAAGGATAAAAATAAAATAACATATATATTTTTTATCTTTCTTAATTCTCACGTCAAACTAAGACCAAATTTATTCTAACTTAATTTTACTTAATCCAAAATAGATTATTTTTATTTTTACATATTTTTTTTATCCTGAACTACTGTTATTTGAAATGAATATTATGTACATGTAATAATCAATTTGTTCTTAAATTTTTATTTTTTAAGCATTGAAAAGGGTAAATTCACAAAAAATTAATAACTTTATAAAAATTTTACTTCTACATGTTTTATTACACCAAAATAATATTAAATTTCAAATGAAAATAATCTCTGATAAAAAATATAAAAAATAAATTATTCTAAATCAAGTCAATTTAAATTAAAATTAAATGGGTGCAAATAGTTGGAAAATTTTGCTACGGTCAGTATATAACAGGTACATGAGACATTAGTCAATGTGAACAAACTATTGATATTATACAAAGATGCCGGTATGATCTGCGTTTGTGCTAAAGTTAGGAAGAAAAGACAAATTTCTATTAGAATTTTTTTTGGTACACAGATTGCCGTCTGGATCTGTGTTTGTGCTTAAGTTAGGAAGGAAAGACAAATTTCTACTACTCCCTCTGACTTAAAAAACAAGAAACGTAATTTATTTTTAGATTCTCTAAAAAAAGATTGGAACATGTTTATTTATGAAAAGTTTTTAACACCCAATTTGTCATACTATCATCATTTAAATTTCTAATACAAAAAACTCAATAAATATTTTTTTCTTTTATAATCTCCATTTAAACTTTCATTATACAAAATCCAATCAGGATTCTTTCATTTTTTTAATCATTATTTAAATTTTCATTACGCAAAATCATTTTTTTTCTAATTTTAGTTTCATTGGAAAAACTGAAAAAAAAATCATAAATCACAAACACCTCCATACCTAGAGAAAAGTTTAATTCTTTATGGAATAGAACGAGTATTATTTTTGACACACAAAGAGATACTATAGTATAGGTACTAAGAAGTGTCTACTTTTTTGAGAGCTAGAACAATATTCAGACAAGTATTTAACAACACCATTGTGGAAAAATGAGGAAGCAGAGAGTTGAATTTGTGACATTATCCTACTTAAGGTATCTCTTATGCCCATTTCATCACAGAGGGATGACAAATTTCTATTCTAGAAAATGTTTCCTCATTCTTTAAATAATTGGGTTTGACATAAAAAATAAAAAGGAAAAAAATTTCTGTAGCATTTTCTCTATTACCCTTCATTTTTTATATGAAAATTAAGAAAGATGAAAAAATAAATATCAAAATAGCAGTTTGAATGAGAATAAAATAAAATAATTTACTGTATATATAAATATAAAGATTTGAAATAGCTAAAATAGTAAATGCAGTTATATATATATAGACACACACACACACACACATACATACACATACTAAATCACAATTAATTTTTACTGTAAATCTATAGTGACATGGTCTTGAACCAATTATGAACAGCAACACAGTCCAGTTAGGATGTGCTTAAAACAAAAAAAAAATGCCTAAAAGGTCCCCATAATGTCACACTATACTTTTTTGGTCATTATGATTTTTTTCAGACAATTGACTTTTTGATTTATAGTATTTGAGTCATTAAAATATTATTCTTAACTCTTTATAGGCAACAAACTTTGTTTGTTTATAACCAAGTGATCAAATAATAAAT
Source organism: Aquilaria sinensis (assembly GCA_005392925.1). Lineage (NCBI taxonomy): Eukaryota > Viridiplantae > Streptophyta > Magnoliopsida > Malvales > Thymelaeaceae > Aquilaria > Aquilaria sinensis. The sequence continues at coordinate 35,265 of SMDT01002574.1, read as the reverse complement.
TGTCACTACAAAGATCCATCTAATATAAGATAATAATACTAAGACGGTGAGAGAGGACATTTTTTTAATTGTGACAAAGGAACGCTAAGCGGTGAAAAAATGTCATTGGCTACGTAGAAACACTCTCTTTACGTTTCTGCTTCTTTTCTCTTCGCGCCAAACAGAGATGGTTATGAAAATTTTCGTTTTCCAGAGTTCAGAGTAATTATGAAAAAAATAAAACATAAGAAAATGACAAGACCCCTTGAGGTTTGGCAAAACCTCCGGTTTTAGCCAACTTACATTTACCCCCATCAAATTAACTTCATCATTCACAATTAATACAATAAGGGGAAAATAACTGACTTTGCCCTTCTAACCTTCTTTTTTAAAATCTTTGTCCCCTAACAACTAAAACCAATAAATCTGAAAAAAAAAAAAATTTTACCATTCTTCAATCCCTCGCTCTCTCTTTGCCTTCACCATCGTCGCCTCTCTCTCCCTGCCCTCACCATTGCTGCCCCGCTCTCTCTCTCTGCCCTCACCCATTGAACCCGTTGTCGCCTCCACCGCTTCAGTTGGCCGATTTCTTTCGACAGCCCTGATCGGATGACGCTTCAGTTGGCCGATTCCTCTCCCCCCTGTTCGTTTCTCACTCTGGCGCCCAATTGGATGACGCATCAAATCGCGTTATGGCTTTCGTTGGTTCAAAGCAACGGTTGTTGAGGGGTGAATCGTTGCCCTCTTCTGTCCATGTCTCTAAAAAATTTCTTGGCTTCAAGTGTATGTTGCAAGGTGGGCACAGATCCATTTGCGGGGAAGGCGAAGAGGGAGGGCGCAACAAGGTAAACAGAAGCTAGAGTAGGGAAGACCAATCAAGGAGCGGAACCAGAGGCCAAACCGTTGGACCCTGCTCGATAGGACCCTATAGGAACCCCAACGTCGTCTTCTTGCTGACATCCTCCTCATCACAGCGCGCGACCTTGTCATGAATGGTGGGCGGTCGAATTCATTTCTTCTGATTGTTTCGGTTTTGGATGATTGTTCCGATTCAAATTCGTTTGTTCTAATTGTTCTTGTTAACGAATTCATTTGTTCTGGTTTGAATTCGTTTGTTTTGGCCTGAATTTGATTGTTCTGGTTAACGAATTCATTTTCAGATGATTGTTGTTTTTTAGTTAATGAATTCGTTTGTTGGTCTCGGATGATTGTTGTTCTACTCAACGAATTCACCCTCTTGGATAATGCCACCACATTTGCGAATTCGCCCTCCTGGATCTGTGCGAGAGAGTTGAGATTGAATCTAGTTCTTTGTTTTGTTTAATGGATTGTGTTTTTGTCTAGATGCAAAAGTTGAAGGTAAAGTTTCTATGGATTAAGGCTAGGAGGGTTAAGGCAGCTATTTTCCTTTTTCTTTGCTAACTGCGACTTTAATGGGAGTAGCTGTAGATATTTGAAACGTATGGGAGATTTTGTATAATTTTTTTTTAAAAAATAATCCTGCCTGCTTATAAAGTCACATCGTGGCGCCTTCCACCTGTATCATCCCAATTCCCAACTCCTCAATCAATCAAGCAACAGTCAGACAACAACCCCAACTCATTTCCATGGCTTCCTCCGCGACCTCAGAGATCGCCGTTGACGCCTTTCCCCTGATACGCATCTACAAGGACGGCAGCGTCGAGAGACTCCTAGGCACCGCTACAGTTCCTCCCGGCTTAGATCCCACCACCAACGTCGACTCCAAAGACATAGTCTACTCATCCACCACTGCCCAAATCGTCCGCGTATACCTCCCCAAAGACGCCGATCCCACCCGAAAACTCCCCGTTTTGGTCTACTTCCATGGCGGTGGGTTCTGCATCGAATCCGCTTCCTCCCCTACCTACCACACCTTCCTCAACCCCTTGGTCGCTCAAGCCCAAATTATAGCCATTTCCGTCGACTACCGGAGAGCACCTGAGGACCCGATTCCCGCTTGTTACGAAGATTCCTGGGAAGCTGTAAAATGGGTCGGACTCCATTCGAATGAATGCGGCCCGGAAGGTTGGCTGAATCGGCAGGCTGATCTGAGCAAAGTGTTCTTCGCGGGTGATAGCGCTGGAGCGAACATCGCCCACCACATGGGCGTGAGGATCGGAACCGAGAAGGTTCCCGGCGTGCACCTGTCGGGCATCATCTTGATTCATCCTTATTTCTGGGGGACAAAGCCTGTGGGAGGAGAGCCAACTGACCCGGACCAGAGGCGGTTCATTGAAGGGCTGTGGCGGGTGGCTCATCCGAGGACGAGCGGGGCGGACGACCCGTGGATCAACCCGGTGGACGACCCGAGCCTGGGGAGCGTGGCGGCAGAGAAGATTCTGGTGTGTGTGGCGGAGAAGGATATGCTAGGTCACAGGGGGTGGTACTACGGGGAGAAGCTGAAGAAGAGCGGGTGGAGTGGCGAGGTGGAGGTGCTGGAGGCCAAGGACGAGAATCACGTATTCCATTTGCTCAATCCCGCGTGCGAAAACGCCGTCGCTTTGTTCAAGAAAATATCCGATTTCATGAATTAGATGACGAATCCGGAGTCACTCAGTCGCAGCCTCCAGCTTGGACTACCTCCTTCCTCTTCCCTGATATCAGCAGCAATCCTCACTGTTCAATAACCTGTCTTTACTCTTTAGTGAATTACGTTATCTTATGCATGCTCTTGTTTGTCTCCACGCAAAATAATTGGCTTGCGAATGGCAAAAATGTCCACAGGTTACGGATGAATAAATGTTCAATCTGGATCCGTAGGGCCATTCCCAAGTTATCACTGCTCTTGTTTGTATAAGGTGGCCCCACCTTGGTCCGATTAAGGTTTCGGCCACACTATATTTTTAAGTAAATAATTACTTTATATGATGATGATGATGACGATATATTAAAAGTAATGCAAAACCAATTAACTCATAGGCAGTAGTCCAAACAAAATTTGTTTTCAGCCCACAACAAAGCTCCTGCTCCATCAATTACGTGTTGGATCGGGCTTCAGAAAATGAGTTCAACCAACTGTTATGAAGCCCTGAAAAAGAGCGGCTGGGTTGGAGGGGTTACAACGGCGGAGACGCCCGGAGAAGATCACATCTTCCATTTGTTTAGTCCTGCCCAAAAGGCTCGCACGCTTCAAAGGTTTGAACATTAATCCAAAAGAATAAGGCATGTTATCATCAATGACCTTCGCAAAGAAAAGAAGTAATTAAAACTTGAGATTAAAGAAATTAAAAAGAAACAAAAAGAGTACCGTATAATTATTTAAGGCTAATTCTTGTGTGCGCCAGGCGCTAAAAAAAACATGCGTGTACTAATGAAACCTATTTTACACGAAATAGCACCGTCTCACTTTCTTTTTTTTTCTTTTATTTTTCTCCCTTATGAATAGTACTTTTTCAGTTTTTCCTAACACTTATTTTATTCCACAACATAATAAATTGATTTTTACCTCTTTATATACAATTGACCTTTTCTTTTATTTTTTTTACGAATATCGTGAATGTTTTACTACATAAGTATATTGATATTGAACATGTTTCTCCAGTATTACTTTTGTTGAAATTGTATATAAAAATATAGAGGATTTGTAGGCTTTAAATAATGATAATGATATATATGAATGGAAGATACAAAATTATGAAAAAAAATGATTAAATGGAATTTGATGTGATTTGATCCGGATTAAATGAAGTCTAATATAACCGTGAATACCCAATATATTCAACAAATAAAAAATTAATTATTTTTTTACCTGAAACTTTAACATTTAGCAAATATTGTTAATAAATCTCAAATATATTTTATGATGTTGTGTAGTGAGAATTTAAATAAGGATGGCAAGTTAAATTAAATGCCAAGAGATTACAAAAGAGAAAAACTCTTCAATATCATTTTTGGAACAATTAAAAAAAAAGATTCATTCTTTTAGGTAGGTATGTAGTACATTTTATTAGTATGCTATCTGAGTGATTTTTTTTAAATTATTTATATGGCTGTATAATGTTTGTATAATTAAATAAAGGTTCAATCTTTATTTTCCGTGGATGAAGAAAAAACAGTGCCTTCTTTAAGAATAAACACTTAAGTAACAAAAAATAAACATGTAAAAGAAAGAACAAACATTTCTTTCTAAAAGAACAAGGATGCCCTTCTAAAAGAATAAACATATCCTTCTAAAAGAACAAACACCAGAAGACAAAAAACAAGAAGTTTACAGAAATAGGGTCATGTATAAAAACAAACAGCGTCTTATATAAAAACAAACACTTAAGTGACAAAAAATAAACATGTAAAAGAAAAAAAAACAAATATTATCTTCTAAAAGAACAAAGATGACTTTCTAAAAGAACAAACATATCCTTCTGAAATAACAAACACTAGAAGATAAAAGAACAAGAAGTTTACAAAAACAGAGTCATGTATAAGAACAAACAGTGCATTCTATAAGAACAAACACTTAAGTAACAAAAAATAAACATGTAAAAGAAAGAACAAACATTTTCTTATAAAAGAACAAATATGCCCTTCTAAAAGAACAAAGATGCCCTTTTAAAAGAACAAACACAAGAAGATAAAAACCAAGAAGTTTACAGAAATAGGGCCATGTATAAGAACAAATAGTGTCTTCTATAAGAATAAACACTTAAATGAAAAAAAAATATCATGTAAAAGAAATAAAGACAAACATTGTTTTCTAAAAGAACAAGGATGCCCTTATAAAAGAACAAACATATCATTATGAAAGAACAAACACTAAAAGATAAAAGAACAATAATTTACAAAAACAGGGTCATGTATAAAAACAAGTAGTGCATTCTATAAGAACAAACACTTAAGTAATAAAAAATAAACATGTAAAAGAAAGAACAAACATTTCCTTCTAAAAGAACAAGGATGCCCTTCTAAAATAATAATAATGTCATTCTAAAAGAACAAACATATCCTTCTGAAAGAACAAAAAACCAAGAAGTTTATAGAAATAATGTCATATATAAGAACAAACAGTGTATTCTATAATAACGAATACTTAAGTAACAAAAAATAAAAATGTAAAAAAAAAAATATTGCCTTCTAAAACAACAAAGATGCCCTTCAAAAAGAACGAACATATCATTTTGAAAGAATAAACACCAGAAAACAAAAGAACAAGAAGTTTACAGAAACATGGTCATGTATAAGAATAAATACTTAAATAAGAAAAGGTAAACATGTAAAATAAAGAACAAACATTGCCTTCTAAAAGAATAAAAATGTTCTTCTAAAAGAACAAACACATCCTTCTGAAAGAACAAACACCAGAAGATAAAAGAACAATAAGTTTACAGAAACAGGGTCATGTATAAGAACAAATAGTGCATTCTATAAAAATAAATACTTAAGTAACAAAAAATAAACATGTAAAAGAAAGAACAAACATTTCCTTCTAAAAGAATAAAGATATCCTTATAAAAGAACAAACATATCCTTCTAAAAGAACAAACACCAGAAGACAAAAGCACAAGAAGTTTATAGAAATAGGGTCATGTATAAGAACAAACAGTGTCTTCTATCCAAAGAACAAGCATAAATTGGTAAAAGAACAAACAATTACTGATAAAGGAATAAATGCATAATAATAAAAAAATGAAAAGCTAGTTTATCTAAAGAATAAGTAAGAATTGATAAAAGAACAAATGACTACTAGTAAAAGAACAAATAATTACTAATAAAAGAATAAGAAACTAATTTATCTAAAGAAAAAATATAAATTGATAAAATAAAAAGTAACTACTAATAAAAGAACAAACAGTATTTAAAAAGTAAATAAGAATTGATAACAAAACAAATAACAAGTAAAAAAAGCAAACAACTATTGATAAAAGAACAAATAACAAATAATAAAAGAATTGGTAGCTAGTTCCTTTAAAGAACAAACAGAAATTGATAAAAAAAGCATACAATTATTGATAAAATAATAAATAACTACTAATAAAAGAATATACAACTAGTTTATTTAAAGAACAAGCAGAAATAGATAAAAGAACAAACAACTACTAGTAAAAGAAAAAATAACTACTGATAAAAGAACAAATAACCATTAATAAAAAAGCAAACAACTACTAATAAAATAACAAATAATAATTAATAAAATAATAATGCTCCACTATTATTTTCTTTAATACCAACTTCTTATTTATTTTTTATCCATTTTTTTTGTTTTTTTATTAGTTAAAAAAATTTGAAATAAAAATAAATAAATAATATTTTAAAAACTAATATTAAAAATAAATAGTGAAAAAACTAAGAAGAAAAGATAGACAAATTAAAAATAAAAACCAAAATATAAATTGAAAAAATGAGAGGAAAAAATAAAACTAGAGAATGAAAATAAAAAGTGAAACTGGACAAAGAAAATAAAAAATAAAACAAGATAAATAAAATAAAAAGACAAAAAATAAGTAAAAATGAGGAACAAAATAAGCAAAGAAGTATTGCAATTGCCGGAGGGGTTGTCAGAGAACCCCGTGCGTCCCACCCTTTCCCCAATAGGATGCACACCGCCAGGCCAAATCCGTATGCTTGTGTGAATTGAAATTTTCTTTTGTGGGGTTCAAAATGACAACTTTTGAATTCTTCAGGGATGGCATACAGTGTAAGCCCGGCTTAGGTAAGATGGACTCATTATTTAATCACTTCAACAAAATCAGCCATCTATCTCAAGGGCATCCATTTTAGGAAAGAGAAATAGGTCCAGAGAATTCCTCAATAGATTTCATTAATATAACCTTACAAAAACCGGTAATTAAAATAATTCTCTTAATAAATAAATAAGTCCATTTTGAAAGGAAAGGCTGTTGGATTTCTTATATGGGCTAACATTTGAATAAATTGTGCATTTTATATGTTATCGTATATACTTGGCCCAATTGAAAGTGATCTAACAAAATTAAGGTTTGGGCTCTAGATATCTTATAAAGTTGGTACAATTTTCATGTATAAATGGCAAAGTGTAATTTTTATTTTTATAATTTATTGAAATAAAAGATATACAAAACTGATACTCATACATACTAAAATTTTCTCTCTTCAGTTTTTTTTTATCTCCTTTGAATCCCTATCGTTATAGGAAGTAAAGAGGAACTCTTGCGTACTAATTTAGAAGACAATAAGCCGTAAGACCCATGCTATAGAATTTCTTAATGGATTAAGGTACGTTTCCAATTTGACTTTCTATATGAACTTATTGATTTAATATGAATGATCTTGGGTTTTATAATTGATTGGTTTGATTTGAAGAATCAAATTTCTAACAAAGCTCTTTGAGGCACTAGAGGGACTATGAATATCACTGGAGAAGTAATAATTCTTTCAAAATACTACGAAAAAACAACTGATGTCATGGCGTCACTAACAAGCACAAATTAAAGATAACACATAAGCTCTCGATGCATAAGTTTTTAATGATTGTGGGTTTATTAATATTGGAGATAATATATGCAACATAAGATCAGGGAATTAAACCCAAGTTAAAGCATGTAGATAATGGATACTTACTCAACAATTTTATTTAAAATGATAACAGTCTTACAAAGTTATTTCAACAAGGTGAGGAATTGCAAAGATAAAGATAAAGGATTGTCAAATAAGATGGATGATCTTAAGGAAAATGAATGGTTTTCTAATAGACAACCGGTCAAGCAATTTGATTTTTTGCGGGAGAGTTGGAGCAAACGAATTGTCTTTGTGCAGGAGAGTTGGGGCAAAAGAATTGTCTGCCTCCTTCTATGTATAAAAGAATTAGTAATATGGCTTTGATGATTTGTTTGTGCATAGCACCGATGGAAAATTATTTGAAGCTGTATTGATTTGTTGCAACCTTAGGAAAAGCCAGTGGTTTTCAATGGATTTTGCAGCAGCTTTAGAAAGGTTGATGCACTTGCTGACGGACTAAAGCAAGCTGCTGCTTATCTACTCATGAATCTTGCAGAGAAATAATTTAGTTATACATGAAATAAGTCAGTAATAATATGTAACCTACCCTACACTCATCTATACAATACTATACCCAAACCTACCAACAAGTTACAGAGATAAAGAAATCTCTCTTGCAAGTTAAGACATGAATAATGACCCATATGATTCGATGATTTTGATTCAAATCGAACTAAAGGCCAAGCAGCCAAAGTATGTCCTTTTTTATTTTTATTTTTTATAAACATTATAAATGTTATTCCACATAAATATGTTAGATATGTATGGCCGAAGTTAATTTCCATTTACTAAACAATAACTCAACAATTTTGTATTTTTTTGCATCATTTACTGTCTTAGGAGTTTCAAACTTTTGGAACAGTTTTATATTTTGAAAGTCAATTAATCATATTACCTTTAGAACTATTATTTTAATATTGCCTTTTTCTATCTTTACCAGTTTCCGTGAGCAAGTATAATTGTAAAAGTCAAATCAAAGAAGCATAATGAAAAACATTATGGGATGTAAAAATGTTGAAAAAGTGACATAAGCCCCTGACATATGTGGCTTGGTATGTTACTCTTGCAAAAATCCCTTCAACTGTCGCCTACATGCCACTTTGGCTTTTTAAATTACTACTATCATTACTTATATATTAATTTATTAAAATTGAGGTGATAATTAATGAGTTTTTATTATAAAAAATTTGGTTAGATGTTTTAGTTTGAAAGGAATATATGATATTACAGTAAATTTTATGATAAGTGGAATTAATGTAGCAAATTCTTATTAGGTTAGAGTTAGGTTAGAGTTGCTGGTCCACCCTATATGTATGAGTCTATGTCTCACATCAGAGACATACAAGAAAGTAAACATGTATAAATCATAAAACTTTCCTAGCTCTTTTATTATTTTCTACGACTCAAAGCTTTAGAGTTTACTTAATTAATCATGGCCGGAGGTAATTTCTACTAATTTTTCCGCTGCATTGTTGTAAGATTTGTTACAACTCTGTCCTTTTGCTCCATCTGACTTTTCAGTTTGTGTTCTTCGTATATGGACTACGACCTACAAATGCTTCTTAATAATTACGAAAACGAAGTAAAACATTAATCGTTTTTCTTTAGACAAGCAAAATGTCCACATGAGAGTTTAAGACATAATAAAAGGTTAAACAAAAAAACAATATCTTTTCAGATCAATTCGTTTTAACTTAAGTCAACTGACTTATTTTTACTTTTACATCTTTTTACCTAAAATTAATTTCCTTTAAAAGTTAATATTATGTAGATACAATAATCTATTTGAAAGTAAATTTTCATGATGTTGTTAATTTTTTGTGAATTTAATTTTTTTAATGACTTAAACTAAAAAAAATCATAAAAATTTAGTAAGATTACAAAAATTATATTTCCAATGTATTATTGTAACTACATAATATTGGCTTTTAATTAAAATTAGTTATGAGTAAAAAAAATGTAAAAAAAAAAAATTATCTTAAAGTCAATTGACTCAAATTAAAGCGAACTAGGTGTTAATCTTTACTTTTTTCAATTTTTCTTAATATACGTGATAAGGTAGAATAACAAAAGTTAAAAGATGAGGTAAAATCCATCAGGGTACCTTAGCTTTTTTTTTTCTCATAATTGGGTATCTTACATTTAAGTTGTTTTAACGATGTACCTTATTTTTTATTGTGTGCTCTATCTAAGTACTTTTCATTAATTTCAAAGTTATGTTTGACAAAAAATACTTATGTCACATAAAAAATATTAAAATAAATCATAAAATAATATTTGTGGCCTTTTAATTTTCTTTATCAACAATTCTAAACCCTAAATTTTTCCCATAGATTCCCTCCACAGCCTCTGCATCTCCTTCGTCTCTGCCACCCCTTTTGTCAGCCAACCCGTTCTTTGCGCAGAGCAGGAACTAACCCTAGCCAAGTCAAGTTCATCACCAATTCTCGCCCTACTCTTCTCAGCCTCTCTTTCTTCATCGTCCAACTCTCTTCAATTCTCGCCCTATCTTCGATTTTCCTTCAATCATGCGAGAAATTGATGCCGGATTCTCGCTCTCTCTCCAATTCTCTGATTTTCATTCTAATTCTCCCACGTTCTTCCGATTCTTGCTCTCTCTATGAATCCCAGATCTCGAATCACATGAGGATGGGTTTCCAACGCCGATGTTGAATCGTGCAAGGAGCGGGGGGCGGTAGCAAATGAAGATGGGTTTCCCAGATTGAACTGAGCGAGGGGTGACGGGCGGTGGCAAGCGAGGAATGGGCACTAGCAGCTAACGAGGAGAGAGGAGTAGGTAATGGTGGCGGTAGCGATGAATGAAGTGCAATGGCAATGAAGCAGAAGAACTAGAGACTGAAGGTCAGATTTAGAATTTTAGAATTTAAAATTGTTGATAGAACAAATTAAAGGATCACAAGTGTTATTCTACAATTTATTTTTATATTTTTGTGCCGTATCAGCATTTTTCGTTATATATAACTTTGAAATTAACATAAAGTATTTAGATAGGACACGTAATAAAATGTAAGGTATCTCATTAGGACAACTTGAAGATAGAATACTCAATTAAGACAAAAAAAAAAAGTTAGGTTTCTCCTGGTAGATTTTACCTAAAAGAAGAGCAAATTAGTTTTCATTCTTTCGTAGTCTCCACATAAAATTTAAATGTATTAAACAATATGAGATGAAAGAAGTAAAATAAGGTTTGTAGCTAATTTAAAAGCATTAAATTCAAATAACTTGTAATTTCTCATTTAAATTGCAGGCATAAATTCTTAAACTTTTTTAAACCAATCGATTCAAGAATCAACTTTGAATACACACGAATAGGTTTTGTTTGAGCAACTTTACCGAATCAAAAATGTACATTTAAGAAGAGTTTATAATATGAAAAGAGCAAATATGTTTTCGGATATAAAAAGGTTGAAAAAGTGACATAAGCCCCTAACATGGCTTGGTATGTTACTCTGTCCTTTTCTAAATTTTAGGTTTTTTATGTAGTTATTTTTCTTGACACTCCACCATAATAAAGAATTCAATATAAAGAACAATTTTAGTCATTATAAAAAACTATTATTGTGAGATTTTCAATTGATTGGAGATTTATTTACATTCTTTTTATGGTGAGTCACTCAAAGCATTGAAATTTGCTGTTACATATTGGTTTCTCTAGTGCAATCACTATAAGACTTTGCACGAGTTTGAGTCAGGTCATTCAAGTTTGAGTTCAATCAGGTTAATACTAGTTCGGGTTATTTGTGTTCGGGTGGATTTCAAGTTGAGTAGATTTTTGATTCGGTTCAATTTTATTTAGGTTCAGGTTTAATTTAGATTATGTCAATTTTAGTCTCGAGCAACTTCAAGTCGGGTTATTTAGGTTTCAAGTGAGATTCGAGTTGATATTCGGGTCTAATCAAGTTATTGGTACATAAGCCGAAATAACTAGATTAATTCAATTTTTTATTTAGATTTTACTAAAATTTAAATTAAAGAATTTGATTTTTTATGCAAATATTAGAAAAATTTATAGACCCATGTTACAATTTTTATGAGTGACTAAACTGAAAATTTCAAAATGTTGGTACCTCATAACTAAAAAATTACTAGGCATAAAAACTAATCTAAAAAATTTAATTTAACTAGATATAAATATATTAATATACAATTATTTTAATAAAAAAACATAATTTAAAACTTGACAAATTCGATTTATGAAACTACGAACTCGGTCATTTTAGAGATTAAGAAGTTGGTAGGATTAGATGCATTCAAATTATGTTGTTACTTCGAGTTATAATTTTTTAGGAATTTAGAATCATTATTTAATTTCAAAATAGGAATTAATTTAGTTTATGTGCTAATTTGGAGCTCTAAAGGTCATTTGATGTCTATGTAGGTGAAATGGAAGAGTTTGGGAGTGAATTGAAGGTTTTTAGAAAGTTTTAGTCAAAATTGAAAATTTTGGGATAAATTTGTCAACTCTTGAAAGTTTGATGTAAATATAGTAATTTTATAAGGTAAAATTTAATGATCTCATAAAGTCATGAGCTAATTCAATAAATCTTAAAAATTGGGTCTTATCGGGTTTAGACTAAGTCTTTTTGGGTTTGGGTCAAGTTAGTGTCAAGTTTGGGGTATTTCAGGTTCAGGCCAATTTAGGTTCAGTTCAATTTTAGTTTAGGTCATTCAGGGTTTCACTTTAATAAGATTGCGGGTTCGGGTTCATGTCAGATTAAGTACAACTGAGTTGGGGTAAGCCGGTTCAGATTTTTAAGTCGAGTCAAATTTTACACACACACACACACGGATATATATATACGAGGTTCTTTTTACCGGCACTTTGCAGTGGATATTTTTTTCTTAAATTTATCATTGAAATAAATATTAGTAATAAATAACTAAACATTTTTTTTGTCATAAACTCATGCTAAAGGGCATTTTTTATATCATATTCTTACCATACAAAATGATTAGTTATGATCGAAACATAGCACATGTTCATGCTTTGAAATGATCAATATTTTTTGTGTCACTAAAGAAGAAGTCACTAAAAAATTTCACATTCTATCAATTCAAATTTTGATATTTAATATTGATGAAAACTTTTATTTAGAAAAATTTGCTTTCAATTTTAGCAGTTATGGGTAAAATTACTTTATTAAACCATATAGCTTTTGAATTAAATAACTAATTCTACAAAACTCAATCAATAAAGATTAAAACAAAGAGAAAAAATTGGCAAAAACAATTCAGGGACTAAGTGATGAAATGGAAAAGCTTTAGGTATTAAAATTTAATAATTGATGGTGACCAGTGTTTTGCTCTAGAGTATAGTACATAAAAAAAAAAAACAATACCGAAGGAGTACATAGAAAAAATATACTAGTTAAGTAGTTATTATTTATTAAGTTTGGAACTAAAACATAACATGGTTCGAGCTTAGTGACCGAAATACAAAAGGAAAGAAATTCAGGGACCAAAATCGTAGTTTACCCATAAGAAAAAATGAAACCGGGGACATTCGCAAAAATACCATGCCCCCAAGACATGATTTTCTTGAAAGACGATGACTGAACTTCAAAAAGATTCAACCATGTCTAGCGGAAAAGCAAAAATAAATAAATAAATGCACTATTTAAAAAGTAACACTGTACATGTTTAAAAATTATGAATATTTTTTTCTTGTTAAAGAATAATTAACTAAAATATTTTTCTTATCAACTTAAATTCACTTCCAATTTTAACAATTATGAACCAAAGTACTTTATTAAACCATAAAGATTTTGAATTAAATAACTCATGCTACAAAACTTAACTATCAATAATGAAAATATATGGTGGAAATAAAAAAATTGTGTTTAATTTATTTTGCTTTAGAAAATTGTATATAAAAAAAATAGCAAAAAAGTTTGGGGAGTAAGGGAGCAAATAGAAAGAATATTAAGCAATTATTAAGTTTGGGGACCAAAATGTAAGACAGGTCAAAATTAGTGACTTAAATGGTAAAGGTTCAAAATTATGGGACTAAAAACGTATTTAACCACAACCAAAAGTGAAGTAGGCGAAAACTGAGAAAATTGCAATACAGGCTCTCAAGACTCTATCCGCTTGTGAAAATGGGATCAAACTTTAAAACAGTCAATATAGTCCAGAAAAAAGTAAAAAAAAAAAAAAACCGTGACACTGTTCATGAATAGTACTTGAAATCGGCAATTAATATATAGTTATAACGAGGTTCAAAAGGCGCACACATTGCTGCAATAATATAATCTCACAATATTAAGAAAAATATTAATGAAGAAAAGTAATAAAAATAGTTTGGGGACTCAGAGAGAAAACGTAAAAACCTTATGTATTAAAAGTTTAACAATTAACTTAGGAAAAGTTAAGGAAAAAAACCTCTATTTCACTAAAAAAAAAACCATGGTGACCAATGTTTTAGTTTAGAAAACAAGACACCATTAAAAAAGAAGAACCAAGAGATCAAACAAAAACACTATAATTAAGTAGTTACTAAGTTTAGGGTCCAAAATGTCAAGCTAATCAAACTCAGGGTTTAATATGGGAAATGGAAACAATACAGGGATTGAAAATGCGTTTCACTAAAAAAATTGTGAATCAAAATGAAAGTGGGAGAATAGCAAGAGAGGCCTTCAAAAAGCTATTATCTTTTGAAAAGCTAACCAAACCTCTAAAACAAGCAATCACATAAAAAAATCAAATGAGAAGAATGAGCTGCAGTCCAGCCTAAAACTAAGGGCCAAAAGTGAAAAGACATTGTAGTTTATTGTTCATTTGAACCCAAAACATGTTTTAGTATAAAGATAAAAAGAAAAGAAAGTGAAAAAAAAACTGACTAAATTCGAATAAACCAGAAGCAGGCCAAAAGTAGGCAAATTATAATTATTAGAGCTTCATTTTAGAAAACAACAATAAAGAAAACCAATAAAATAAAAGTTAGGATCAAGACAAAAAAATAGAAAAACTTTAGGTGTTAAGGATTTAACAATTGACTTAATGAAGATAAAAAATTGTTTAACTAAAAAAAAAATAAATTATGGTTACCAATATCTTATTTTAGAAGATAGTACATAAAAAACAACAAAAATAAAAGCTTGGGGGTCAAGAGAGCAAATAAAAGATCTAATTAAATAGTTAGTATAAAATTTGGGGATATAATGTAACATGGAGGTAACTAACATCCAGAAAAGAAAACATTAAAAAGTTAATGATTGAAACCATGTGCTAACCGAAACAAACGTGAGACAGACTAAAACTGAGAAAATTACAATCTAGGCCCTCAGGAAGACAAGCGCCTCGCGAAATAAGATAAAACAAAAACAAAATTAATTACATCCAAAAAGAACAAAAAAAAAAAAATACAGACCCACGGCCCAAAACTAACTGTGCTTAACCAACCCATAATAATGATACTCTTCATCTAACAGTGATTATTGTTTATCTTTAGAAGTTAGTAGGAATATGAGTTGTGCATAGGAAAAATTAGTGCATCTGAATAAGCCATTGAAATTCCCGGTTGTTGGCATTCGGACATGCATGTGCATTGGCGGTAGAAGTCAGAAGAGAGAGAGAAATTCCAGAATTTTATAAATATGTATTTTCATTGGGTAATTATAAAAACCTGTAAGATCATCTCCAACAACTTCCCCAAAATTTTTATAAGATGGAGAAACAAAAGGTAAAATCTCTATAATTTTTTTGCTTAAATTTCAACAGCTTCCCTATTTTGTAGAATTTTGTATTTATTACATAGTAATTAAATATTATAGATTTAAAGCAAATTCAAATTAATAACTAGATTAATTATTGTATAATTAAATATTATTAAAAAATGTTTAAAAATTACTCCTTCCGTTTTACAAAGAATGACTCTTTTACCCTTTTTACTAAAAAAATGACTTAAATATATTTATATTAATTTATATTATAAAAAATTTTAAAAATTATGTTTATAAAATAGAGTCTTTAGGTTCAATTTTCATAAAAAAAATTATAATTCTATAAGAAATTTTGAAAAAAAATGAAATAATTGTTGATAATTAAATATTGTGCAAATTATAAAAATTTACTACCTTTGTTTTACAAAAAATGACTATTTTAACTTTTTTAACTAAAGTCTGACTTAAAAATATTCATATTAATTTGTACTATAATTTTTTTTAAAAAAATAAATTTATAAACTAAAGTCTTTAAGATACCATTTTTATATAAAAAGTTTATATTTCTATAAGAAATTTTGAAGAAAATAAAATTATGAATTAATTATTGTGAATAATAAATGGGACAACCTTTACGAGAAAGAGAGAATGTTATTTTTCATTTCCCAAAATTTTTTGGAGTTTTTACAAAAATAGGGAATGAGATTTTTTCTTTCATGTCATTTTTCATTGTAGAGAATAAGATGAGGAAACTGTTAGAATGAAAAATGACTTTACATCCCCTAAAAGAAAGAAAAACTACAAAATGGAGAAGTTGTTGGAGATGCTGAAAGAGGTGTGCCGTCTTATAGTTCAGGCAGAGAGGAGCTGAACAAGCGAAGAAATGCTATTGGCTGCATAGAAAACACTCTTTCTTACGTTTCGGCTTCTTTCTGTTGGGATAGCTTCTACCAGTCGTTACCTCCTTTGACTATATAATCAATTCCTGGCCCATCCACCAGTGTCATCCCAACTCTCTTTTATGGATTCTTCAATAGCCTCAGAGATCGTCCTTGAAGGCGTTCCCCTCCTCCGCGTCTACAAGGACGGCCGAGTCGAGAGACTCGAAGGCACTGCCACCGTCCCCCCAGGCTTAGATCCCACCACCAACGTCGACTCCAAAGACGTCGTCTACTCCACCACCACTGCCCAAATCGTCCGTCTATACCTCCCCAAAGACGTCGACCCCACCCGAAAGCTCCCCGTCTTGGTCTACTTCCATGGCGGTGGGTTCTGCCTTCATTCCGCTTCCTCCCCTCCATACCATAACTTCCTCAACCTCTTGGCCGGTCAAGCCCAAATCATAGCCGTTTCCGTCGATTACCGGAGAGCGCCGGAGGACCCAATTCCCGCTTCTTACGAAGACTCCTGGGAGGCTATAAAATGGGTGGGACTCCACTCCGGCGGAAGCGGCCCGGAAGATTGGCTGAATCGGCAGGCTGATCTGAGCAAAGTGTTCTTCGCCGGAGATAGCGCCGGAGGGAACATCGCGCATCACATGGGAGTGAGGATCGGAGCCGAGAAGATTCCGGGCGTGCGCCTATCGGGCATCATGTTGATTCATCCCTACTTCTGGGGGACACAGCCGGTTGGAGGAGAGCCGACAGACCCGGAGAAGAGGCGGTTCGTGGAAGGGCTGTGGTTTGCGGTTCATCCGAGGACGGGAGGGGCGGACGACCCGTGGATCAACCCGGTGGATGATCCGAGCCTGGAGAGCGTGGCGGCGGAGAAGATTCTGGTGTTTGTGGCGGAGAAGGATATGCTGAGTCACAGGGGATGGTACTACGGGGAGAAGCTGAAGAAGAGCGGGTGGAGTGGGGAGGTGGAGGTGATTGAGGCCATTCCCGAGAATCATGTTTTTCATTTGGTGAATTTTGCATGCGGAATTTACACTCTCGCTTTGCACCCGCTCCTGTCCAATTTCATGTAACTTAGGGCATTATCAGAACACATCCAGGCGGAGGCAGGCCCGCTCCAACTTTGACATTCTGCTTTCCTGCTTTTGAAAAAAAATAATCATGGACCACTTGAAATGTATGTAAAATGTGACTTGTGAAAGACAAGGTTATCTTGTGTCAACTTGTTTCTGTCCTCACGAAACAATTCATCTGCTAATTAATTTAAATTATTATTATGTATTTTTATATTTATTTTAAGATAGAAACTTCAAAGTTAAAATTCACATTTAAAACATCAACATCAGCAACAAAATAAGAATCTCCAGTTTGTTGGTCTAATGGCTAAAGAGTCAAAAAAGTATAGGGGAGGTCAAGGATTCAAATGCTCTAATGCTCGTTTAGGTTAGGTGTCTTCCAAGTCCTAAAAACACAGGAATTCTTTTATTCTATTATGTATAAGTACCTACTAATCCTTACATCTTATATAGATGCTTTTGATTAATTAAAAAAAAACAAACCTATTAAAAAAATTTCTCACATTCAAGAGGTAAAGTATTGATTTATTATTTACCATATTATCATTCAAACTAACATTTCAACACTTTGATTTTTTTTCCTAATTTTTTAATTTACATGCAAAAATTAAGGATAAAAATAAAATAACATATATTTTTTTATCTTTCTTAATTCTCACGTTAAACTAAGACCAAATTTATTCTAACTTAATTTAACTTAATCCAAAATAGATTATTTTTATTTTTACATATTTTTTTTATCCTGAACTACTGTTATTTGAAATGAATATTACGTACATGTAATAATCAATTTATTCTTAAATTTTTATTAATTTTTATTTTTTAAGCATTGAAAAGGGTAAATTCACAAAAAATTAATAACTTTATAAAAATTTTACTTCTACACGTTTTATTACACCAAAATACTATTAAATTTCAAATGAAAATAATCTCTGATAAAAAATATAAAAAATAAATTATTCTAAATCAAGTCAATTTAAATTAAAATTAAATGGGTGCAAATAGTTGGAAAATTTTGCTACGGTCAGTATAGAACAGGTACATGAGACATTAGTCAATGTGAACAAACTATTGATATTATACAAAGATGCCGGTATGATCTGCGTTTGTGCTAAAGTTAGGAAGAAAAGACAAATTTCTATTAGTATTTTTTTTGGTACACAGATTGCCGTCATCTGTGTTTGTGCTAAAGTTAGGAAGGAAAGACAAATTTCTACTACTCCCTCTGACTTAAAAAACAAGAAACGTAATTTATTTTTAGATTCTCTAAAAAAAGATTGGAACATGTTTATTTATGAAAAGTTTTTAACACCCAATTTGTCATACTATCATCATTTAAATTTCTAATACAAAAAACTCAATAAATATTTTTTTCTTTTATAATCTCCATTTAAACTTTCATTATACAAAATCCAATCAGGATTCTTTCATTTTTTTAATCATTATTTAAATTTTCATTACGCAAAATCATTTTTTTTCTAATTTTAGTTTCATTGGAAAAATTGAAAAAAAAAATCATAAATCACAAACACTTCAACCTCCATACCTAGAGAAAAGTTTAATTCTTTATGGAATAGAACAAGTATTATTTTTGACACACAAAGAGATGCTATAGTATAGGTACTAGGAAGTGTCTACTTTTTTGAGAGCTAGAACAATACTCAGACAAGCATTTAACGACGCCATGTGGAAAAATGAGGAAGCAGATAGTTGAATTTGTGACCTTATCCTACTTAATGTATCTCTAATGACCATTTCATTACATAGGGATGACAAATTTCTATTATAGAAAATGTTTCCTCATTCTTTAAATAATTGGGTTTGACATAAAAAATAAAAAGGAAAAAAATTTGTGTAGCATTTTCTCTATTACCCTTCATTTTTTATATGAAAATTAAGAAAGATGAAAAAATAAATATCAAAATAGCAGTTTGAATGAGAATAAAATAAAATAATTTACTGTATATATAAATATAAAGATTTGAAATAGCTAAAATAGTAAATGCAGTTATATATATATAGACACACACACACACACACATACATACACATACTAAATCACAATTAATTTTTACTGTAAATCTATAGTGACATGGTCTTGAACCAATTATGAACAGCAACACAGTCCAGTTAGGATGTGCTTAAAATAAAAAAAATACCTAAAAGGTCCCCATAATGTCACACTTTACTTTTTTTGTCATTACGATTTTTTTTCTTCAGATAATTGGCTTTTCGATTTATAGTATTTGAGTCCTTAAAATATTATTCTTAGCTCTTTCTTGAACCAATTATGAACAGCAGCACAGTCCAGTTAGGATGTGCTTAAAATAAAAAAAATACCTAAAAGGTCCCCATAATGTCACACTTTACTTTTTTTGTCATTACGATTTTTTTTCTTCAGATAATTGGCTTTTCGATTTATAGTATTTGAGTCCTTAAAATATTATTCTTAGCTCTTTATAGGCAACAAACTTTGTTTGTTTATAACCAAGTGATCAAATAATAAATTGTCACTACAAAGATCCATATAATATAAGATAATAATACTAAGACGGTGAGAGAGGACATTTTTTTAATTGTGACAAAGGAATGCTAAGCGGTGAAAAAATGTCATTGGCTACGTAGAAACACTCTCTTTGCGTTTCTGCTTCTTTTCTCTTCGCGCCAAAAAGACCTTGTCTACCTGATGCCTGATGGTTATGAAACTTTTCGTTTTCTAGAGTTCAGAGTAACTAGTTTCATAACCCGTCTAACGGACGGGATTGTAGTTCATATATAAAATTGTGTATCAATGACAATGTACTAATATTATGCGTAAATTAGTTACAGAGAGATGATATAATAAAATGAAATTACGGCTTGAGGGATGAAGGGGTAGTCATATCGTGTAAGGGAATTCAATTTTGGACAATAATGGACAATAAATTACAATAACAAAAACAATTGTTTCAGAATTAGGAAGTCTGGAAGATAATATGAACTTATATCTGGTGA
Organism: Aquilaria sinensis; assembly: GCA_005392925.1. Classification (NCBI taxonomy): domain Eukaryota; kingdom Viridiplantae; phylum Streptophyta; class Magnoliopsida; order Malvales; family Thymelaeaceae; genus Aquilaria; species Aquilaria sinensis. The sequence goes on along the minus strand of SMDT01002574.1, from coordinate 15,150 downwards.
GGATTTATTTGTGGAAATTCAGCAAGAACATCGCAGTCTTCTAAAAGTTCTACCCTGTAAAAAAGTGGGAGTGTGAATTAAAAATGCATCATTTAAGATGTTAAGAGAAGTTTAGATTTACAATATATACGTACTGAAAGTGATAGTATGTGTAGAGGGATAGTTGTTACCATTCATGTGCTGCAATGATGTGGGAAGCGAATTGGAGGCCTAGAGTTGAAGCGGGAGAGGGTGGAGCACTTTTTTGAAGGTCCAACCTGTGAAAATGTTAGGTTTGAAAAGTAAGCTTGAATTATATGATGTCAGGGAAAAGGAAGATTATTTTGACGAAGGATGTACAAAATTGAAGCAACTTCAAGTTCGGTGGTCGATGGGACAGCAAACGTCGATGCTGGAGCATATGCATAAGTTGAAGTAGTTGGTTCCCTGTAATACAAAGAATAGTGCGTCATAATAACAATGAATGTTAAAGTAATGGCATAGGTGGGATGAAGAAGAACAATAGTATACAAATGCATCGGTTGTATAGGAAGGACAAATGGCGGAGGTATGTAGGGCTGGCAAGTGGAGGACAGTATAGAAGAATTCGGCGTTGACTAGCTTGGTGCCTGTAGAACGATAATAATTTACAAGTTTAAATTAAAAATAAATGGGGAAAAAAGTATTAGTAGCATAAAACGGAAGAAACATACAATCTGTTCCTTCAGTCGGAATGCGAGTGCTTCCTCCTCATGATTTATTGGGAAAAACCTCTTAAGAGTCAACGGTGAAGAGGGGTTTTGGAAGTTAAAGGAACTAAGCTCGACCTCGAGAATAAGCTCTCGATTAAGTGATTCTTGTAGTCGTGCTTGAAGTTTCGTGAAACCATTTTCCTATAGATAAAGTTAAAATATTCAGAAGGGGAATTAGTAGGTTAAAATGGAAGGATAAAATCAATGTATAAGTTGGAGAGCAATTGAAAGTGAAAATGAAAAAATTGGTAAAAAAAGGATGAACCAATTGTTCAAGGGAGCGAAGAGATCCAGCAGAGGAACAAAAAAATTTGCAAGCGACAGTGTCAAGCATGGTAAATAAAGCAGTTCCAGTAGAGTCAACTACCTTCACAACTGCTTTATACTTGTAAAGTTAGTCATGTGAGATGTGTAAGTTTTTTTTGGTATAAAAGTCATAGGAAATAGAATAATACAATGGTTGTGATCAAAATAAGAAGAAATGTGTACTGAATTGGTGGCGACCGGTTCACTATGTTGCATACAGGATAGAAGAAAGTTAACCCTATGGGATCAACTTTCCTGCAACATTTTTTACATGCGTAATACCACCATCCTTTCTTAGTAAGAAGTTGTGTTATAGTTGCACGACATGTGTAGTTGTTGCACTAAAATAGGAATTTAAGTTGACAGTGAAAAAGGAATTTGAATAAATAGTACTATCAAATAAGTAAAGAATTAAGAACAAAGTAACTCACATGTAAAGCCCCACGGGTTAACAGCTCGGTAATCTTTACAATAGTCCTTCGACGCCCATATAACAATCTTAACTCTGGCCGACATGTAGTTGGATTCGAGACATAATCTCGCACAACATCCGTTCCAGTAGATTGCCTAAATAGAGGGTGTAATGTTGTTTAGAAGGTTATGTTAATAACAAACTATGTAAAGTAAAAAATGATGATTAGGAAAGAAATGTTAGAGATGAGTTAAGAGCGTCATACGAACGAAGAAACTGGTGTACTTCATCAATCTCAATATTGACATAAACCTTTGTTCCCGATGTTGATGACAAATTATATTGCCCTGAGAAAACATAATAATAGTAGATAGGTGAAAATTGTGGAAAAAGTTTAATTGAAGCAGTAAGCATATATTATTGAATAAAATACCTTCACATAACTTAACAAAAGTCGACGTAACAACCAGGATTATATTTGTAGATGAGTTCTTCAAGGACCTGTAGTCAAGGGAGTTGGCTTGATCTCCCCAAAAAGTTAAATCCATAGTTGATCTGCTATAATACAATAATGGTATGTAAGAATGATGCATTGTAATCGGATCAATAAACAGTACGAATAAAGTGCATCTATTATGTGTAGAACAGTACCTTAAATCTGTGAGTCTTAAATTACACTTGATGGTATGTAATCCATCAGATCGTGTAGTTTCAGATGCATCACCAAGTTCTATAAGCTTGCCAACAACATCTATAATGGAAGAAGCAATAATATTAGATTGGAAACCATAGTCAAAGTTTAAATATGAAATGGTCACTATTTAAAGTCATACCACATAGTTGCATATTGTCAGGATGACGTAAATGAATTTGTTGGAAAGGAACAAATTCAAACTTGTAACGCTTGATATTTGGAACAAGGATAGAGACGAATGTGACCTTTGTAGACGCAGTGAAGCGAATTATGTGTTCATTAGTGACAGGTCTATATCGTCGATCAGCTCTGAACACACTAAAATTTAAAATCATGTAGACCTCCCCTTCTTGCAGTATAGATTTGAATTTTGGGGCAATGAAGTTTGACGCCATCGCATGAATATGATCATTCTAAGGGAGAAAGGTAAGACATTAAAAATGGATAATAAACAATAGGGGTTATAATATGACAAAATTTGGACCCAAAATAATTAAGAATTTGAAGATAAAGTGTTAGTTTAAGGAACAGTAGTAATAATACCTGCTCATCAAGGAATATCATGGAAATTCCAAATGGGTTATTATTGTTAACATTAATAGCCTCCCATAGACGGGTGAGTCGTACCCTGATTGTCCATTTATACGTTAGTGGTGTCAATTGATTGAGATGTGTAATTTATTGTCTCATATTCACCTGTTACCAATAAAAAAAAACAATCATATTAAATATTAATGTACAGGAAAGGGCAGAATAAGATATATTGAGAAGAGTGTTAGTCACACAATGAAGTATAAAGGTAAAAGGAATATCAGTGAAGTCGTTGAAAGACTTCACGGTAGACAATGTTCCTTGTTAATGACTCGTTAGGCTCATCCATCTCGAGAAGCACATGAAAACCGGCCGGACTAGTAACACGAGATGCAGCAACATACAATTGGCCATGGCTAAAAACAGGTTGTGGAAGATATAGGCCAACACGGTTGAAAGTCTGTCCCTAGCTTTTGTTGATAGTCATAGCGAAACAGACCTTAAGTGGGAATTGCCGTCAACAGAATAAAAAAGGCAAGTCACTATCAGAAGGTATCATTTCTACTCGTGGAATGAAAAATCGACGACCAGAATTCAGACCAGTGATAATTTCAACTTCAATCACTCTATGCGCCAGCCGTGTAACAACCATGCGCGTTCCATTACATAGGCCAAGAGATTGGTTTAGATTTCGCATCAACATAACTGGGACACCAACCTTCAGTCTTAATTCATGGTTAGGGAACCTAGAGAACTTGAATGTGTTGAGATATTCCGTGGGATATAACATTGAATGTGCTTCAAAGTTATCAAAGACAGGTGAAACTTTATCCGCACTCAGAAATGTTTGAATATCTCCAGGGAGCATTGAAATCATACGATCGTTCACTTGATCCACAATCTCATTAGTAGATGACAGAATTGCTCTTTCCTTCAAGTAATTAAGGTCTTCGTACCTCTGAACCAATTCTGGGTAAGTGGAGGTGATCACATCACTGATAGGGTCAACAGTTCGTGGGATTAAATATTCAGTGGGAATGTTAATCCATGTAGGCTCATTCTCATCTTCGAATAATCGGCGTGCTGGTAAGGTAGAATCCCCAACCTTCATAATCCAGTTATTAAAAGCAACAACATTAGCTGCTGTGGAGCTCTGTAGGCGCATGTTTTCTGTCAAGTACAATACTTTGCATTCTGGCCATAGGGTAGATGACAATATTGATGGTTGAACTATATCAGCATGACTACCGTGAGGGATAAGAGACAATATTTGTCTAAAATCACCACTAATAGCAAAAAGGATACCGCCAAATATTTTTGTTGTAGCAGCAGGGTCAACAACAGAAAGGATATCACGGAAGGTTCGATCCACAGCCTCAAAAGTGTAACGATGTGCCATTGGAGCTTCATCCCATATAACCAAACTCGTATTACAAAGAAGCTCTGCCATAGGGGTTGACCTTTTAATGTTGCAAATGGATGTATTATCTGCAGGGATAGGAATCTTAAACCTAGAATGCGCTGTCATTCCTCCAGGTAGTAAGAGCGATGCAATTCCAGAAGTTGCAACTGCAAGGACAATTTGGCCAGATGATCGTAGCTTAGAAATTATAGTGCGCCATAGGTAAGTTTTTCCAGTACCTCTACTACCGTGAACAAAAAAAAAACCACCTTCGCATGATTGAACAGCACAGAGCAGTGACGAATAGGCATGGCATTGCCCATCATTAAGGTGACGCACCAAATAACCATGTTTAGCAGCTAAAGCCGGCCTATCATAGTTGAGTTCTTCTATCAAGAGAGAGTTCTGTTCCAACATCCTACTGTCAACCTGTGGGAATGGCAATAATGGAAATTCACGCAAACTTCTTCCAACCCTATTCATGGCCTGTTCAATCTGATACAGTGCGTGATTTTGCTGCTCATCATCCGTCATAATTAGCTGAGAATTTTTTAACAACCTCCGCTGTTGATATAAGATATCCTCAGATAAGATAGAAGCATTACGTGTCCATAATTGTAGTGGATCATCAACGCAACAAAACAATAAGAAGGTCATGAATAACTGACGCAATTGACCTCCTGATACCCAGTTAGCAGCCTCACGTAAGCACTGATGCCATTCACCATCACCTTCTAAAAGACCAAGTGCAAAACATGCTTCTCGATATGTTAGATACAAGACTCCATTTACAGTACAAATTTCATCATATGATCTTGGACCTTTCACAACATTAAGAAGCATGCGCAGGTAGAATTTCTCTTCTGCAATTGGGTGAACAAAGTACAATCGTCCTATACTCCGTCATCTACGACGACGGGTCCATATCTTGAGTTGTCTATTCCAAACAAAATGCTCAGGGAACTGAATATATGTCAAGGCTCTAGCAAAGTCATCATGAGAATTACAGTGCATCCACGTCTGAAATTTTGTCATGCTTTCCTCATGTGCACGGACAACATCACGAAGATCATCACCCTCATCATACACGACATTTTGCTCACTGAGTAAATGGAAAGACAATTTTTCCACAGAAGGATGATGCTCATGAATGAAGAAGCCAAAAATGCGCCATATTGCTTCGGAGGCTGAGACAAACCGACAATCCATATATTGCTTGATCTCATCATATTCATTACCATCTAACCCATCCCTGTTACCTCTACCGGCACCGCCATTTTCAAGAACAACTGTTGACATGTCAGACCCTTTACAAACATATTTACACAAGTACTTGACACACATGCCCATATTAGTGACCTCGACATTAACATGACAATCATTCTTAACACATAAATCTCGATTGTGTGGCACAACCCCTCGATTATCCAATGGGGTACCATTAATAACCGCAAAACGATTGTCACGCCTCCGACGGTAAAGAGGGAAACCATTTTCATTTATAGTTGTTTCATTCTGGAATGATCGTGGGTAATGCTTAGAACATGAATTCTTAACCATGCATGGGCATCGTGGGTTAGCTGTACCACATGGACCATGAAGCATGTGTGTAACAACTGCCTTATATCCCACAGGGTTTTTTTCTTTGTCCGGGAGTTCTGCAGAGATGTACTGATCAATCTTATCCGGAGTGTTAAGCTTATCATCAAAATGAAGGAAAATAGCAATATGAGCATGGGGCAGTCCCCGCTTCTAAAATTCAACAGTGCAGATATCTTCAATGACTCGGCCGAAATATTTCCCTTTAGTATTATCTTGTCTAAAATTGTAGAGCTTCATCATAAATACACAATCAATGATGTCAGCTCGATCTTCGGGAGGCTGCCCAGGGATTAATTGAAGGAAGTGCTGAATTTCAGGCCATTTTGGGTTACATGTAAAGGTAATGAATAAATCAGGGTACCCCATAACCCGACATATAGCCATTGAATCCTGATAAATTTGTATCATGTACGTAGGACTGCCAACAAAGGAAGATAGTAGAATAGTTCTCTTACCATATAAAGAGGCATCTATATCACCTCGGTTCACTGCATCTTGTAAGCCACATAATATTTCAGCACGGAAACGATCTCGGTTTCGTCTAAGCCAACAAAATCGGGATTCAAGTGTGACACAGTAAGCATCAACAGCATATTCCTGGAATAATCGACCACCTAAGAGGATGAGGGAATCAACATGTGGCCGTTGTTGCATTTGAAATGCATAAAACTCCCTTGGAGTTACAGTTTCTGTGTAAGAAAGTTCTCCATCCCCTGTAACATAGCTTATTTCTATATGGTAATTATCTTCTCCATATACAAAGAATAAAGGAAAATGCATAGCACAATGCTTTGGGTGGAAAAAGTCAATAGCATGGGGTTCAGAATTCCTTGGGTATACCATTATATCCCGATGGTTGCCATTTTCTTCATCTATACCATCCAATAGTCCAGCAACCTCATTAGAAGTAGGCAAATTATATTGCCTATCCCATCCCCTAGAACTCAAAAGTCGTATGCGCATAGAAGGTTGGCTCGTGTCACCCAATCGATCCCGTGCCATTTTGAAAAATCTTACCAACTGATTATGCTCATCAAACATCTGTATTAGACCGTCAATGATTATCTGATCATACTCAGTGTAAGTTCCATCACCAAAGCTCATGATTCTATTATAAGTCTCATGCTGAGTGACTTACATATACAGCTGAGCAAATCGAGGGTGATCTCCACTGTTAGGATATAATGATCCAATTCGGTGATAATTCATTCCACAAGATCTAAATGTGGGTAGACCCTGTCCATCATGTGTATTGGAATCCACATATGCACCAGTGGATGTGAAAGAGAATCTACAGTTGAATTCTCGAATATGTCTACGAAAATAAGTGGACAATGCATTGCCATTATACTGAAACAAATGACGAATGAATTCTGGTGGTGGCGGGGAATGAGTAATGAACACCTTGCCTTTTTGGCAACATAAAGAGAATTCAGGGCTTCTAGTGCGATGAGACTTATTACTCCTTTCAGCATACCACATAATGGCACCACAATGGGAACATATGCAATTCGGAGGACCAAGATCTTCATACTGGGAATATATACCTAGATCACGCATTAACATTAAAAAAAATTTTAGGTAATATATGAAGTATGTAGATGTGAGAGGGTAAAGAGCATACATTGATGGGCATCTGAGGTTAAATGTGGTTGATCAAAAGAAGGTTCGACATTTTGTTCCATGGCTGTAGTGTTAACATGGCAGAACAGTATGAGAGAAGCACATATGTTTCCATATCAAGAAAGATTGAATAAAAAAGAAAATAGATATGGCTGATAGACATATGTACCTGAGAAGTTAAATGGAACATTGGTCAATGAAGTAACAGACATGTGTTCGGATTGGGGAAGTACAACTGTTTTATCGTTAGTACGTCTGGAAGCAGCAGACGAACTTTCACCTGACTCAAAAGTTCTACGAGTACGTCGTAATGTAAGGGATGTGATGTCACAGGAGTGGCATGGGAGGAATGCTGGTTGATGGATATAGGAGGAGCAGTACAATCACATGTAATGGGCATCTGGTTTGAAATATCAGCGAGTGCAGGGCGAGATGGGAGATTAACCCAACACTCAGTTGAAATGGCTGAAGGTATTGTAGTTGACGGTACCATATGATGTCCAGAACTGGGTAATGTAGAAGATGAATAGTGGTTTTGCAATGCCAATGAGTTACAATTACGAATTCCTGTAATTGAAACTGAGTGGGGAGCCTGTCGATGAGCACGTCGCAGTTCTATGCGATGGGCTCGTCGAGCACGAGAATCCATATCCTTACATAGGTAAAGGAATAAAGTATGTTTTGATGGATAATGAAGTAGTTGAATGGTACACCAAATATAACATATGCATTTGTAATAAGAAGTCACATCAGAGATGAAAAATTACATAAATAAGAGCATTGGCAAGTAAGATAGCAATGAATGAATGAACATACAACATTAAATGAGGTAGACATTTAAATTGATGAATAAATGCAAATGTACAGTGAAAATGGAAGTAAAATCTATGAAATTGATGAATTAATACATTATCTTCCTATTTATTAGCTCTTACTTAATGTGGGAAGGAATGGATAAACTAAGGATAAATTAGACAAGCTACATAAAGTTGTTATGCCCATTAATATTTCATCTTGGTGCATTTTAATAATAAGAAAAGTATAGGAATGCACAGTTGAGCATGAATGAAAGCGAGCAATGGTTGTACTTACATATAAAACATTTGATAGGAAAGGTGAAATAAATGGAGGAGTTAATTACATAGGACATAGTAAAGGCGAGGTAGCAACGAAACTAAAGGGTAGGCCTATGTAATAACATGATAATTGAAAACTCTAGTTGAACCTATGGAGCATAACAACTAATGACCTAAACTCATCATCTATAACACATTCTTCACATAGCCGAGTATCATCAACCTCATAGTATGCCTCAAGCCAACTATCAAGACGAGGAGCCATAAGGATACAATGGACACACATCCCACAACGACGACGATGTAGATTTGGATTGACAGATTCAATGAAGATATTGCACTTTCGGGTAGGCCACCTTTCAACAACTGTTGAAATGATGAAATTAGCTTCATGTCGAAGGTCTATAATGCGCTTGCCCCACAGTGTGCCCTCCTTTTCCTTTACTTCATATATGTATTCAATGCTTTGTTTCATATGGATGGGGCCACAAATACTGCCAAGAATGGCAGAGAGGTATCTTGCAACTGGAATCCCATGGGCAGATGCTACATACATAAAGGAAAGCCCCTCATTGAATGCTCCATACTTGAAATAATATAAAAGGCCATGTACAAAGGTCGCAATTGGATGCCCAGAATTCTTCAAACTTTTGAACCTAGGAGACATGCGATTAAGGTACCAATCCCATATTACAGATGAAACATCCAAAGAACTAAAAATGGCAGGGATAGTGAAAGTCAATGTGAAGGAAGTGTGAACAGAAGCTAGATTGCCAGATTCCTTCAGTCGGCGATGTAAAGCCTTAGACAAAACGATAGCAAGAATCTCAAGGGGTAATCGCATCATCTTAATGTTAATGGTTATATCTACACAGTGACAAATGGAATAGAATGTTAACGGATGGAATGAATACTTAATCTATGGAATTGTGGAGTAACATAAGAAATATTAATTTACAATGAAAGTTGAAGTAAAATGAAATTTGCAAAAATATTGTATGGTAGATTGGATAATATTGAGTATTAATTTTGAAAGTCTAAAAAAGAAATAAAATTTATGTAAGACATTGAAAATGAATATTTAAATAATTTTTTAGAAATAGGAACTGTTACGAAAGATAAAAATGGAAAAAGAAAAAATTAGAGTGTGAAAAGATAAAAGTATTTTTTGACCACATATAAATTTAACCAAGGTGACATAATATTTTTTAAAACCAGATACGGTTGACTTGTTAATAAACTGGAAAAAAAGTTAAACTTATGAAACGAAATTGCACATTTTCATTAAAAGTAATATAAGTTGAAAAGTAATACTACCTCCATCTCATAAACACTGTTCTCTTCACTATTCACAGGGATTAATATGTTATTTTTTTAATATTTGTCACAAAATATGTACTTTTTACATGAAAAATGGGACTTTAAAGATTATAGTTTCCAAATATCATTTTTGATAATTTTTTTCAATTGATTTTAATATAAATATATTCAAGTCAAGCTTTAGTAAAAAAATATAAAAAGGAAAGCTAATATGAAATGGAGGGATTACATTTTTTTTGGTACTTCTTAATTACTTAAATACATATTTGTTTAAAAAAAATAAGAAGAAATAGAATATTTAAAATCAATAGTTAGTAAATACAGTAGTGTCTATGAAATAATTGTGGACATACCCAAATATTGGAAAATATTTGAACTAAGTAATTATTTACACCTTTGTTAAAATATGGAATAATGTGGCCTAAATTTTAATAATATGAGATATAAAAAAAATATGAGTTGCACAAACAGGTCAAAGAATATTGGAAAAGATTTGAACTTTAAAATTTCAGGGTGACATTGGAAAGAAAGATATAAAATGGGGATGTTGGTGCAATGTGGAAAATTGATGAGGGGCAATAGGTGTAAATTTTCCCATAAAATTGGGATAAACAAATCTAGGTTTGTCCGAATCTCATTTCTCTACCCTCTTTTCTCTTTCGCCTTCTCCTCTGTCTGTAGAAGTCTCTAGGCGTCAGAAGGGTCGGATCTCATTTGGCACAGTGAAAAGATTAGGGTTTCTGAAAAGATCTGGTTTGTGGAAGGATTTGAGTTGACGGAACAGAACCACGAAAGCCCTTGCGAAGGAGAGAAAGGGAAAACTAATGGGTTGTTCGTCATCCTCGAGTCTCAAGTTCTGTGGATTTCGTCCTCTTCTGGTGGGCTAAGTGGAGAGGCGGCCGCTGTTGACCCGTGCGGGCAGGCGGGACCAGGACTGCACCGGGGGACGGATGGTGGACGACAACATGATTGTGCGGAGGAAGAGGATCCACAAGATGAAGATGATCGAGAGGAACTACGAGCCGCCCGCCGAGTGGATGGAGTGGGAGAAGCGATTTTACACCAGCTACGATTCCATCATCTGCGACTTCCTCGCGGTGGTGCAGTCGCAGCTCATGAACACTTGCCCCAGTCTTGCCCTCGCAATCGCTGCCTAAGAAGCTGGAAAAACAGGTAGTGCTACGCCCAAAACAATGAACAGCTCCGGCGAAGGTCTCATCAAGCCCAAGCGCCAGATGAAGACGCCGTTTCAACTTGAAACCCTAGAGAAAGCTTATGCTTGTATGTCTTTCCTTTCCAGGTTCATGTTGAAGTTCTGTTCTTCTTTGTTCTGGGTTTCTCACTTTTGTGGGGGACATTTTTTTTTGTGCAGCGGAGAGATACCCATTTGAGGCCATGCGAGCGGAATTGTCTAAGAAATTGGGGCTTTCAGATCGGCAGTTACAGATGTGGTTTTGTCACCGGAGGTTGAAGGACAAAAAGGAGACTCCGACTAAAAAACCGTGAAAAGGCGCTGCTCTACCGTCGGATTCTCCGGTCCCTGAACCAGATTACGGTTCAGGGTCCAGTTCAGGGTCGAGCCCTTACACAGAACAAAGGAAGGTTGTGGCGGGGACATCTCGGCCTGTGGTAGAGGAGGTGCCGACGGTGAGGAGGTATTATGAGTCTCAGCAGTCGATAAGTTTGCATTCTTTTACACTAGGGATATGTTAATTTTTCCTGTATAAGCCTTTATGCGCATTATAAGTTTAGATTAGAGCCAACTTGGTTACAATTTCAGTGATTGGAATTGGCAGGAGAAAAGTGTTGATTTGGAGGTGAGAGGAGCCATAAATGTGGTGGAGGCATGTGCCCAGACGTACAGCATGGAGAAGATTGTCTTCACTTCTTCCTTAACAGCAGCAATTTGAGAGAAACCATTCGCTCACAGGAAGATGTGGACGAAAGGTGCTGGAGTGATCCAGATTTGTGCAGGAAAAAGAAGGTTTTGGTCACTCCTCTTTTCTTGAGATGTTTAACCAGTATGTTGCTTTTTTGATTGTTTAAGGCATTGTCTGTTTGGTGTTCATGGGGTTATTATATTGAAGCTGCTGTTGTAGGTAGGACAATTTAGGTAGCTAGGTGGGTGGGTTGCGCAAATGCTATGATGCTATAGATATCAGTAATCCCTAACTGCTTGGTTCCTGTTCGTTTCTGCTTGTTTGTCTTCCTTCTTTGATGGAAGTATTAAGATTCCCTTGCTGGTGAATAAGTGGGTGGAGGAGAGCTAGTACGTGTTTAGGAAGGCTTCGAGGGCTGCTGCTCTTTGTTCTGGTTTTTAATACTAAATGGTTTAAGATGTTTGGGGAAATGCAATCTGGGTAGGTTCTTGAAAAAGATTTAATAGGGAACACAGAAGTAATAAATAAGATTGAATAGAAAATATATAATTGATAAATAAAAATAGGCAGAGAGATGGGAAAACACTAATTATACTTAGAAGTAACATTGAACTGTGACGACCTAGTCATGTGTGAATAAGAACTATAAAAGCAACCAAGTAAAACAAAAGATGGTGCTTAAAATGAAAAAGAAGCCCCTTAGTCATACAAATCATTGCTGGAAGTATGAGCTTCCAAAGAATCTGATTAAAACCTGACCAAAGACTAATGTACAGAAGTATGTTTTAATAATAAGAGATTAAAGAGTATGGGAAATTGCAATGTGGAAACAGTTATTAAACCAGATTTAATGGGGGATGGAGGATTCATAAATTACGAAAATAAGAGAAATGGGAGAGGCTGGTTCTAATTAGGAATAAGACAGAAATTTAAATGACAGAGTGAGATTGAATGAAAAATAGAGTGTTCATATATAAAGGTAACAGAACAAATTGGCAAAGGTTGCATATACCTAGGGACAGAAAGAAAATTTAAAAACAAAGTAATGTCTGAATAAAGATTGGGAAACAGACTGAGGCTTTGCATCAAGAATAAAATGCATTCTGTTGTTCTAAAACAAAGCTATATATTTGTTGTTCAAAACATTTTGAATGGTTGAAGCAATTATACTTACCCAAGCTATTTAGGTGTCAAGAGGCAATAAGCTCTTTAGTTGTCCATATCTGACAAATACTTACCTACGGGGAATTTTCAAAGAGAATAATTACTCTAGTTTTGAAGGCATATTTTTGTACTTGCTTGTTTGGTGTGCCTGATAATTATGTACAGAAGATAAAAAGGATGGTGCTTAAAATGAAAAAGAAGCCCCTTAGGCATACAAATCATTGCTGGAAGTATGAGCTTCCAAAGAATCTGATTAAAACCTGACCGAAGACTAATGTACAGAAGTATGTTTTAATCATAAGAGATTAAAGGGTATGGGAAATTGCAATGTGGAAACATTTATTAAACCAGATTCAATAGGGGACGGAGGATTCATATATTACGAAAATAAGAGAAATGGGAGAGGCTGGTTCTAATTAGGAATAAGACAGAAATTTAAATGACAGAGTGAGATTGAATGGAAAATAGAGTGTTCATATATAAAGGAAACATAACAAATTGGCAAAGGTTGCATCTACCTAAGGAAACGAAAGAAAATTTAAAAACAAAGTAATGTCTGAATAAAGATTAGGAAAGAAGGCAACTAAGAATAATAAAGAAAGCCCCTAGTCATAAATATCATTTTGTGAACTGCTGGCTTCAGATGGATCTGTCTCTATAGAGTTGTCTTGGTCACCTCCAACCTCCCCTTCGTCCATTCCAGCAGCCCCCTCCTCCAATCCAGCCGACCCTTCCGCTCCTCCATGCTGCTGTAGCTCTGCCTTCAGCATAGCAACTTCTTCTTCCAAGTCCTGAATTCTTTCGAGGTAGAAATTACTGATAGTTGAGTGGCTAAACTGAAACAGGTCCATGTTGTACCTCAGGCCATTGTTCTCATGTTGAGCCTGGGTCAGTCTTTCTCTCAGCTCTATAGTAGCATCAAAGTTAATGTCATGGACGTAAAAATTATAGGAATTTTTGACTCTATGAATTCCCTTCTCAGCTGCTGAGGCCATTGCAAACCCTAGGTCCTTTGAAGGCACTCCTTTGATCTTCACAATATTTTTCTCCCCATATTCAGTCTTCCCAAGCTCTAACTGGACAGTGAACCTAAATTTTGCTCCTTCAAGCTCATTTGTGTAAACAGGAGAATTTATCTTAAGCTTGGCACAAAAGAGGTCAAGGATATTGACGAAGGGAATTGGGAAAACCTCAATAATCTCCATTGTGACTGAAAAATATTAAAACTGGTGGTTAAAATTAAAACGAAAAATCTAGCATATTGCATTTCCCATACACAACCTTTGATTTATGTGTAGCCCTATACTAAGGCTCCTACCAAAGCATATTACTATTATTTGGGAGCTAAATCGATATACTTCCACCATGTTGTCACAGGCAATAGAAACTTCTGTTTAGAAACTGCAACAAAGAAAATGCAAACTTAAAATAGAACCTGGTATTGCGTTGCTGGTAATTAGGGCGTGACTTCCTTGGTGCTTGAAAACACTGCTGAGTAATAACATAAGGAATAAGTATTAGCTGCATACACATAATTATGAGAATTATGTAGTTAAACATATAGTATAATGCAACCTTGTATTTTCTGCTGCTGAAGGCGTTGTTGTGTTGAGTGGTGCTATTAAACTGATCTGCATCAAAATGGAATAAAATTAGTCAGTTAACCTAGCAGAAAAAAAATTAAGAGATGGTTAGGATTTCTATTTTTTTCACCTGCAGGTAATAGAGGGCAGCTGAGAGGACACACTTATGCTTTCCTTCTTCAGACCTTCAGAAATGTGCCGCTGTAATGCCTTCTCCTTCACGTGAAGTTGTAACACTGGCCCTGGTGAGCGTTCCTCTTGTCTGATAGAATATTGGCAGAGAAAGGGAGGATGATGTAGAGGGAGGTCACAGAAGTTGCAGAGGCGGCAACAGTGATGAGAAAAGGAGGACAATTTGGTAGAATAATAAAAAGTGAAATGTAAAATGTTATTGTAATGGTGGTGTATTTATAATATTCTATAATAACTGTAATCGATAGTGGAAACTGTGGTGTGGGCAGTGGGAAGTTAAAGGGGATAATGTGTTTTTTTCATAACTGTGATCAACAGTGGGGGGGATAGTGGGGAGGTTAGCTGATAAAGTGGAGGTTTTAAGGATATAACTGTATATTAGTTGAGGGTTAAACGGTTTCCAGTTGAGTTATAGAATGTGGCAAACATGTAAATACAGAAGGAAATGAGTTAATGTAAATAACGTAAATTATGGATAATGTGACACGTTGCATTTCATAGGGACATTTTTGGAAGTTGCCACATGTCTTTCTCTGCTTTATTTCGTTTAACAGGTGTTAAGTTATTAAAAAGTTTGAATTTATTGTAAATTAGGAAATGACAGTTTTACCAAATTATTTTGCTTTCATATATA